>SGQK01000042.1:0-171312 GCA_004216415.1 Aeminium ludgeri | reverse complement strand
CCACCCTGACCCCACCCGACCCCTCTGCCGCATCTTCTCCGCCAACGGCTACTGCCGCGACGGCGCCCACTGCCCCTTCCGACACGAGCAGCGCGCGCCGAAACCTCAGCGTGCCCAGCAGCAGCAGCAGCAGCGCGACCCGTTTGCGCCGAAACTCGATGGCGGGGCGGCGGAGAGGAAGAGTATTTTCCAAAGGCTCAGGGAGCAGGAGGAGGATGAGGAGGGGGTGTTGGCGTTGGGGGTTGTGAAGTATTTGGGTGGGGTGGGGGTGTTTCGGGGGCAGGAGGGTTGATGTGAGTGAGGGCTGGGCTGGTGGTGGATGGCGGGGTGTACAAGGAGGCGGGGGGTTCGATGCACGGGTGAGAGGGGACGTGGAGCAGATGACTCGCTTCGTGAGGCGGATTACACGTTTTTACTACCAGCTCAACAGCAACAAGTTCCGTTGTGCACATGATCAAATCCAGAATCAATCTAAAACCAGAAACCAAATCCACATTCAATCCAAACCCCTAACGCCCTCCCTTAATCAACTTTTCAAGTCAAACCATCCAACCACTCCCCCACCCTCCCACACCCCCACTTCTCCCACTTCTCCGCCCGGATCCTCCTCTCCTCGCGCGCCATGATGCGGCGGAATTCCCGCGTCGCTTCCTCCTGTCGACGCTCCGTCTGCTCGATGAAGAGCGCGCTGGCTTTCCAGCTTGCGGCTTCGGACGCCGTCATGGGGGGTTCGGTGGTGCGCGGGGTGGTGGCGGTGGTGCTGGTGGTGCGCGGGCTGGTGGCAGTGGTGCTGGTGGCGGCTTTGGTGGCAGCAGGTGCAGGCACACGCGCACGCATCCGCACCGGCGGAGCGGAAGCGCGCGGGACTGGCGGCGGCGGGGGCGAGGACGCCGCAGAGGATGTGGTGGAGCCGCAGGGGAGTTTGCAGGGCGTCTCTGCGCTGGTGGTGGAGGAGCTGCGGGGGGAGCCGCCGGAGCAGAGGCGGAGGCGGCGGACGAGGTCGCGCGGGGAGATGGGGGTGGAGGGCATTTTTGTTGGGTTTGTTTGTAGATGTGTTTTGGTGATCTGTGTGTGTATAGTGCGTAGGACCTCGACAGACTGGGTGCTGGTTCGGGCGCACTTTTATGGCCCTGGAGGCATTGCAAGAAAGGTCGGGGACGAGGAGCGGAGCCATGGGACGTCGGGGCCGCGGAAGTGTTTGTTATGGCGAGGAGAAAGAGGATGGAGAATGCTTACCACTGTTGAGACGGCTTCCATCTCTAGCATTTTTGGAAGGCAACGCTGGTTCGAACCTCGCCGTCTGGCCGTCCGCGATGAGTCCGACGCAGCCGAAGACAGCGAAATCGCTTCTTCGGTCTGGTATTGTCGCGGCGAGGGTCCGCGAACATTGGTTCACGGCCCGCCAGCTTGCGGTCCTCGCCAGATCCGGAGCAGCCGTCGACAACAAAAATTGCCTGTTTCGTCAGTCAAGTCGCGACGAGGAGGCGCGCACTCAGCTCCCGACCACGGATGTGATGGGAAATCGACCGCCGGGGGTGCTCGACGGGAGCACCGGTAATTCCGCTGCACCTTCCATGAGCTGTCCATGACCCTGGCAGAGGCACACACGCTATTGGATGGGGGAAGGATATGAGGAGAGGGAGGAAAAGAGGAGAAAAGCAGGAAAAGCAGGAAAAGTGAAAGGGATAAAAAGAAAGAAAATCGAAAACCGAAAAGAGAATGGGACAGAGACCAGCCGGGAACCCCCCGGAAATACTTCTCCTGGGCTGTTTGCGAGTCGACACCGCCATCTCATTGAACCTGCAGCTCGTCTCAGCACACGCTTGGTGTGCGCGAAGAAATGGAAATACCCGGGACAGCAATAAAAGAAACAGCGGTGCAGTCGAACCAAACTCTGGGAAGGGGGCCAGCAGGCAAAGCTTGGCATGCGCTTACCTGAGCGACGTCAGTGCCCGTCCCATCTCTGTCCCGTTCAAAGAAACCCTCTGCAACTGTCAGCGCTGGAGTGAAAGCCCGAGAGCGAAAGCAATAGAAAGCCCGGAAAAAAAAAGGTAGTCAGCCCCCGCAAGGCAGGCCGAAGATTAGAAACGCCGCTGTCGCCCGGACGGCCCACTCTACGCTCAGAGGAAAATAGAAACCCCGAATCCAACAAACAGATCGCTAGCCAGGCTGTCCCAGACACGCTCCAGATACCCCCCGCTCCCGACTCACCCGGCCACTCCCATAGCGTAACCCTGAAGCCCGAAATGCCCGTCTCGTTCAAGTCGGCATCCCACTCCGCTCCCATCCCAGGCCATCCCATCGTCCCCGGAGTTCATTCAAAGCAGGACACCCACACGCCCTCACCCCCTCCGCTCCACTACGCCCTATGTCCTATTCGCGTCCACGGCCGCCCTCAACGCCGCAATCACCTCGCCAGGGTCCTGCGCGCCATACACGGCGCTCCCGGCGACGATGACGTTCGCGCCCGCGTCGGCCGCGTACCCGACCGTGTGCTCCGACAGCCCGCCGTCGACTTCGATGTTGAGGTCCGGGTACCGCTGGCGCAGCGCTTCGACCTTGGGCATCATGCCGTGCATGAAATTTTGCCCGCCGTAGCCGGGCTCGACGGTCATTACGAGCGCCATCTGGGGAGCACTGTGTTAGTACAGGCATTTGTGGGGTTTGGGTGTTTTTTTTTTTTTTTTCTTTTTCAGCCGGGTGGGGGTGGGGCAGAGGCTAGTGGGCTCACCTCGGGCACTTCGGCCGGGTCGTCGCTGTCGAGGATGTCGTAGAGGACCTCGACGTCGGTGTTGGGTTTGATGGCGATGCCGGCGCGCATGCCCTCGTCGTGGATGAAGCGGATCATTTCCTTGGGGTTGGTGCGGGCGTCGGTGGTGATTTCCGGGTCGGGCGAGGCGGTCGAGTCGAGCGCGGCTTCGTAGTGGAAGCAGTAGAGGTCGCAGCCGGCGTCTTTCAACGAGCGGACCCATTTCTTCGGCTACTGCGCGGGTTAGCCTGGTGTTGTTTCTTGCCGGCCGGTCCGCAGCTCGGGGTAAACTTGGGGTGCTCTCCATCTTCCCCCGCGGTGCGCGTGTACCTCTGTGATCATCATGTGGCAGTCGAAGGTGCCTTTGCCGTAGGCTTCTTTCGGACGGTCGACGTGTTGGCGGATTTTGGTCACGACGGGGGCGCCCCAGGTCATATTCGGGACGAAATGGCCGTCCATCACGTCGACGTGCAGCCAGTCGGCGCCCTGGTCGATGGTGTCGGCGCAGGCCTTGCCGAGCGAACCGAAGTCGGCGGCGAGGATTGAGGGCGCGATGAAGGAGGGAGGACCCATTGTGACGGTTGTTGCGGAGGGGATTGATTCAGGTGGGTGTGGTCGGGCAGTGGGAGGAAGGGAGTAATGGCGGAAGCGGGTGCAGGCGTTATGGGCCGTCGATTGCGGTGCGGATGTCGGGCGGATTGATGTGGTGAGTGGGAGGGAAGTGGGATGAATGAATTGGAGAATTCGTCAGGTGGAGTTCTCCATGAGAGTGTGGACTTTTTTCCACGTTGGAAGGGTCTTAAAAGTGAATGTTCGTGGAGCTTCCACCCCACCGAGACGCGTTTCAAGGGTCGTCGGCGCCGGCGACGTCACCGCCCGGGACCCGCGACACCGCACCTTCGACCAGACCGCATCGACTTCCGCCCAGACCCGACCAGACCTCACTTCATGCAGTCAGTACCTTTGGAGTGATGGGAACGAGTCTCCCTTGAATATTTAATATTACTTCTCTATCTGTACCTTCGGCTCCTCCCGCGCACCCCCCCCCCTTTACACTATTATCACGCTCTTTCGAGTACATAGTCTCTCCAACGTCCACACGGCGACACGCTGCTGCTGCCGCCGCCGGACATGTCGTGCAGCTGCTCCTCGCGCCCCTCATTGGCGGTCAAATAGCCGCCCACCCAGCGGCTGCATCAGACCGCAGGACCACCACCGCCATCCACGCTTCCCATTCGACCATGAACCCCCCCGAACCCGCATCCAACTCGCATCCAACTCGCATCCAACTCGTTACCCTTTGGGTGTCAGACGACCATTCGGCACCGACAAGTCGCCCTCCCCAAGCCGCCCAAGATGTCGGCGCCCGCCACTGCCAGGCCGCGCCGTGGCGCTGCTTCGTCCGGATCGAGACGTGCAAATCTGTCGAGCCGCCTGCGACCCCGTCGGTGCCTTCGTGTCGGCGCGAAGGTGAGGTCGGTAGGGAAGAAGGGCCGTCCGGGGGGCCCGTCGCCGCCCTTTGTATAAGTGACCTCGGCCGCGTGACCTCGCGCTGCTGCTTGCTCTCTCCTTTGCTCTCTCATACAAATCTGTGCGTGGCGTGTGTCGTCAACCTGCCTTTCCTTCTTTTCCCTCCTCTCCTCTTTCTTCCTCGACTTCTTTCCTCTTCCTCTCGTCTGCTTTCTTGGGATCCACGCTTGATCGACACTCAGCCCACTTTTTTTTCCCGCTGGCCGGGCCTCGACATTCGTAATACGAATCTCCGCGACGCTTCTGACGCTTTTCCTACCATCCGCCTTTTCGATTTCCTCCGCCGACTCATATCATGGCCAGCACAACTCTCCCGGCATCCACCTTCACTCCATCCGCGCGGGATCGTGTGATGGAGCGTAATACAGTAATAGAGGACACCGCTCAGGTGTCGGTACGGCGAGCGCATCGCCAAAAGCACGACCGCCTGTTGATCACCTCACCCATGAGCGACGACTTCCCCACGCCGAAGGCGAGCACGTTGAACGGCGTCGTCCAAACCTTGTCCGACTCCGACGCCAGCTCCGACACCCTGTCCGACGACGACAGCATGTGGAGCAAGCGCAGCTCGAGCAGCGAATTCGACGACATGTACGACGTGACGGAGAACGAGTCCGAGGGCGACGTGCCCATCAAGCTGTCCAGGTCGGTGAAGAGGCGGATCGGTTCGTCGAGACCCAAGCAGCCTTCCCTCGTCATCCCGTCGCCCAGCGAGTGGCCCTCCATCGACAAGATGAAGTCTGCCACCCTGCTCTCGCCCCCGATCAAGATCGACATCGCGCCCGAGGAACTCGCACAGCAGCAGGAGCGTTCGTGCCGCGTCCCCAGCACCTCGTCACCCCCCTCGCTCGACGGCAGCGCCACTTCGGAAGAGCTCGCCAACTCGACCTGCCCCTCGACCCCGAGCCTTTCGCAGCACGAGGACGGCGACAACGCCTGGGATGTCCCGCTTCAGCTGGACCCCTCCAGCATTTCCATGCTCGAGCAGATCAACGGCGAGGAGCGTTATGACTCCTCCGAGCGCGTGCTCGAAGTTCCAGAGGGACAGATGAGGGAGATGGTCGAGTCACCCCCTGTCACTGGGTCGATGAGGCTCGACACCAAGAATCTGTCGCCCGCCAGCTCCGGCGATGCCGATGACGAGCTGTCTGCACTATCCGTGCCCTCTCCCGGCGGCTTTTTCGCTTCCCTGGATTCATCCGTGGCCCGCCAGAAGTGGGCTGGCACCGAACCCACGCCCACCACCAGCACGGCAACCGAGTTCTACGGCGTGCCCTTTGGCAAATCTTCTCGCGCTAGCACTCTACCCACCAGCTCGACTGCCACCTCGTTCTACGGCGTGCCGTGGACGGAGAGGCCGAACAACGCCATCGAGCACACCGTCTCGCTCGACGCGGCCATGAGCGAACGCGACCCGGTGACCGCGAGGAAGGGTGGTTTCTCCCCGACCGAGGTGATCCAGGAGGTGGACGAGATCGACGAGACGTACGACAACAAGCTCGAGGAATCCGCCGCGGCCAACCTCGACCGCACGCAGCTCTGGCTGCAAGGCCAGAACGACTACATGAAGGCCGTCTGCGAAGACACCGATGTCGTCGACTCGTTCAAGGATGTCGAAGACGCCGTGCCCAAAACCCCGGAGCAGCCCTCCCCGCGGCCCAACGACCTGACGAGCGACTCGCCCAGCAAAAAGTCCGTCCGCTTCGCCGACGCCGTCGCCAGCCCCAAGTCCTCCGCGTCCGAGCCCAAGCGCGCCTCGCCCATTCACGACGGCACCTTCTGGGACGGCTGGCGACATCAGAAGCGCAGCGCGCGCGCCCGCGACGTGTTCCAGCACCGTCAGGCCCGTGCCGAAGCCGAGCACGTCCGCCGCACTTCCAACCCGTCCACCCACGCCGCCCAACTCCGCGGCCACTACGAGCTCCTCGACGCGCCTACGCGCCCCAACCCCTCCCGCCCCATCTCCACCTGCCTCCCCTCCACCACGGACGACGATTCAACCGAGACCATCCTCACCGCCACCCGCGAACGCGAAGCCCTGGCCCAACTCCAAACCTCCTCCTGGCACCTCGCGGCCACCCGCTCGCTTCACGGCGGCCGCCTTCTCACCTCACCTCTGCACCCAACCTTCTCCACCTCCCCCTCCACCCGCATCCTCGACCTCGCAGGCCAAGTCCACTGCGCCTGGGCCTGGGACGTCGCGCTCGAGCACCCACACGCCCAAGTCTACACCACCCTCCCCACCGACGCCGAAGCCCACGTGGCCTCAGCCTCACACTCGGGCCCGCCCAACCACCACGTCGTCGCCGCCCCCTGCCTCTGGGACCTCCCCTTCGCCTCCAACACCTTCGACGTCATCTCGGCCCGCAACCTCCACGCCCACCTCAAAACCTCTTCCCCCAACCAAACAACCGGCGGCGAAGACGAATACTCCCTCACCCTCACCGAGCTCCACCGCCTCCTCAAACCGGGCGGATACCTCGAATTCGACCTCTTGGACGCCGAGCTCCTGCACCCGTCCCCGGCCGCCCACAGCCTCGGCGTCGAATTCGCCTTCAACCTCCGCACGCGCGGCTACGACCCAGCGGCGGGACGCTCCTTTCTGCCCCGTCTGAAGCGCGCCGGGTTCGCGGGCGTCAAGAGGGCCTGGATGGTGCTGCCTTGCGCCGACGTGGTGAGCGCGTGGACGGACGCCGGGAGCGCGCCGCGCCCCACCGCGGGCGAGAAGCGCATCGACGCCGTCACCGGCGACGTGGCGGCGGAGGGCGTGACGGGCAGTGTGGCGGACGTGCGCGCGGTTTCGGGACTGATCGGGGCGCGGTTGTGGGAGGGCTGGCAGGTGAAGTTGGCGGGGGAGATGGGAAGGGATGAGGGGAGGGTTGTGGAGGGGGTGGGGCGGGCGTTGGCCGAGGCTGGGAGAGAGGGGGGTTGTGGGTGGAGGTGTTTGATTGGGTGGGCGAGGAAGGAGTAGTGTGGGGGGGTGGGGGGAAGTGGAGGGGGGAGAAGGGGAGGGGGGCAGGTTTTCTAGGGGGTTTGGGAATATGTGCTGTATCTAATGCTTCGCTCGCGCGTGCGTCCGCCGCTGACTCTCTTTCAAATCTCAACTCGGCGGCCTTTTTTTATTCCCTTCCCTCTCTCCTCCCTCCTCCTCGCCCGCTTCTTTCCAAATTTGATCCCGTCTTCTAAAAAGACTACCTCCCCGTCGACAGACACCTGCGCTCCCCGAACTCAGGCGCACGTATCATCGGCGATCCATTCCTCCAGATTTCTCCTCGTCCTTCGACATGCACAGTCCGGTTCTGCCCGTCCGCTTAGCGGATGCTGCAGCGCGTGCTCCTCGCTCTCCCGCCCCGGATCGCACGTGAGCGGGTTTCATCTTCCGCACCCCCTCCGCCGTTCGATCTGGCACGTGAGCTGACCCTGAGGAAGAGGGGGGGTGGGGGAGGGAGCGGGGAGACGAAGGCGTCTGTGGAGGCGGGGGGTTTCGGTGTCGAGGGGAAGGTTGTCTGGAAGAGAGAGAGAGAGCGCGTGGGGGACTCTTTTTTTTTTTTATTTGCGCCCTCACTGCGGCGGATGGGGCCCCGTGGTGGTGCTGAAGCGGGGGAGGTAGGAGGTGCCGGGGGGTAGGAAGGTGCGGTGGGGAAAATTCAAGCGGGCAGAGCGTGATGTGGTGTGACGATTCGGCTTGTTGGAATCGGGTAGGTGGCGTGTTCTACGGCTACCGCTTCGCTCCTCTTTGATGTCATCTTCAGGTTCAGGCACTGTGAGGAAGTTCAACAAGCTGAGATGTATGGTGGAGTAGTAGTGAAGCAGAAAATGTGCAATCTGGATATTGGCCGCACAAACTCGTGCAGTAGTAAAGCGCCACAGCAGCGTCCGCGCGCCTCTGTCATGGCCCGTATCCTCCTCGCGCGCAGCAATCCGTCGTACCGTACCGTTCCGTAATTCAAACACTCTAGCGCCCACACGCACAGCACAGCGTAGCTGACAACGACGCGGACTTTTTGCCACGCCATCATGTCCACCACTCGCACCCTCACACGCGCGTGCCTCACTCAAGACTCAACTTAGCGCTCTTCCGCCTCCTTCCCCCATCCTCCTCACTCCGCCCCCCCGGCCGCTTGCGACCTTCCCCTGCCCCCCAACCCACCGTCAGCCACATGACCCACACTCGCAAACTCCCGCTCACCATCACTCCCCCCCTCATCACCAATCGCCCAACCCCGTCCACTCCCCTTGGGCCCCCCCATACCGTTACCCGCGGTTTTAATGCCCCTTTCCCAGCCCGACTTGTGAGTGGGCGCGAGGTTTTCGTCTGAGAGACCGGCGTTGGTGCGGGAGAAGAGGGCGTCGTCGCCGGAGAGGGGGTTGTGGTAGAGGGATTGCGCCTGTTGGCGGTGGAAGGCTTTGGGGGGGTTGGGGTTGTTGGGGGTGGAAGTGGGGGGGGAGGCGGGGTCCGCCGGGTGGGTGGTGGTGGAGGAGGTGACGGGACGGGAGGGTTGAGTGGTCGTGGAGGAGTGGGTGGACCGTTGCTGTGGGGTGGGGTTGGTTAGTTTGGCGCTCGGGGGAGGGGAGGAGGGGGGACGGATGGTTGGGAGATGGGGGGATATACCTCATCGACGTCCTCGTCGTTGGCGTCCCAGCGGCGGGCGTCGTCACGGCGGTGCTTGGCCGTGTGCTTGATGGGGGTGTCCATTTCCTCGAAGCTGAAGCCGGGCTGCGGGTTGCTATTGCCGCGGCCGAGTCTGGCCTCACCCGGCGCCGGGGCGTCCTCGCCGTTGCCGAAGTCGAAGTGGTTGTACTTCTGGTTGAAAGTCTTCTTGACCGCACGCTCGGGTGAGCGCGTGTCGGCTTCGGCGTCGTCCTCGAACAGGCGGTTGCCCTTGAAGTGCTTGCCGGCGCCGCCCTTGAAGACGAGGCCTTTGTTCGGGGACGGGCTGCGGACTTGCGAGTCGGCGCGGCGGTGCGCGGGTTCTTCGCCCGAAAGGATTTCGCTCAGGTCGCGCGGGGCGGGTTTGGCAGATGTGCGGGTGGCGTGGCTGGGCCCGTCGTAGGAGCGGCCGTTGCTGCTGCGGTCGGGGGAGCCCGCGGTGGAATCTTCATCTTCTTCCTGGCCGAAGAGGCGGTTGCCCTTGAAGTGCTTGCCGGCGCCGCTTTTGAAGACGGGGCCCTTGCTGGGAGAGGGGCTGCGGGTGTGCGAATCGGCACGAGCCTTGCCGGTATCTCCGCCGGTGAGGATCTCGGTCAGGTCGCGCGGGGCCGGCTTGACGGAGGCGCGCTTGGCGTGGATGGGGCGGTCGTGGAAGGGGCCGGCGTTCTCGTTGGGGTCAACGTGCGAGAAGGGCGCCGGGCTCGGGTCGACGTTGCCCGTGGTCGAGGTGCTGGTGTCGCGCCGGGCGTGCTGCGAGAGGACGGCATCCTGCGGGTCGCGCGGCTTCGCGGAGGCGCCAGCATTCTTGACGCTGTTGGTGACGGCGTCGACCTGGGCTTTGGCGTCGCGGATGGGCCAGTTGCGGCCGGTACGGCCAATGGCTTCGACCTCCTTCAGCAGCGTGCCCTGGTCCCAGTGCAGGCGGATCTCCTTGATCTTCTGCATGGCGTCGAAGGCGACAACGTGCATGAGCGGCAGCGCGATCGTCTTCTCGTCGAGCAAGTTCTCGTCCATGCCCGGGAGGAAGGCACCGCCGCCATTGTTGAACTGTATGGTGGTCTCGGTCTCGACAAGGGTGCTGACGGGGCCCTCGATCACGTTCAAGACCTTTTCATCTTTCTTGACCACCTGCTTGGCCTGGGCGGCGATGTGCTTGAGGATGGCGGCCGGCTCGGAGATGGCGATGGTGGTGGTGACGTACGTGAGGGTGGCATCGGCGGCGAGGGCGGCGGCCGACGGAGCGCGCAGGAAATCGGTGTAGACGATGCCGGCCATGGTGGTAGTGGTGGTGGTGGACGTTGCTGCTGCGGTGGTGCTGCTCCAGGAGTCCAGCCGTTGATCAAAGCTGCTGCGGGGATGAGGTGACGACTAAGATGGGCTAGTGGTGGGGGAGAGACGGGGTATGGATGTATGTGAGCGGAAGCAATCAATCAATCAATCAATCAATGTCGTCGCGGGGTTGGGGGTGGGGGAGGGTTGTCTGTGGGGGGAGACAGCAAGGTGAGGGCGACAGGGGGAGCTTCGGGGAGCTATGTATGCATGAACAAGGCGACGAGCAGTCGGGGCAATAGTACTGAGTCAGGCACCATGGAGATACATAGATGGATGGGCGGACGCGCAGGAGGCAGGGGCAAGCAAGGCACGAGTTTGTTGTGTTCCAGTCCCAAACATGAAACACGCGCCGTCCGCTTGGCCCGCTTCCTGCCTTATCGATACACCGGTCTTGGCGGCAACCATCCATAGCCATCCATTTGTTGCCCCTCGTTCCTCCTGCCTTCTGCCTTATTACCGACTCGTGCAAACCTACAGCAGAAGCAAAAAAAACCCCTGGCCGACGACTGCCACTCTACGTCCGCCACAAGACGGTCATGCTTTTTCATGAAGCCCGACCGTGCATTAGCGAGTGATGAACTGTGCAGAAAACTCCCCGGTAGTTGCTTTAAAAAAAGTAACCTTCTTCGTGAACTCGATTCAACCTTCAACGTCCACCTGCAGCCGAGCTGCATCTTGCGGAAGAGAATGCTTCACCGGCTCTCGTAGCAGAGAAACACCTTCTTCCGATGGCCAAGTAATCACACTCACACTCATTGGCTCCATTCCATTAAATCAACCACTTCCTCCTTCCCAACTCATCACACCCCCACACGCCCACCACCATGAACCCCAAAGGCACCACGGTCCAATACCTCTCCAACCTGCACCTCGAACTCACCCAACCCCCCTACACCTACCCCATCCCGCAGACCGCCCCCGTTCTCATCCTCGCGGGCGACATCGGCCGCCTCCGCGACCACGACGCCTACCGCCGCTTCCTCGCGCCCCTCTGCAAAAAATACGACCACGTCCTCCTCGTCCCCGGCAACCTGGAGCACGCCGGCCTCACCCCCGACCAGACCGACGCCGCCCTCGAAGCCCTCGCCCACCACCCCTCCTGCCACGGCACCCTCCACATCCTCAACCGCACGCGCCTCGACCTCCCCCACTCCCGCACCACTTTCCTGGGCTGCACGCTCTCCTCGCACCTCCCCGCCTCGACCACCAACCAACACCTCCCCGCCGACCTCGCCGCCCTCCCCGACTTCACGCCCGCGCGCCACAACGCCGCCCACGCGCGCGACCTCGCCTGGCTGCGCGAATCTCTCTACACCCTCCACGCCGAGTCCGGCCCCCGCACCGTCTGCGTCGTGACCAACTACGCGCCCGAAGCCCGGCGCGCGCTGCACCCACACGCGCGGAGCGACCCGGCGAGAGCCGCATCCCTGTCGTGCGAGGCGCTGGATCAGCTGCCGCGCTGGGAGCGGGCCGAGGTGGTGACGCATTGGGTTTTTGGGCGCGGGGGCCGGTGCGCGCGGTTCCGCGCCGAGAGGACGGTGGTGGTGAGTAACCAGGCGGGGATGGGGAGGAGAGGAGGGTTGGTTGGGTGGTGTGAGGTTGTAGAGGACGCATTAACTTCTCGGAAGGGGGCTATAGACATAGAGGGCGCGTTGGTCTCTCGGAGGGGCTTCATGATGTTGGGTAATATTGTACGACGAAAGTATCGATTCTCCCTCTTCACCGACTTGCAAGTTCGAGGATCGAAAGCGGAGCTCGGGATTTTGATAGACACCGCTTTAGCCGTGAGGTATACACACTGATGCTACAAGAAGCCATCCCACGCAACTTGCCGCGCACACCCACCAGCCTCGGCTGGCAAAACTAAGGTGAAAAGCCCGCAACGCCACGCTGAAAACGCAACAAGAGTTGAAGACCTCGGCGTCCACATCTAAACCTCCATCTTCGCGTCCTCGGGCCCGAGCGCAGGATCGACACCCGCACCGTTTGCACCCGGCAGCGCATCCTCGTCGTCCACGACGTCGCGGCTGCGCTTCAGTCCCTTCATCTTGCGCGTCTGCAGCGAGCTCAGGTCCTGCTTGCCCAGGTGGATGCGGCCGACTTTGTCGCCGATGATGTCGGTTTCGACGTTCTTCTTCGTCTTGGGCTGGAAAGAAACATGTCAGCACAAGACTCATCATCAGACCGTCATAGAGGAGGGGTATTCGTACCTCCAGCGTCTTCGGCTTCCGCATCGCCTCCTTCCACATATCGGCATCCGCCTCCTTGACCCTACCCACCCTGAAATCAATCCTCGGCCCCATCTCCTCTACATCCACCTTGGGCGTACTCCCGGCCCCCCTACTCGTCCTCAGCAGATAACACCGCATATGCACCTTGGGCTTCCCCTCGCCCCCCTCCTCATCTACGGAAAAATGCACCAGATACTGCAACCCCTCGACATCGACCCTCTGCACATCCGGCCCCTTGACCAACTCCAGCAACAATCCCTTAACAACCCTCCACTCCCCCTCCGCCTCGCCCTCGCCCCCAAAAAGCGACCCCGAAAACCCCACCAGCGGCTTCAACCCCACCGCCGCCTTGGCATTCTTGAACTGCCGCAGCGTCCGCATGCTCTCCGCCTCCACCAGCATCTCAAACATATCCAGCACCTTGAAATCGAAAAACCGCACCAACGTCACGCAGTGCGGGCGCTTCTTGCTATGCGAGCCGTACACGGCCAAACTCGCATCATTCTTCTCGCTGAAGAACTCGAGCGAGGAGGGGTCGGCGAAAGGGTGGATGTCGTTTTTTTTGCTGAATTTGACCGCGAGGGGCCGTTTGAGCGCGTAGAGGTCGGTGAGCACGAGCGAGGCGATTTCGCTGCAGGTTGTGTAGCGCAGGAAGAGGGTCGTGCGTGGGTTTTCGGTCGTTTGCGGTGCTTTTTGCTCGAGGTGTCGTTTGCTGCGCGCGTTTTTGGGTTTGATTTCGAGGAGGTTGAGCGAGGTGCCCGTGCCGGCGGGGTGGAGGGACATTGTGGGCGGGCGGCGTGGGGGGGATTGTAGTGGGTGTGGGTGTGGGAGATGTGTGGTGAGATTGGTTGCGGCGAGCTTCTCGTCTGGAGATGGAGCTTGGGCGTAGCGGAATTTTTTGGGAGTCGCGAAATCTTGGCGCTCCGGCGACGTCGGAGGGTTTCCGCGCTGCCAGGCGCTCCGAGGCTCGGGATGACGCCACTCCCGCGCGCTGAAAAGTTGAGGCATCCGCGAGGGGGGGATGTGGCGGGGCCTGACTGAAGCACCACTTTCACTTTCCCCCCCTTCGCCGTCATCCAATCGCCCACCACGCATTGCGCATACAACAATCACCTCCCCATTCCTCGCGCCACCTCCACCACACGCCAAACACCGCACCACGACACCCCCCGCTTGACCACCGCCCACCATGGCGCAGCCAACCTGCACCCTCCACCCCTTCACCAGCGACTCCGACTTCACCAGCACCCTCTCCGCCCTCCCCCCAACCACAACAGCAATCCTCTACTTCCACGCCCCCTGGGCCGAGCCCTGCAAAGCCATGCACACCATCCTCTCGACCCTCGCCTCCACCTACCCCGCCACCAACCCGCCGACAACAGCCTTCTACACCCTCGACGCCGAGGAAGTGGCAGACGTCTCGGAGCGCTACGATGTCAGCCAGGTGCCGCTTGTGGTCGTGCAGAAGGACGGCAAGGTCGTCGAGGCCGTGACGGGGACGGATGCGGGGAAAGTGCGCGCGGCGGTGGAGAAGAGCGCGGGGCGCGCGGGCGCCGGGGCGGGGGAAGGTGGGGCGGCTGGGGGGCTGCCGCCCGCGCAGAAGGTCGTCAAGCCCGCGCAGGACACCACCGTCGACCCGGCGCAGGAGCCGCAGGGGAGCGGCGCAGCTGGCGGCGCGGGCGGAGCTGACGTCGCCGCGGCGGCGCCGGAGATGAGCAAAGAGGAGCTGGACGCGCGACTGGCGGAGCTGGTCAAGGCTGCGCCCGTGATGCTATTCATGAAGGGCACGCCGTCGGCGCCGCAGTGCGGGTTTTCGCGGCAGACGGTGGGGATGCTAAGGGAGAAGGGGGTGCGGTACGGGTTTTTTAATATCTTGGCCGATGATGAGGTCCGCCAGGGTTTGAAGGAGTATAGTGAGTGGCCGACTTTTCCGCAGGTTTATGTCGGGGGGGAGTTGGTGGGCGGGTTGGATATTGTGAGTCTCGTTCTCGTTCTGTTGCCAGGGGAGGGGTTTGGGTTTGCTGACTTTTGGGGGCATACAGCTCAAGGAGGAGTTCGAGAACGATCCCGAGTTTCTCAAGGATTACTCGGTTACGAAGGCGCAGCCGGCGTAGATTGGGTGGTGGGGGGACGCGGCGATGATACCAAGATAGATATGCATAAAAAGTACCACGAGGTTTCCCACGAGAGGGTGTCTGATCCATCTTTATTCATCTCTACGAGTCGACTCGATCTGCCACGCGGCACATCCGCTTTCTGTACTGCAAAAGCTTGTGCAATTTGGTCGCATGGCGAATGACCTGCCTTCGTCACTCGAGCATTTGCATCTCTCATCGCTGTGGCGCGAGATGAGATCAGGCATCCTCTTCCGAGCTCCACCTGGCAGCATGGGGCAATCGTACGACAGTGAAGCTCAGGAGGAGCTACAGAGACTCGTGGCATGTTCATACTTACTCTCAGCCCCTAAATGAGTCGAACAGCCATCTGCCATCTCCATCCGACAAGCGTTCGACTGGCTCTCTTCTTCCATCCGGACAGACTTCGTAAACCACACATCCTCTTTCGCACCCGTGACGCTCAGAGGACACACATGGCAAATCATAATGACACGATGGTGACAACCAACCAGCAAGACGCTACAGAGTTTCCCCACCCAGAGTTGGCAGAACAGGCCATTTCAATCCTCCATCCAAAGAGCATCTCCTGTCCCCGCACGAAAGGCGTCTCACAACTCTCTCCTAAGGTATCGCGGACAGACGTCGTCAATCAGGCATCCTCTTTCGCATCTCCGAGGCTCGCAGCATGCAGGGCCCCTCGTACGAGAGCAGATAGACGCGGGCGCTTGCCCAGAGGCTACAGTAACTCGGTACCTCTACTAGTACCGGTGGGCGGGGAACACGGTAGCAGATACATACGTGCATTGGAAGCGGTCACATCTCATCAGTGACGTCGGAGAGCGGACGAAAGCTCGGGCCGACTGGAGCGTCGGTCGGATATCATTCAGCAGTCCGTTCGCATTGGCCCCGCCAGCAAAAGGCCAGCGTGGCCCCAGACGCGCCTGTTTGGGATCCAGCGGCTAGCGGGCACAGCCAACGTGGCCACGTGGAGCGCAGAGGTGTCGGTAAGCGGGCAAGAGGTGGTCGAGTTGTGTCCGCCGGGAGGATTCTCGTGTGCGGACGAGGCGGGCTAACTGCGGGGAGGGGGCGCTGAAGCGATTGGTGGGAGCTGTAGGGCGATTCCGGTGAAGGAGCATGTCGCCTCTTTTGTGAGAAATTGGATGGGTGGGTTTTGTTCGTTCTGATGGTGGAGTTGACTGTGGCAGTGAGGTCAAAAGGCGGGCGTCCTGTGTTTTATCATGCGATGCAACAGAGTCGCCCGGACACGATGATGGCAGACGATTTGTAGAGGTGAAGTCGAAGGATCGGAGACGGAAGGAGGCTTAGATCCGCCGCGATACCTACCTTACCCTATGCAGGTCGAGCTGGCCTGTGCATGACAGCAGGCAGCAGCGCCGCTTCGACGCCTGCCCTTTCTCGCCTGCGCCCAACGGCCAAAACCCGCCTGCTGCCTCGTCAGTCATCAATCTCCCTTCGCAACACCACCACCTCACACTACATACTACGACTCACCACCACCGCTCATCCCTCTCCCGACCACCTCGCCGAACCTTCGACTCACTCACACGACTCCCATCTCGATTGCGCCATCCCCCCACGCCCTTCCTTTCACCCCAATCCTCGCATCCGCTTGGCTTCGTCAGTCGGCCACTTTCCGTCCTTTGTGACTGCCTGCCTGCCTGCGCCCTCGCTACATCAACCGCCTGAGGCCCGCATCACCCGCTCTCCGCCGGTATTGCCCCGTGCTCAGCGAGCACCTCACTGGCATACCAACACCACCCGCAGCCTTCCCCCCGTCTGGAGGCCCCACCTTCACCGGATTCTGAGCCTCCTACTGGCGCGCAACCGCTCCAGCTGGCACCCACAGCATCTCTACTGCCCTTAGCGAAGGCGTGAGTCACCACGAGCTCCTCCATGAATGGGTGTGTGCTAACGCCGCATCCAGTATTGTCGCCCCGCGATTCTATCCCCCGCCCCGGTACATCTGGGACGCCATCGCCCAATATGTCGCCCGCTTCCGCCTCCCATCCCCGCCGCCGTGCTGCACGCGCTGCGAGCCCTGCCGCCGAACCCTCCCTGGTCGACTCCTTCCAGTGCATGTCGATCCAAAAAGGCGAGACGTTCCACCCCAAGACCAGCACCGGCAACACCACCGAGTTCTGGGACCCGCTGGAGTCCAGCTCGACTTCGCCCGCGGGCCCGCCCCGTGGTACGACTTGTCCCAAGTCGCTGGAGGACTTGTTGATCGGCTCTGGAGACCGACGCGTGGTTGAGTTGATGGCAAGAGTGGAAAAGTCGCAATCACCTGCCGCGCTGGGGAGGGTCTTGAGTGACCCCGAGGTCCTGCCCAAGCCCAGCTTCTCGGACGAGCAGAGCTCTGCTGAGGACGACGAGCGTTCCCCGCGCAAGACGCGCGCGCACAGTCATAGCTCTGATAGCGGCATTGGGTCTAGCATCATGTCCGACGAGGCCGGCGCTGCCAAGACTTCGACCGGTGAGTGTCTATATCCCTTGCTCTCGATCTCAACCGTACTGACTTCTCTTCCAGATACCTCCACGACGGAAGCTTCGTCCTCTGACATCCCTGCTGCCACCGGGCAGAGAGGTCTCAGCAAGTACGCTTGCGAGCAGATCTACAAACACATCGTCGGGCCCATCCTTCGCGAAGAGTCTCTCAAAGACTTCCACTCGCTCGTCCAAGACGTGCCGTCTCGCATCGGCAAGAAAGAAATCCGGACCTTGCGTGATCTCGAAAAGACGCTCGTTTTCCTCGCTCCGGTAAGTGAACGTGTTCACGTTGGTGTTGGCCGTGCTTTTACTCATGGTGAATCCGGTTTCAAGGATTACTCGCGCTCGCCATACAAATACCTTCACTTCTGCGAAGCTACGATCCGCGTCCTGCACACGACGGTTACGACACTCCACGAGTCCGACCAACGCGCTCCGACCGATCGACCGTACACGCAGGGGTACTTTTTTGATTTGATTGACCAGGTTCGTTTGGGTTTGGGTCTGCCGACGCGGACAGCAGTGTTTAACGGTGCACTACAGATTCGGCGCTACGCCACCATCCTCGCCGCTACGCGTGAGAAGAAGGAGAAGGGAGAGGAGCTCGACGAGTTGGACTACGCCTCGTAAGTTGCCTCTGTCAATCACGTGCAGCTTCATCCTGCGTCCTCTTAGTGCATACACGCTAGTTGCTATTGTCGACAATACGGAGCCTACTTTCTATTGTCGACCCCGCCTAAACATGCATATGTGTGCTTTGCGTTGTACCACTTGCTAACATGATGCAGGGACGAGAGCGTCTCACTTATGGGTGGCATGACTCACAATGGCAGACCGGCGGAGATTGTCCGCCATAAGCATAAGGAGGGCAAGTTTGTGAGCCTGGCTACCGACCAGGTCATGACCCCAGAGGAAGCCGCCGTCGCCTCAATGAAGCGTCCTCTCCAGGCCGAAGACGAGGACGATGAGGCCGTGCGTTCCATGGCCCGTCGTAAGAAGGGGGCGAAGCCAGAGATTCACGAATGCTCGCTGTGCGACAAGGAGTTCAAGCGTCCTTGCGATCTGACCAAGCATCTCAAGACGCACGAGCGTCCCTGGAAATGTCCCATCGAGACCTGCAAATACCACGAGCACGGCTGGCCGACGGAGAAGGAGCGCGACCGCCACGCCAACGATAAGCACTCCAGTGCGCCCTCGCTGTACCACTGCCTCTTCAAGCCCTGCCCGTACACGTCCAAGCGTGAGAGCAACTGCAAGCAGCACATGGAGAAGGCGCACGGCTGGTCGTATGTGCGTTCCAAGAACAACGGGAAAGGCCGTGCTAGCATCACTCGCCTGCAACGTGGTTCTAACCCGCAGTCGCCCGTGTCGTCGGTGCTCACCCCCAGCACCCCGTACGCCTTGTCCCCTTCCATCCAGTCCACGTCGAACTCGGAGACCTCCCGCAATGCCTCCATGCCTCCTCCGCCGCTCGCGGGGCCGAGCAATTGGAATTTTGACACCTACATGAAGCCGTCGACCGATTTCAACGACCACTTCAACATGGACTTCGACTTCAACAACATGATGGAGTTCCCCACGTCGACCATGTTCCCCATCACCCCTTCCACAAGCGACGATCGCCACCACTCGGTCGACACCGGCTCCTCCTCCGGTTTCCAGCTCGACGGCTCCGCCTTCGACGACGGCATCTCCCCTGCCGACCTCACCTACAAAAACTTCGACTTCAATGACATAGGTCTGCAGCAATTTACTCCAGACTCCGACGTCGCCCCCCTCCCCACCGACACCCACAACGCCTTCGGTTTCCCGCACACCTCGCCCGGCGCCCAGCTCGAGCAAACCTTCACGCATGACGCCATGAACGTCGACACCACCACCGACTACTCTTCCGCGGGAGCTGGCTACGGCCAGGCGCCCGCCGGCGATTTCACGCTCTTCGGCTCACAGCCCGCGCACAGCCAGGGCGGCGGCGAGATGTTTCAGCCGCTCAGCCAGGGCGCGGCAGCCGCTAGCTGGGGGAATTTCGGCGGCGTGCAGTTTGACCCCTCTCATCCGTCGATGCCCACGGGAAGTAGTGCTGTCGATGTCGATGCGCTGTTCCCTGAGCTGAAGGAGGCGCGATAGGGGTAGTGACGGCATTGCGGGGCTGTTGCTGACGGCTGCTGCGTTGCGGGCTCAGGAAGGGCGGCGGAGAGACGGAAGGAAGCACATACACATGACTGGAATGCACCCCCCAACCTCCAACCCGACATTTTCAACCAGGACACCAACCCGCAAAAAACCTAGCAAAAACCCTCACCGCGCCCGCACCCCGAAAAAAAAACTCTGTTCAGCTGTCATTTGCTTGGTGTAGCGTGCATCGCGTTCGTGGCTCACTCTCTCACTCGCGGCGCTTGGGATAACGGCAACACCACGGAACACGGAAGCAGACTGAACTCCCATCCCACGAATCAGCAAGAAATGGAAACGGCAGAAACAACCGAACCGGAAGACCGGGCAGAAGAGAAGGGCAGACAGCGAAAGGCAAAGGCGAGGGAAACGGGACGATGGGATTATGTAGCATTAGGGCGCTCTCGCTCGCTCGCTCGCTCACGTCGACGCGCAGGGATTAGGTTGTTGTGACGATGAAATGAATTCAATTAACGACTTAACGGTGACTTTGATGGCTCTGCCCTGCTCTCTTCTCCGCGCTGCTTGACGGGCGTGTTCGCCATGCTGAATGATTTCCGTTTGACGTTTTGAATGAATTGGTCTGTTTTGTGGGGAAGGGGGAGGGGAGGTGCGCGTGGAGGACGCGTGTAGATTTCACTGGCGGGGAGAGTTGTGCAACCCTCCCGTCCCCCTGTCTGGCGAGAACAAGTCATCCAACCTCCCTCCCTTCCTTCCTTCGCGTTGTCGTTTCGCCCTCCTCTCGCTTCTGCGTCGCGTCCTTAAGAAGGCTCGTCCCCAGAAAGGCTCGTCAATCGCGTCTCCAGAAAACTCATCGATATATACTCTTCGGTAATTTAGTTTTTTAAAAAAAAATTACCAACGTTAGCATGCTCAAGCTCAGAACAGAAGCGAGCTAAATCCGTTTCCACGCCTCTTATAGCGTGTCTACTTTGAAAAGTCACGGTCATTTGCCCGTCGCGAAGAATCCACGCGACTTCACTAAGGGCGGACTTCCGGAGCGCTGTATCTTTGGACAATATTTGGGTCTTGTTTCTAACGATGATGACTGGAGCGGACGCGCGAGAGGAGCTTGTGCTTATGCGCTTTGGTTCCTTTAGAAATCTGATTCTTTTCGAAGCGGGACAGGTCGGTGATGATGTGATTTCTCTAGTTGCCTTGGATCTTCTCGAGCGTCTGGGTTGTACAAGGTGGAAGAGAGGTTGGGGTGCCGAGAGCGAACGGAGTCGTGGACCTATTGCTGCGCGCGGTGGGGAGAGGGGATGGGGATATTCGCGGGCTTATTGATACTATAGGCGACAAGCTTGCAGGGCCCAATCCCAAACGAGGGTCGCAGACTCCTTGTTGAACTTAGAGCTGGTCTGTTCCACGATGGCCCCTTCCGCTGAGCAAGGTGCATTAAGCCAGATGGTGTTGGTTGGGACTTTAGCGCACGTCACAGAGCTCTCGTCGCTCGAACATGGTGCACTTCTGAGATGCGTCGGTTGCGGAGGAGGATTTTGTTATTCTATGGCGGGAGGTGCTCGAGATCTCCTTGTTGGTAGTCTTGGCTGAGCGGTGCTGTGGATTGGAGAGTCGCGTGAGGAATCCAGGGACGAGACCGCGGGTGCGTTTGGGAGTTTGTAGCTCTCCGTACGCGCCGTGGCGAGTATAAGAGTTCGATCCGCCTGTACGGCGCTGGACCCCTCTCTTCCGTCGCGCGGTCTTACGACTCACGGTGGTGTCGGCAGTCGGAGCCTTGATTTCTCCGTTTTGGACGGTTGGAGCTTTTTCGCTCACTCACTTGTGCTTGCGAGAGGCGTCGCCGTGGGCGAAAAGTGTGCAGCTCTGGAGGGCAGGCTCACGGGCAGGGGGAACTGCTGGTGGGCTCAGGTGCGCGGGAGCTGGCAGGCGTCTGCGTTTTCGGTATATGTGTGGGCGTTTGGGCGATATCCCTGTTGCGGCGAGCTGGTAGGGAGCCAGGCGGCGCGTGAGAGGTGCTTGGGATATTGTGTCTGGCAGTGGCAGGGTAGGCAAGTTGTCCGGCGGTAGGGTGTTGTTAAGTTCTTCGGGTGGTTGTTCCCGAGTCAGTAGCTCTGGCACGCTGGGAGGGTTCGGGTAAAGAGATTTGAATTCTGGATGTGAATGATACGCAGAGCGGCAAAGTGAGTAGGATAATGAACAAGAAACTGAGACGAGGTTTGATGAAAGGGTATCATCGCAGGAAAGCACATCGACAGCGAGAGCACTCACACTCAGTCCAGACCAGCAAAGCTGTACGCGCTCTCAGCCTTCGGCCCCTTGCCACGCTTTCTCTTCTTCCTCTTCGTCCGCGTCTTCTCCTCCTCGTCGCTGCTATCCTCCGCTTCGTCTTCGTCACTGTCGTCGTCGCTCCCAACCGCAGCCCGCTTGCCGATGGCGACCTCCGGTTCGTCCTCCGCTTCCTCTTCCTGCTCATCTTCCTCTCTCTGCACCGGCTCCTGCCACACCTTGAGATTCTGTCCACCTCCACTGATCATCCGACCACCCACATCAAAATCAAGCGCCACCACGCCTTCCACCTCATCATGCTGGTCGTGCCACACCTCCCCAACAACCTTATTCGGGCCCAAGCGCACGAACCTGATCTTCCCATCGCCCAGACCAATAGCAACCTTCCTGCCCAACCCCCCTATCCCATCGGGGATGACAGCCATCGCATCCACGGTCTCCTTCTCCTTGCTCACGGTAATCCGCTCGTCCTGGTCATCCCACTGCCCCTTCTCCCACAGCGTGACAATGCCATCGCCGCCACCCACCAGTGCCTTCTCCCCGGTGCTACCAGAGCTCTTCTTCGCCGCCAAGCCCGTCACATAGACCGAGCTCAGCAGCAGCTCCTCTTGATCCTCGCTTTTGACCAGCACGCCACGACGCAGATCCGTGAGCGCTAGCGTGGTGCCGCCGGTCGTGAGGAACTGCTTGCTGTAACCCGATGTCGAGGTCGCGGACGGAGGGATCGCGGTGAGAGAGGAGATGTAGTCGGTGTGAGGGTGGTGCGTCTGGCTGGGTTTCGGGTTGAGGAATGCCGTCTTCTGGCCGTTGGGAACGGAAGGTGCGGGGTCGCGCAGGTCGTAGAGATGCAGAGCGCCGGAGTCGGTGCTGAGGAGGAGGGTCTGCGGGCTAAGAGCGTGGATTGCGGTGGGGCCGTCAATCGCTTCAAGGGCGGTAGGCGAGGCGGAGGGAATGACGACTTTGCCCGTCACTCGGCCTGTCTCTGCGTCGGCGGCTTTGACGATGCCGTCGGTGCCAGCGGAGTACAAGCTCTTGCCGTCCACGCTGTACGCGAGGCATCTGCAGCTGCCCTTGTGCCGGCGCGTCTTCCACGCTGTGTCGACGTAGTCGGTGCCATTACTCTGCGCGCTGCGCAGCGAGATCTCGGTGTCGTTGTCGTCGCCGCTGCCTTCGGTGGAGGGCAGTCGGATCGTGGTTACATGGCCGCTGCTGAGGCCGGCGGCCACCAACGGCTCGGAGGGATGGACGGCCTGGGTAAAGAGGTCCGAGACTAGCGGGAACGTGCACAGGTTCTCGAACATCTGGGCCGTCTGTCGAGGTATGCTATTTGATGTTGTTGGGAGTAATGAGAAGCAAGTGAAGGTCGAAGGGAAAGGTTCGAGGTTTGAAGAAATGGAGAAATCCGATGAGAGCTGCAAGGTGAGATCCGAAAAAGGAAGGTGTGGCGAATGGCAGCTTTGGAGCAGCGAGAGCAGCTTCTTGTGAGCTCCACGAGCTGGACGCGGGTGAAGCTCACCTGCAAGCCGAGAGATGCTGTCACAAGAGCGCGAGATGACGTTCAGAGCTGCAAGTCGGCCTTTGCATGCCACTTCGTGCCTGGACGGGAGCTTTGGGGGCGACTTTGGGAGGTTTTGGTCCCAAGTCCATGACATCCACTTCCAGGTCCCGTGAACTAGCCCTATACCACTCTAGCATCAAACATCCTCGCAGACCGTCCCGATGGTGATTAAACGTGTAAAGCAAAAGCAGATTTCTTTTGGCTGTATGTCTCCTGCTCTTCTTCATACTAGCAAGAACAATTCGCCACTGCCTCTTTCCCACCATTGTCTGACACCTTCCTAGACTGCGACACCCGCACTGGCCAACGTGTATATAAGCCCCCAACAACGATGCCGGAAACACAGATGGAAGAGCTCATGCTGGACCAACGGCCCCCTGAGCAACAATCGACCATTGACAGCGAGAGGATGCCTTTTCAATTGACTTGTATGCCGCCTCTGGACCAGGCAAGCGTTGTTGTAGGGAATCAGGACGACGTCAAGTTCACTGTCCTACTCGAGTCTGCGACTCCTTCTAGCACCAGCAAGCCGGAGGTCTGCCTGTGGCACAACCATGGCGGAGAACACGAGTGGAGCGAGCTTCCTCTCGCCCCTAGTTCGACAGCAGACCACGACAACATTGTTTTCATCGGACATTCGGAAAGCGCCCACACTACTCGCCACTTGTTTAATGCCCAGCTCTCCGGCTTGTCAAAACACGCCCACGTCGTCAGCTTCACATTGAAGTTCCGATCCAGCCCTGACGAGGACTGGAAATGGGTCAAAGACACCGCAGGCGTTGGAGACGGGCAGCTGCACTATCAGGCGCCTGCTGACTTCACAAAGCACTCTTCTTACGACATTGGTCACTTCTTCAACGGCATGAGTTCGGACGTGAAGGTTGCCAAAGAGGCCCCCGAAACGACGGACACGCAGCTGTACTCGTTGACTTGTCCCGTAAGCTCCGCGAAGGGACAAGATAGTGGCTACCAGCACCATCAGCTCGGTCAGGTGGCACGCTGTTCGAAGTGGTTCGCTCTGGTGCGATTGTGGAGCCCTTGGCTCGCTCCGAGACAGGGTGACGGGGCGAAGTTTGAGCTGGACAGAGAGGGCATTTTGCTTTCCTTCTTGCGGGCAGACGGATTGCATGTTGTTTGCCTCGCCATCAGCGGGGTTGAAGATGTGATGACTACCTTCATTCACGAAGACAGCAAGGTCGTTATCAAAGGGCGGAATGAGCGGGAGAACGTTGGCACCAGTCGAGTGCTTGTGGCTGTGGCGGAGAGCTTCGATGTCGCCAACTGTGCCGTCATGTATCATGCCCGCAAGGTTGTTGCTGAACACAGCACAGCCGAAGCGGACCTTGCGGGAGACCCCAAGCAGATCAAGACTCTGACCGACGATGTTAAACCGGAGTGGGTGGAGGAATGGTACGATGGTCTGTCGTACTGCACTTGGAACGGCCTCGGCCAAGACCTCACTGCAGAGAAAATCTATGGCGCATTGGACGAGCTTTCGAAGAACGGCATTAACATCACCAACCTGATCATCGACGACAACTGGCAGAGTTTGTCCTCGGGCGATACCCAGTTCCAGCGTGGCTGGTCACGTTTCGAGGCGAATTCGGCGGGCTTTCCGGGAGGCCTCAAGGAGACAACGTCGGAGATCAGGAAACGATATTCCAGCGTCCATCACATTGCTGTCTGGCATGCAATCCTGGGATACTGGGGCGGCATTGACCCCAACGGCGAAATCGCGCAGAACTACAAAACCATGGAGGTCAGGAAGGACGCCGTTCTAGTCGGACAAGACACCTTCACCGTCGTCGCGCCCTCCGACGCCAAACGCATGTACTCTGACTTCTACGCCTTCCTCGCTAGCGCGGGCGTCGACTCAGTCAAAACCGACGCTCAATTCGCGCTCGACACCATCCACAACGCCCCGGACCGCCGTGCCCTCATCACCACCTACCAAGACGCCTGGACCCTCGCGCACCTCCGCCACCTCTCCTCGCGCGCCATCTCCTGCATGTCGCAATTCCCAGCATCCCTCTTCCACACACAACTCCCACGCCACAACCCCCGCCTCCTCGTCCGTAACAGCGACGACTTCTTCCCCGACGTCGCCGCCTCCCACCCCTGGCACATCTTCTGCAACGCCCACAACGCCCTCCTAACCCAACACCTCAACGCCCTCCCAGACTGGGACATGTTCCAAACCTCGCACCCTTGGGCCCGCTTCCACGCCGCCGCACGCGCCATCTCCGGCGGACCAATCTACTTCACCGACTACCCAGGCGCCCACGACCTACCCCTCCTCCACGCCCTCACAGCCCAAGCCCCGCGCGGCAGCACCGTGATCCTCCGCCCCTCCACCGTCGGCAAAGCAACCAACCCGTACCATCAGTATGCTGCACGCGCTCTGCTCCACATCGCCGCCTACCACGGCGCCGCCCACGTTGGCGCAGCCTTCCTCGGCCTCTTCAACGTCTCCCCGCAGCGCCTGGCGGAATTCGTCACGCTCGCGTCCTTCCCGGGGACCGAGGAAGGCGAGTGCCTCGTCCAATCTTTCAACACGGGGCAGCTCGCCGGTCCGCTCACGCGCCAGGGCGTTGGAGCGCTGCACGCGTCGCTAGCCCCGCGCGAGGCGGACGTTCTGACCGCCTGCGCGGTGCGCGCGCTGCCGGTTCCCGAGAGCCACGGCGGCGGCACGACGCGCGTGGCGTCTCTGGGGCTGCTGGGGAAGTTCACGGGCGCGGCGGGCGTGGCGGGTTTCGACGCGTACGTGGAGGCTAACGGGCGGGTGCGGGTGTGGGTTTCGGTCAAGGCGTTGGGGACGGTGGGGGTGTGGGTTGAGCGGTTGGGGGAAGAGGGGAAGACGGTGGATGGGAGTGTGATGGTGGCTATGCTGGGGGATGTGGTGGTTAGGGACGCGGTGAGGTTGAGGGAGGGGAGGGTGGGGGGTGGGAGGGTGTTGGAGGTTGATATTGAGAGGGCTTGGAGGGCGAGGGGCAAGGAGGCTGGATGGATTAATGAGGTTTCGGTTGAGGTGTTTGTTAGTTGAGAGGGGGTTTGGCACCTGGGTGATGAACGGGGGTCGTTGTTTTGAAGCGTTGAGGTGCGAAGCAGCATATGAGTAACGATGCATGCCATCTATTCATGTCGGAAGCCAGTGTCGGCCACGCTGCCGTCCCACCGCAATATGTAACTACCGTCCCCTGATAGCCTCAATCCACCCCCTAACTATCCGCCCCGTCGTGCCCGACAGCCTCACAGCCCCCCAAGCCAGCAGCCCCGTAAGCGGCAGCAGCGTCCCCAAACCCAACCCGCGCCTCAACCACAACCCCTGACTCTGCACATCATTCAGCACCTCGGAGTACCGCTGGTTCGAGAAACTGACACGCGTATACTGCGTTCGCACGCCACTCGCCGGCACCCAGTCAGCCAAAAACTCCTCCACGCGCTTGCGCAGCAGATACGCCCGGCTCTGCACGCCGGCGTGCATTTCCCAGTAGTTGTCGAGCGCGAGGTCGTTGATCGTGTGCGCGTCTGGGACGCGGGCGGCGGAGTAGGCGGCTAGCGCTTCGGCGCGGCCGGAGGGGGTGGAATGGTGCGCGGAGAGGTGCGAAAAGAGGGTTGTGACGTCTTCGAGGCCGGCGTTCATGCCTTGGCCGTAGAAGGGCACCATGGCGTGTGCGGCGTCGCCGAGGAAGACGCCGGTGGAGGTATGGTGGTGTGGGGAGCATTTGATGGAGATGAGGGGGAGGTGTGGGTTGCTGGCGAATTGGGATTGGAGTTGCGGGTAGCCGACTAGGGGGCCGGCGCCGGGGAAGTGAGTGTCGAAGTAAGCGGGGAGGGTGCTGGGGTCGCGCTCAAGGGCGGCGAAGGTTGCGGCGGGCGCGAAGAGGGTGCAGGTGAAGGACTTGTCGGCCGAGGGGATGGCGATGAACATTTGGTCGTCCTTGCTGGGCCAGATGTGGAGGTGGTTGGGGCTGGTGGCGAAGCCGTCTTTGGCGCTGGGGGAGAGGATTTTCGTGGTGGAGTCGCTGGCAGCTGGGATACTGAATTCGCACCACAGGCAGTCGATGTAAGACTGTGAGTAGTCCATACGCACATACTTCATCATGTGGTAGCGTACGCTGGAGTGCGCACCGTCGCAGCCAATGATGAGATCGAAGTCGAGCTCGATCTCTTTAGCGCGGCCCTGCGTTTGAGCGGTGGACTTCAGCTCCAACCATGCTTTCCGCTGTTCGAAATCAACACCCGTGAGCTTATGGTGGAAGAAGAGCTTGACGTTAGGTTGCCGTTCCAGTTCATCGAGGAGGCGTGAGTTAAGACTGCCTCGGTCGACGGCGAGGATGGGGCGGCCATGGACGTCGTACTGTTGTGATTGCTCTGTGAGACCGCCGTTGGCGTCGGGTACGTGAATCATGCGGCCATGCATAGGAATCGTCTCTGCTAGCACAGTCTCCAGCAAATCGTCCGATCCAGAGCGGCGCATGGCGTTGATCCCTCTCTCCGATAAGGCCAGATTGATGGACTTGGTGAAGTTGAGGGGCGTTGTCGAGTCATGGCGGAGATCTAGATCATGTTAGAATGAGATGACCATCTTGCTGTTGGATTCAATTGCTGTAGATACCTCCTCTTAGCTCATATACTTCGACTTCCCACCCAGCTTTTGCCGCATACAGGGCAGAAAGAGCTCCGACTGGGCCAGCGCCAATCACGACGCACTTGGTCTTCTCCTGATCAGCCATTGGGGCCGGATATCAACTTTTTGGATGGTGGATATCCAATTCGATGTCCGAGGAAGTTTCGGTGGTGGCGGGTCTTCATAGTCTTGGAACTGTTGGCACAAAAGAGGTATGTTTCCGCAATCGATTCGTCATCCATGCTGACACAAAAAGTCGGGAAGCCGCCTCGCTGCCTCGTCGGCTGACTCCGACGTCGCTCGAAGGCTCGGTCCGCTACATCCGACCGCTGGCTAGATCCGCCACCCTTTCGCACGCGATAAGTCTGTCTTCGTTTAGAGGTCTAAACCGCATTTCCACGATCCTGTTCCCCCACCTCTCCTTCACTTTGCGACCTCGACCCTTCTAGTCGCTCTACCGGGAAGCACAGTGCGAACGGCCAACAGTCGGTACCGAGGCGCCAGCCGAGTTCGCAGCCTCCCATCAAGGTCTTCCCACCCAGGCCGCAGGGCCTTCAGCCACAACCATGGACCAGACACCAGCGAAGGAGATCGCAGTGGAGAAGACTCGCAAGTGTGAAGGGGGCGACTGTGAGAACGATGCCGGAAGCCTGCAATGCCCAACATGCCAGAAGCTTGGGAAAGAGGCCTTCTTCTGTAGTCAAGATTGCTTCAAGCGCAACTGGGTAAGTTCGCTCTGGCCCAGAACAAGGCACATGTTGACCAGTCAGGCTAACCTGTAGCTTGCTTGACTTGATTAGTCGACCCACAAAGCCCAGCACAAGGGTCAGAACAGTATGCTCTCCCACATCATCACGCCGAACGTCGTTTCTAAGCCGGACGCAGATGGCCACTACAACCCGTTCCCCGCCTACCCTTTCACCGGCCCTCTGCGCCCCGTCTACCCTCTGAGCCCGCGACGAGAGGTACCGGCTCACATCAAGAAGCCGGATCACGCAGGGAATGGGATCCCCGTCAGCGAGCAGGTGAGGCACAAGAATAGCAGGGATATTGTTGAGTAGAGCGGTTAGCTGACGGCTTGGGCATAGAACTACGCAGCGAGGCATAAGGTTAGACTTCTGACAAAGGAGGAGCAAAACGGGATGCGCAAGGCGTGCCGGCTGGCAAGAGAGGTGCTGGACATTGCGGCGCGAGAGACCAAGCCCGGAGTGACGACAGATTACCTGGACAAGCTATGCCACGACGCATGCATTGAGCGCGATGTAAGTTTTTCGATTTACGCCGTCAACCAACGGTTCAGCACTAACAGACACAGTCCTACCCATCTCCTCTGAACTACTACCACTTCCCCAAGTCCATCTGCACATCTCCGAACGAGGTCATTTGTCATGGCATTCCGGACCACCGTCCTCTCAAAGATGGCGATATTCTCAACCTCGACATTACCATATACCACGGTGGTTTCCACGCTGATCTCAACGAGACCTACTACGTCGGCGAGTCCGCCACCAAGAACCCCGACAACGTCCGCGTGGTCGAAGCCGCACGAAGCTGTCTGGAAGAGGCCATCAAGCTTGTCAAGCCCGGTACGCTCAACCGCGAATACGGCAACACGATCGAGAAGGTCGCCAAGAGCCGAGGGTGCCAGGTCGTCAAGACCTACTGCGGTCACGGAATCAACCAGCTCTTCCACCCGGCCCCCAGCATCCCGCATTATGGCAAGAACAAGGCCATCGGCGAGGCGAAGCCGGGCATGTGTTTTACGATCGAGCCGATGATTACGTTGGGGAGCTACAAGGACAAGACGTGGCCGGACGACTGGACGAGCGTGACGACGGACGGGAAGCGAACGGCGCAGTTCGAGCACACGCTGTTGGTGACCGAGACGGGCGTGGAGATTCTGACAGCGAGATTGGAGGACAGCCCTGGAGGGCCCGTGGAGATGCCCGTGGCGGAGGGGGAGACGAACGGTACGAATGGGACGAACGGGACGAGTTCATGAGTCGGCTTTCAGGGTAGCGTGCGAGCATGTGATTAAGCACAAAGCATTCATGTGCTACTGTACACATTTTTCCAGTCTTGCGCCATTGTGTCTCGTGAGTCTGTGGTGAGAATGAATCGTCGACCTTCAATTGCGCCGCAAGTGAGTGGAAATGTCGCAGGTGCCAAGACGTCGCTGCAGCAGTCGGCGGGCGGGACCCTGCCATCGGCGAGTCGGCGCACGCAGGGATCGCGCCCATTTTCCAGTGACCTCACCCATCCCATCTCGCTTCCCCCAAACAAGCCTCCGCCTGCCTGCAACCCGAAGCCGCTCCACATCGACTCGACCGATCTCGCAAAAAACCGCACTCCTTCCCCAGACTTCTTCCCTCCACAACACCTCGGAACTCGACAGCTCTGAGCATTAGCATCCAGCTGTGCCCGCCCGCGCCCCGCCTTTCGACCGCATTCCCCCTCGACGACGACTTTCGCGGAAGAGAAACGTATACACACGAGGCTCCAAGATTTTGCGATAAGGCTGCCGACAACCCAGGCAACCCCATAGACACCGCACTCCTCGCGCTCGGAACCCTTTGAGCACCGCAACCTCCAACGACCCCCACCAAACCACCCGCTGCGCCCCGTCAAGGCGCAACAGCCGCACTCATGATGTCCGGCGAAGCATGGTAGGCCCTCCACCGCAACAATCTCAACCCACACCCGAAACGTACCTCGCTAACCATGCACCGCGCCGCGTCGCAGGCTCTTCCTCCTCGCGGTCCTCCTCAACGCCGTCAACCTCTTCCTGCAGGTCTTCTTCACCATCATGTACAGCGACCTCGAGTGCGACTACATCAACCCCATCGACCTGTGCAACCGCCTCAACATGTACATCGTGCCCGAAGCCGGCGTGCACGCCTTCCTCACCGTGCTCTTCCTCGTCAACGGCTACTGGGTCCCACTGATCCTGAACCTGCCGCTCGTCGCCTGGAACGGAAAGAAGTAAGACCCCCAAATCACACCACACCGCTACTGCGCAACCCGCGTGTGTCGGCAGGGGCGTATGCTAACGGGATTTGTTTTCAGGATCTTCGAGAACCAGCACTTGCTCGACGCGACGGAGATTTTCCGCAAGCTCAACGTGCACAAGAAGGAGTCGTTCATCAAGCTCGGGTTCCACTTGCTCATGTTCTTCTTCTACCTCTACAGCATGATCGTCGCGCTCATCCGGGACGAGAGCTCGTAGAATCGCTCGCGCGCGTTGACGGGCAGGCGGTCGGCGTACGACGTGGGGAGGAACCGGGGCGGAGGGGGGACGGGGTGGCGGCAGTTGTGAGCAGGGGAAGGTGAGAGGAAGATGGCAGGGTGGAGATGGAGGTGGGGAGGTAGGAGGAGTAGAAGGGGAGAGGAGCGCATTTGGTTGAGGAACAAGTGGCCACGAGTCAAGATAAGTCCCACGATCGGATTGCACGAGCATTAACGTTATTTCGGGAGGCAGATGTTTCTAGTTCTCGTTCAAGCACTTATGCCTTTGCACGCCCTGCCCGGGTTTCATGTGTGGAGTGGTTGTTGCGATTTGCCCAATTGGGCAGGAGATAGTGCCGTGCGAACGCTTCACCACTGCCCGTCTTGCAAAAGTGGTTTTCATATATCGCCATGGCATCATGCCTTGCGCGGGAGCCAGTTGGTGATTAAGTGAAAGGTTTCATGTAATAATTAAAGAATCAAGCGAACTCGACTCTCGCCGCTTTGACGCAGGCTGAAAAGTTTCGAGAGCAAGGGCATCAGCAGCAGGTTTGCAACTCACTACGCAGGCCTTGGCAAAACTCAACAATAGGCTTTGACGCCCTTCACATCTACAAGAGCTCCGTGCAATCCTTTGTCCGACGGAGAGCCTGTCACGACAACCACGAACATTTCACGCGGACGCTCTCGAGCTCTCGAACCAGCGCCAGTCACAACCGCCAGTTACATCCGTCACCACTCAACGATCAAGTTCCAAGGTTGTCCCCACCAGGGCAGGCATGTGAGCAGCAAATGCGTGATTAAGTTCAGCGGCCCCATCAATCTCCACACAGCGCAAAGCATGCTCGAGCGGCTTTCTTGAATTCTGTATCCAGCCGCTAGCCCGCGAGACTCGACGCCAATCGTAGCTGATTGATGTGAATAGACTCCACATGGGTCAAGAGCACAAACAATTTTTTCTTGCTCTGCTTCGTAGCTTCGGTGGCAGTGACGTTATTCACTCTGTGCAGGCCCCCGCTAGCTTCAGCCATTTCTCACAGATAACGTCTCAGCATCGTCGACATGAGCACTTCTGCGGATTAAAGGCATCAAACAGCACTCCTTCGGCTTCAACAGCCGATTCATTCAACACATCCGCCCGCGAGTCGCCGCAGTTCTACTCCAACCGACCTTTGTGTGCGACTCTGCTTTTCGTGGATGGATCTCGCTTCCGGGCGAGCACCGAGGAAACGGTCAAGGGAGATTGAGCTCTCGTATATGAGAAACGCATCAGCAGCATGCGCCCAGCACATTTTTCTACGTGCGAGAGGGTGCCACTTTTTGGTCTTCGCACCAAAACAACAGCGTGTTGTTGGCGCTGCTTGAGTTGGCCTCCTACGTGGGTGACTGTAGCACACGTCAAAAGTTCAAACTGGGCACTCTATGACAAACCTATTTTCGTCTCCGCACACCGACGAAGACTTATAGAAAGCGCAAGTCTGTTTCGATAAACCAACTCGGACGCCAAATTGCCCGGGGTAGAAACCTCGAAGAAGAGACGAAAGCAATGACGCTTGATCACACTACAATCTCACACAAAGCTTTCAACACTCAATACTCCGTACATAAGCCTATTTGTGTTAGCAACTTTTTGCTGTGTAGCTAACTCCTCAGCTCCAATGCCCTGTCCCAACGGAGATATTGCCGGACCTCCCGTCCAGATTCTGCGGCCACCCACTAGCTCCCACTCGATTCGCCCAATAACAATTGACCAGCTCAGCAACAATTCTTCGTTGTTCAGCTAAGCCATTGGCTCCCACGAGTAACCCAACTGCTCTTCTTCGCGCAGTGTTGCAGACTCCACGCCTGATGTCTTCACATGAGGTGGCAGCACCAGCTCGGTGTATCCGGCAAAATGGGCTTTAATGAGCAAATAGAATATGACGGCAGCTCCCCAGAGTCTTCACATTCCAGGTTGCTGTAAGAGTTGTCGTTGTTCCAGCCCTCCCAGTAAACGTCGCCGGTCACACGTTTACTCTTGTCTTGATGGAGATTGTTAGGTCTTCAACCACAGGATATACAGGCGCCCGCTAGTTTTCGCTGAAATCGCTCGATCATAACCCACTCAATTGGCAATAACTTCTCGCTAAAGAAATCTCTCACCTATAAGCTCCAATGCTGTCGCCTCGACAGAGATATTGCGAGACCTCCCGTCCAGATTCTGCAGCCACCCACTAGCGCCCGCCCTGTGCCGCTTCGTCTCAGCCAATAAGCGTCGCGGAGCCTCCAGCTGTCCAGACCCCATCTCATACGGTCACATCTCGAACAAAGGTCATTGTCGAGGTCCATCGATCTGGACAGCACGGAGACAGCGCAATGTCGGCCACCACATTTATGTAGCCACCCATTAGCCCCGGCTCCCCCCGCACAAACCGACCTGCCCGCCACTTTCTTTCTGCTGCCCGTCTGTCTCCCTATAGCCCGTGGCTTCAGGGCAACTCGTCGTCGAGCACCATTGGCCTCGAGAGCAGCGAGAGCATGCAAAATCGACCGCTCATAGTATGCAGCCGTCCAATAGCTCCCGCACTCCCGTGCCGATGACAAGGATTCGAACGTGAGAGTGCAGTGGCCGACTGGTGCGGCAACTCGTTCGCTCTCAGCGGAAAGACGCCCGCTAGGTCTTTTGGTGAGGTAGTGCTACGGATCACACGCATTGCACGCACGTGCCGACTCGCTCTCGTGCTTCCTGTCTTGTCTGATAGTATAAATGATGACGACCGGTAAATTCGGATGCAGGTGTCACTACTGACTTATATTATGCGATTTCTTGTCACGGTGCGCTGGTTGGAGAAGGGAATGTCACGTTGAGAGGGAGTGATTGAATGTTGATTGGATGCTAGCACACACTTACCAGAACGTGTTGATTCTGCATTTATGGTTCGTGAAAGGGGGAAAGGTCGTTACAAATGGAATTCGGACTTACCATCTCATACCAGAATGCATTCCACTTGCCCCTTTCATGCGACTCATCCGTACCCGTTCATCAAGCGATTCAAACTACTCAGTGAACCGCCCCATCTCCTCGAACTCCGCGAAAGCGTCGTCCACCAAGTCCGGAGAGCGATACCCGTTGGCCAGGAAAAAAACCCTCTGCCGCCAGTAAATCTCGTAGGACTCCATAGCGAGGTGGCCAGCGATGAGGCTGCCGCCGGTGAGGGGCAGGTAGCCGTCAGGCACGCCCTCGACATCCACAGCGTTAGGGCCCACCCAATCGTCGGGCTTGTAGGCGGTGGTGCCGAGGCAGTCATCGCGCGTGCCTGGGGCTAGCTCCTGGCGCTTCTCGGGCATGAGGTCGCGCTTCCACTGTTCAGGGACTTCGTAGGTGTAGAAGTGGTACTTGGAGACGCGACGGAGGCCGAGGACGCGAGGCGGAAGGAAGGCGGCGTGGCCCCCGGTCACGACCATATTCCTCCAGAAGTCGTCCTGGAAGAATTGGGCGATGTACGCCGGGGGGACGCGCCAGAGGGTGTGGATGCGCTCCGGGCGCTGGAAGACGGCCATGGCGAAGCCGAGGATGAGGTAGTCGGCGGTCATGAGCGGAGCGCGGGCGTCGTTGAAGGTGAAGAACGCGGGGGCGTGTTGCGGGCCCTCTTGCACGTCGAGGATGCCCCCGAATATCCACCATTCCCAGCTGTAGCCCACCTCGCCGAATGCGGCGTTGCTAAAGCATGGCTCGTCGTGGAACGTGTGCTTTGCGCCACTGAATGCATGTGCAACTTCATGGCACATGGTCTTGGCAATTATAAAGTAGCGATTGAGAAGCTCGAAGGAGAAGGAGGAGTGCAAGGGGCCCTTGCTGTACATGCATTCCCATTTGTATGCCTCAGATATGTCTTGGCATTCGTCAATGCTGAGCAAGATCGTGCTAGCCTTGCCTCGAAAGCGCGCGAATTGGGGAGAGAGGAAACTGTGCTGGTTAGCATTGATTGAGGGCTGCGGCACGGTGGTAGCGCAGAAGCGGTCTTCTCCAGCAGAAACGTCAAACTGCAACGTCTGAGCCAGAGTCTTCAGATCACTTTGTGCCTGTATCTCCTGATTCATTGTCAGCCTGTATCCATCTTGAAGTTCGAAGTTGTTATACTGCGTTGGGTTCTGACCGAATAGTGTGAAGAGGTCCGACGCATTGTTTCCTAGCGCATAGAAGAACGCGAGCGAACCGGGGGTCCTAAGAAGTGCCGAGGCCAAGCGAAGAGCCGGGATCATCGCGTCGTAGTCGAAAAGTGCCCCAAACTTATTCCTTTGGAAAAGCTCGTGGATGGATATGTAGTCAATACTGTAGACTGTCTCGAAATGCCGATCTTGTTGGAGCAGCTGATTCGCGTAGTTGCTGCAGTACACGAAATCCGCGGCAGGGTCTGTTTCCATGGCAAGGTTCTTGGGGGCCATCTCTGTTGAAGCTTGGAACAAGATCCAGGCAGAGATGGGGTTGGTTGTTGGAGGGGCACTGAAGCTATTTCGACTGGCAAAATTAGTTCAGCGCTATGGGTGAGGGTCGCCTCGTTGGAGACTGACGCTGGATACGGCTGGGCGTAATCAGGTCAGTGTGTATGTGTGTGTGTGTGTTAGTTTAGAGAAACAAGAATGCAGGAGTACAGAAGGCCTTTTTACCACGCCGAAGATCGAAACACTTCACCGAAAAGCCCGAAGGTGGTGTTGTTGCTGCCTGGGAAACACCTGGCATTAAAGAAACGTACAATGAAATCGATGATGAACAGAAAAAGGGAATAATGGCCTTGTTGGCCGCAGACAAAGCCACCCTACTCTGGGTGAGTTCTGGATGACCCAAGCGAATGTTCACCACGGAGGCCGGGCCCCTTGGGGGGGCAGGGGGGGGCATAATCATGGGTCGGTGGTGAACACAAAATGGAACAATGGCCTTGTGGGTGTGCAGACAAAGTCACCATGCTTTGAATGACAGGGCTGGAGGATGGTCTGGTCCCGAACGCAGTAGCCGCCGCAAACACACCTTCTGCGGTCTCATCCTCAGTGGACAATGGATAGCCTTGGGGTTCCGTGGTGGACATGGCCTTGTCAAGTTCGGGACTGATGTCTGAGGTAGCGACCAGTGCGTGGAGTCTGCGCCTGAGTTCTAGGGATGACTTGAAGAACTGCCTGAGTCTGCTTGACCGGGCAGCATCTTGCACTCGGTGTTGATGTAGCTCCCAGTGAGACTCGGTTCTCCCGTTAGCGCGCAGTCATCTATGCTGTCCGCAGTTGCGATAGCCCGTCGTGGGCAACATAGACACCTGCTCCGTGTAGTGGTCGGCCTTGTTCTTTTTTGCTGGCCACGCCGCGTCTGCTGCGACTTATATCCATCCTCGGTAGAATCGCGAGACCACTACCCTCGGCGTTATAACACGGTGAAATCCAATCAACAGAAGGCCCAGCAGAGTTGCGGCATGACGTAGCAGATGGCGGTTGCCGGGACGATGCGCTTGGGTCGAAACTTAGCTTAAATGATGAAAGCGGAAGGTGTGACGTTGTTGTTCTTCTGGATGCCGTCATCATGCCATGCCGTTTGAGACTCGGGAAAGTCGATGCACTTATACGAGTTCAGAGCGTGCGAACCTGGCTACTGGGAAGGGATAGTGCAGGACGAGCACAGTAGTTTTTGAAGGAAATAGCGGGTGGTTGTAAGCCTTGTTCGGCGCGCGGAAGATGGGCGTCTAGAGCCGGCGATCGCTGGCGCCACCCACAGACCACTCTTCAGCGCGTGCCCTCGACGTCTGACGTCAAAGGCTCCCGCGGATCTCCTCCTTCATAAAGCATCCTCCACCACCACTCCCGTTCCCTCAGCCACATCCTCGCCTCTCCCTCCCGTTCGACCTCCGACTCCTCACCACAACAAGAACTCGACCCATCCCTACGAACTCATCGCCTCGCATCACCCCATAACCCCCATCCGACAAACCCCTCCCCCACCGCAACCATGCACCGCACCTATTCCATGCGCCAGTCGCGCGCGCCGACGGCGTCGCAGATTCAGACCCCTCCCCCGCCCTCTTCCTCCACCAAGGGCACCCGCCTGTTCGGCAAGGCCAACATCGGTAAGCATCATCTCCCCGAGCTCTTGTCGAGGTCTCGAGTCCACGCTGACCTCGTTTCGATCAGGCCACAACTTCCGCAAGTCCGTCCACCCTGGCGCCTTCGGGCCCGACCTCGCGAAGAAGCTGTCGCAGCTGGTGAAGATGGAGAAGAACGTCATGCGCTCGATGGAACTGGTTGGCCGGGAACGCATGGAGGTCGCAGTAAGTTCAGATGAAGAATGGTTGCGCGCGGATGAACGCGGCTAATACGGGCGGAATAGCAACAAATGTCCATCTGGGGTGAGATGTGCGACGACGATGTTTCCGACGTCACCGACAAGCTGGGCGTCTTGATCTACGAGATGGGCGAGCTGGAGGACCAGTACGTCGACCGCTACGACCAGTACCGTGTGACCATCAAGAGCATTCGCAACATCGAGGCTTCCGTGCAGCCTAGCCGAGACCGTGAGCATACCCTGGGTATTTACTTGAGACGCGCAAGCTAACGATCTATCCCAGGCAAGCAAAAGATCACCGACCAGATCGCTCAGCTCAAGTACAAGGAGCCCAACAGCCCCAAGATCGTGGTTCTCGAGCAGGAGCTCGTCCGTGCCGAGGCCGAGTCTCTCGTCGCCGAGGCCCAGCTGTCCAACATCACCCGCGAGAAGTTGAAGGCCGCCTTCACCTACCAGTTCGACGCTCTGCGCGAGCACAGCGAGAAGATGGCCATCATCGCCGGCTACGGCAAGCACCTCCTCGAGCTCGTCGACGACAACCCGGTCACCCCTGGCGAGACGCGCAACGCCTACGACGGCTACGAAGCCTCCAAGGCCATCATCCAGGACTGTGAAGACTCCCTCACCAACTGGGTTACCCAGAACGCCTCGGTCAAGTCGAAGCTCTCCACCCGCACGCGCACCCTTTCTCAGAGGCGCCGCAACCGCAACAACGACGAGGGCGTTGACCTCTCGGGCCAGGACCAGCACATGGACCGCGAGTCCGGCATGTGGATCCCCGCAAGCCAGCATACCGGAGGCCGCGAGTACGACGACGATGACGAGGCCGAGCTGGAGGACGAGAAGGACTCCACGCGCGGCCGCGAGGACGAGCGCGCCCAAGTCGCGTGAAGACGTGCACCAGACACAACAGTGACAGATGAAATGCAGTAATGGGACGGCTGAATGAGGGGCGATTGAGGATTTACCGCGTGCCAGAATCATATACCCAGGCGAAAGGCTGGAGGTAGTAACGGACGGGTTTTGGCGGAGCACACAGGGTCACGACGGGTTTTGCTTTTCCTGGTTCTTTCTCATGCGTGCAACACGTTTTGGTGTTGGCTATGGCGCGTTCTTGGGGCGAGCACAGCATGAAGCTAGCATCATAGTTTGTTGGTAATACGAAAGCAGATTAATATGGTGTGCTCTCACAAGGGCACAAATACCTACCTGCAATTGGCAAGTTGCTCGTTCTCCTGTGCTTTCTTTGTCATCAAGCGCTTCTCCAACTGACTTGGCCTGCCGAGTTCCTGGAACTCTTCCGATGCACGCCGCAATACCCGCACGTGGGCGGCCATGCAGGTGTGGTGGGCCCGATACCGGATTAAAACCCGCGACCCCCCGCCCCCTCTTCTCTCGGTTTCTTGAGACACATTACTTCAACTTCACAACAACGACCTGACACAACCAATCTACGAAAATCAAACGAGCAACAGGACTCACAACCTTCACGACGACAACCATGAATGGCACCACCTCCCCCAAGGCTCCCAGCCCAGGCGTCTGGGCCCCGGCCGTGACCTTTTTCAACCACGAAAAGGACGAACTCGACCTGGACGCGCAGAGCAAATACTACAAATATCTCTCCCAGCACCTCACCGGCCTCGTCATCCTCGGTACAAACGCCGAAACAATGGTCCATCCCCCCACCCCCCGAGCCCACCGCCCCCAACGCCACCCCAACCACTAACCCTTCTCCAGATGCTCACCCGGGAAGAGCGCGCCACACTCCTCAAAACCGCGCGCGCCGCCGTCGGCCCCGACTACGAAATCATGGCCGGCGTTGGCGGCCACAGCACCAAGCAAGTCCTGGAATACATCTCCGACGCAGCAGCCGCCGGCGCCAACTACGCCCTAGTCCTCCCCTGCGCCTACTTCGGCAAACAGACCTCGCCCCAAGTCATCGACACCTTCTACTCGGACGTCGCCAAAGCCTCTCCGCTGCCCATCCTCATCTACAACTTCCCCGGCGTGTGCAACGGCGTGGATATCGAGAGTGATGCCATGGCGTCGCTGGCGCAGCGGCACGCGAATATTGTCGGCACGAAGCTGACGTGCGCGTCCGTGGGCAAGATCACGCGGCTCGCGGCGCAGTTTGACCGGGAGCGCTTCGCCGTCTTTGGCGGGCAGAGCGATTTTCTTCTCGCGGGGCTGGCGGTCGGGAGCGCGGGTGCCATCTCCGGGTACGCGAATGTGTGTCCCAGGCTGCTGCGGCGGGTGTATGAGTTGTTTGTGGCGCGGAAATGGGACGAGGCATTGAAGCTGCAGAGGGTCAGTGCGGGTGGAGAGGTCGTCGGGAAGGTTGGGATTGCGAATACGAAGTTTGCGGCTGGGATGGGGAGTGCGAAATGGGCGGGGATTGAAGGTGCAGGGGAGAAGTTGCTGCCCAGGAAGCCGTATGAGCCGCTGAATGAGACGCAGCAGGCGTGGGTGAGGGGGAAGGTGGCGGAGTCGTTGAAGTTGGAGGAGCATCTGTGAGAGAATGGGCGTGAGTATGGCCGTAGAGGTTGTAGATTTGCCGAAATGAGCTGCTTGCTGGTAGCAACTCGGAAATTCAGCAGTCTTCTACAAATCGACTCTTCACACCGTCATCTACATACTACATTGCTCTGGATCGCCCAATCAAAATTATCGAAAACGATCTGCTTTCCAGTTCGATATGCCATGCTCCAATACAGTCAGGCCGACGAGCCAATCCACCATCAACTCCAATGCATCATGGCAAACGAAAGCAACGTCCCTTCAAACACCGTAGACGGACACAAACCAATCCAAGCCTACATCCGCTCTCGTTGGCCGACCAAAGCGGCAACCAGCGGGCGTCCGCATAATCGACCAAAGCAAGCGGCGAACATCAACCTGACCATTGACAGATCGCATGTTCGCAGGCAATCTTGAACTCTGATCGAATCGCAGCGGACTTGGAACATCGACGCCTGACGCCCACAGCGAGCAAGACAGGCACTGAATGCATTGCAAGTAGTCGTCAACGGACTGGCTTAAAGCTGTATGAGGCCCGCAAGGCCCGTACGAGTCTTCACGCGCTTCGGTTGGGGTCAAGCAGCGCGGGCACTAACGGGTGTCTGCATGTTTTCAGCGGGCGGGCGGACACGCTCTCCGCTGCGAAAGCCGGAATCGAGCTAGAGAGGAGATGTTTCTGGCATCTTGGATCGAGTACGGAAGTCGAGGGACGATGTTGGCCCTCGCGGTGGTTCTAATGCTCTCGTTGGCTGCGCCGGACGGGGACTGCATAGCGGGTGTCTTGAAACGAGGTAGTCGATGGAGCACGCTCGCTGTAAGGAAGATCGGGGGAGTAGCTACTTCGACAACGAGTTCGATGGCGGACCTGAATTGACGGAGACTACGCTGCTGTTCGATTGTTGATTGATGCCGTCACTCGTGCGCTTGCGGGTGTCTGCATGATGTTGACAGCGTGCGGCTTTGCAAGCTCTGCCAGGCTACATTGACACAGTTTCGATTGGGCATATCTTCGAGACGTTCACAAAAGACCTGCAGAGTGCGTCAAGAACTCGAAGAAGCGATAAAACTTCTCGTTCGTTGAGGAGAACGGGCAATAGCGGGTGTTTGCATGATGTTGAAGGTGGGCGGGTTTGCACGCTCTCCGTCGCTGTATCGACGCATTTTCGATTGAGAAGACCTCCAAGACAAACCTAGAGACAGCTTCGAGAAGTCCGAAAAGCAGTCGACGCCTCGCTGGTTGGGGAAGGAGGGCACCAGTGGGTGCCTGCATGAAATGGAGTGCGCGGTCCTGCGCGGTCCTCGCTGGATGAAATGGAAAGTGGTCGATCGAGGCTGTCTTGCGCGGTCTCTACTGCGTGAGTTGTACAAAGGCAGAGTTAGAAGCGATTTGAGATTACTGCTCCATCCCACAGAATTCATGATTAGCTGCGCAGAATTACAGCCGGTCAGTTCTAGCATGGGTCAATCGTATTAATGCTGTGCGCTCTCTGGCTGAACGATTGAGAACTATGTAGCAAACCCCGTCGAGATTCAGCTTATCGTGAAGTTGAATCGACCCAATTGGTCCGAACGATGCAAAAAGAATCAAAAGCATCAACACCCGATCAATTGGAATGATCGAGAAACGAGCGACCGCAAAGATTGAGCACGTCGAGCTTTGCTTTCTCTCCACCACGATAGGAGCGATTGGTGTGTTGTAGGCGCCGCCTTCGAAACCGCAACACGATTGAAAGTTACCTCGCTCGCCCTCGTTACCCACAATCTCCATTTACATGTCTGCAAACAATCGACTCGGCCCCACAGGCTGACTTTGTAGCCTGACCAATTGGCACCAATTGGCATTGTTGAATTGTTTCAAAACCCCAGCGGTTTCTTGATTCATTGTTACGTTTAACGCAAAACGGCCCGCCTCGTCTTCGAAAAACGTTGAGTTTGACATCTAAACAATCACTCAACTTATCCAATACGAACCCAACCCCAGCCCTCCAAACTCCAGCCTCATCGTCGCCCAACCGCAGCAGTAATCAGCCCCACTCGCTCCGCCCGTCCCGTTCCTTGCTCGAACAAAACTCCCGCCGACATAACCTCGTGAACAGAGTTCGAAAACCTCCGCCCCGCCCTTCTTCTTGTCACATCACAAACGTCTCTAAACTCTCCGACACGGCACTCCGTGTCGGCCATGCGCTGCTGCCCAAACCATCTGCCCCCCCCACCCCGTTAATTCCCCGGCCCATCTCGCCTCCTCGCCCACCTGCTGCAGTCAGCAGCAACAACGCCGGTGAACCACGAAGCTTCCCCGGCAACCCTACCAGACACCCGAGACCGCCTACCGCACCTATACGAGCGTCCCCAGTTCACCCCCCCAGCCCGACAAGGACAAGGTCCACACGGCACTCTCCGTGACACTCGCCGCCCCCGGCATCCCCCCCCTCCTCCCCCTCTCCCGGCTGGTCTCCCGCCGGCGTTCACGCGCGCAGCTTGTTCGCTCCGCGCCCGTTGGCAACGTTTGTCGGATCATCGCATCATCAGCCCGACGAGCTGAGTTTCGCGCGCCGACGGGGGGTGGCTTAAGCTTGGGGGGCGCCGTTGGGGTAAGGAGATCTGCTATGCGGTTCATGTAGAGGGTCGAGACGGGGGGCCGGGGGGCAGAGGGGCGAGAGGTTCTGCGTCATGGACAAGGCGATGCTGGGTGGGTGGGTGCTGTGGATGGGTTGCTGGGCTCTGGGGGTTGTGTGCGATTGAGGTGGTGGCGAGAGGGCGGGGTTGTCACGGGTTTACGATTTGAAAGGGCCCCAGGGATTGATGGGGTGTGGACTCAGGGGTTGGGTGTGATGGTTGCCGACCTGTGCGTGTGGCGAAAGACGGTTGTGTCGGTGTATTCAGTGTGATCGCGAGATCATCAGTTACAAATGTCCCCCATCTAGTAACACGTAAAGAACGAAGAACAAGAAACGCGCGACGTCAAGCCGCCGCCGCCGCCGCGGAAAAAAGCACACGCAGCAGCTCTAGATAACACAAAAGCAAACGCCCGCTGCCCACAAGTCCTGTCTGCTGCGGGGCTGTCGCAGCGTATCTGAATGGGGGGTTGGGGGTATCAATCTTCTCCACTTCATCGACAAGAAATCAAAGCAAATTGCGCGCTGTAGATACAAAGGGAAGTGGTCTATTTACAACGCTGCGGACGGTGCTGGCGCGCGGCGCGCGGCGGGATGAGGGTATCGTTGGGGCGCGGTGAAAGCAGGGGTCGGGGCTTGGTATTAATGTGGTTGGTAATAGGCCGTAGTTGTAGTGGGAGGTTGAGTTTGTGACCGGCGGTGTCGAGAGGGTGGTGTGGGTGTCTTCTCGGCGTGCTCTTGGTGGGTGGGGCGAGGGCTTTGCGAGACCTGCTCGCTTCTTGCGGTCGCCGAGTTATCGCTTCTCTGGTGGGCGTGGGCCAGGCGGCGCCGAAGCGTAGGGGTTCCAGGTGCGGGGGGGGGGCTGGGGTTGAAGCATGTGGGGTGGTTGCTGTTGTTGCGGCTGCTGCGGGCCTGGTGCCCCTTGGGAGGGTGCTGGGAGAGCACCGCGCGACATTGGCGAAGGCAGAGGTCCGAGTGGTTGATGTTGCGGCGGCACAGAAGGTGGCTGGTGTCCCATCGGCGGACCGTACTGCTGCTGGCGATGGCTCGGTTGATGACCCGGGGGCGGTTGTGGTTGCGGAGGCGGCGGAGGCGGTAGATCGAACCCCGAGGTCCTCCTCCTCACATTGCGCTCGTGCTCTTGACTGTGCATTTGAGCTTCGTGGAACGCAGATTGCTTTCGTCCGCCGCCGGCACTCGACATGGACATCGCTGAAGACCTCCGCCGTCGCGGAGACCCAGGGCGGGGGAAGTGCTGTTTCCCTCCCGGCATGTGCAGTAGAATTCCGCTGATCACGTCGCGCTCTCGCCGGTAAAAGTCCGCGTCCTCACCGAGCTCTTTCACCTGCTGCTCCAAACGTCCGATCGTTGTGGAAGCCTCCTTTTCCTTCTCTTTGCGTCGTTGCCTGAACCTCGCACTAGCGCCCGCGTTTCGCCTTCTCTTCTCGTCCGCAACACGAGAAGCCGCTTGCACGTCGACTGGTAACTGAACCGTTCCCGATGTCGTTTCAAGCGTCATCATCTGGTATACGTTTTGTCCACCAGATGACGATATTGGAATGCCCATGCCTCCCTGCTGTTCAGACCCAGCCGTAGCATATTGCCCTGAACCTTCCCCGCCGCCTGCTCTCGTCGCATACTGAGTCGCAGGCGACGTCCGCTCCGTTTGACTGTACTCTGAGTAGGAAGTCTCCGGGCTTCCACTGGAAGACGGCCGTTGCGGGCGCCGTGGCTCCATGCTAGCCCTCCTTCTGGCCTCCATCGACGGTGGCGGGGCTGGCAGGGTATGCCTATTCCTGGGTGCCATGGTTGGCGATGGAAGTGGTGGCACGCCTCCCACTCCCGGCTCCATCCCATACGCCCTGCTGCGCGGCGAAGGCGGGAAGGGCTGTTGCTGGGCGCTGATTGTCGGGAATTGCGGCGGCTGGTGACTCACGCTTGCTGCTCGGCGAGGCATGGAAGGCGACCTCGGTGTCAAGACGCGCCTTTGCTGGCGCTCCATGGGGTTCGCATACTGCTCGATCGGTGACTGAGCAGGATAGGTCGTTGATTCGCGATGGCCTGGGAATTGGGCTGCGATCGGTGGGAGCGGCTGCGCTGAATGGGCGGGAGAGTCAAGATGCGCTGCCTTGCGTCTTTGACCCGCGTGTGTTTCTTCAGGTTGGATGGGGTTCAAAATGGAGGACACGCCTGATAGCCTGGTCGTTCTGGGAGAAAACGCTCTGCCTGGCTGGCCATGCATCTGGGGTAAAGGGGGCAGCTCGAATCCGCGGCCAACAGTTTGAGGCTGTTGTTGCGATTGCGGTTCTGAAGAGGCAAATTCGGCGCCGGCGCCTCTATTGGGAGGAACATCGCTCGACGAAGGAGCAATGTTCCTAGATGGCTGTTGATCGCTGCTGATGCTTCTGATTAGGTGACCAGAGGGGCGCTGCTCAGCTGGTCGATCGGACATGAAAGCCGTCCTGTGATCCCCTTGGCGGTCCCGCCCTACGGACCATGGACGTTGCTGCCTGTCTGTCTTGGGCGCGTGAGCGCTATGAGATGAATACCGTGACGGTCCGTCGGCCTCGGGAGACGCTGAGTCGCGACGATGCAAGTCGTGAGCGTGAGCTGGTAGATAATGACAGTGATTGTGACCACTGTGGATTTCGGGAGCAGCCACAATGGTTGAGGGCGAGGAACGCGGGTGCGTCCCGAAGGAAAGGGTTGGTAGGCCACAAGAAGTGGCGTTGCTCAAAGGCTGGAAGTCGAATGCGGTTGTAGACAGGTCGAGATCATACCGCGAGGATGACTGATCCAGGGTCTGGGGTGGGGAGGTGAGTCGGTCGACGGACGTTGAAAGACGGAAGAAGGGAGGTCGGCGGCCGAAGGAGGCGTAAGAGATTTAGGTCGGCCTATGAGGACGCAAGGACGCAAGAGGCAGCAAAGAGTGGCTCGCGCGCGAGGTGAACGCAGACGCGGCACGGGGGATATAGATAGAGTACGGGTTCGGCGGCGGCGGCGGTGTGATGACAAGGCACCCGTCGGGCCTCAAGTCGTCAGTAGTAGTCGAGCAAGACATCCAGCGGAGCGCGGACTGTTTAGCGGCCTGCAAAACGCATCATCGTGCGCTGCGCAGCTCAGACCGACTCGCAACGAATGCATGTGCGCAGGTAGGTTGCTGGCGCCGGGGTTCCTGCTTGCCCGCCCTGCCGCCTCGCCCCGGTAGTGGCACCCTCTGCGCTCGAGATCTGCCCCCCGTCACCGCTGCTGTCCGTCACATGCGCCATGCGTCGCTCCGAGTCGTCCTTTGCTTTAGGCGCAGGGACTGCTCGCCCCGAACGCAGAAAGGGGACGTAGACTTTGATAGCAGCCCGGCCCGCGGCCGTCTTCGCGGCCAACTCTGCTCGAGCTCGAGCGTCAGCCCTCCGCGCGCTGAGCTCTTGTGCCGTACCAAGCGCACATACAGCATGGTCACTGCTGCGTACGTGGGTGGCACATCCCCGTGCCCCCCGCCCACGATCGCGCCAGTGGCCCAAGCGCGCGCGCGCGCGGGCGTGCTAGTGCAGATCCCCAACTCTCCCCTGCGCTGGGTTTGACGAGACAACGCTGGTGTCGAAGCTGTGACGCCGCCGACCATGATCACGAAGAACGGCACCCTCGCTTCCCGCCCCCCCGGGAGGCCTCCAGACATGCGCATCATCTCCCACCCTAGACGCACAGAGTCCCATATCTGACGCCGCCGCCGTTGCCCATATGTTATGTCACTTCTCGCTTCGAACCACGCTTCCGGGCCAGGAACAGCCCTGCGCGATTCGCAATTTTGGTCCAAACTGTGTTCGCGTTGACAAGGCTACATATGCGCGAAGCTTGCGGTGGGGCAAGGACCGCAAAGCCAGACGCGCTCATGATGCGCGTGCTGTTCAGGTGCGTTGTAACCACTCCCAGCCGGGGGATTGATGGCGCATACTGCGGACCCCGGTTGGTACGAAGCCGGTATGCCTTCGTCTATTCGGCGCAGGTGCGAGCTCGCGATGACTCCACGCTGCTGTTGACTGGCGGCGTTCTCGAGAAATGACACGCTGATTCAGGCGTCGATCCTCCTGCGTGCGTTCACGTTGCGAGTGGCGGGCAGCCGCTTCTCCTCCCGGAAACATCACGCCTGCGTCTGCTACGACTCGCGCAACGCTACCGCGCCGTCACCTTCATAAAGCCCATGCCGGGCGAACCAGCAAAGTTGCTTTTCGCGTAGGCGGTGTTGGTGGCGGTCCTTGTCTTGCGGATGCGTCGTTCGCTGGCAGCACAGTTGGGCATCAATGCACGGTGGCACCAAAGAGGCTATTTCTTTCATGCTTTTGGGCCAAGCTCCTCAGCCGTACGGAGGATTGCTGCTCGAACCGACTAGATGCTTGGCCGGCCTACGTGAAAATTCCGCGTGGTGAAGCGGTCTTAAACGTTCGTGTCGACACGTTCCACCCGTCAGATTGCGGGCTGGGTATTGCCGGTAGATGACCACGAAGCCGGCACCTCGGGAACGGCGCCTGGTCCTCCCCATCGGGTGGGAGGCCCAGCGTCAGATCGACGGCATCAATAATTTGAGTTTCCGCATTTCGTCTCCGTGACATCGGAAGTGCTCACCTGCAGGCCACGGGCATGCGGCCACGACCACCTGACTTCCTGCACGCCAGCGCACTCCGCCCCTCCAATTTTTCCATTGGTTCGCATGCCCTCTTTTTTGGCCTGCGCCCGTTCGCCTCTATGTATCGGAGTGCGGCACTTCATGACTGCAGTAGGCTCATGCAGGTGTTTGGCCGTTGCAGGCGCCGCCCGCGATCCGTCAACCTGCTCGCCCGCGTCGTGCCAGGGAGATTACCCCCGGCAGCTTCCTTAGGGGTGGCGTCCGCTATCCGCGCATCCCACTTTGCGCCCCCGGAACCACAGCCTCCAGCGACGTCACCAAGAACAGTCTCGACGAGTTCTAGCGACGTCCGTGCCGCGGGGGACCGAGGGGACTCAGCCTTCGTCGCATCGCGTAGAAGGATCCAGCGACGCCGCATTGCCCATCATCGCTCGCGTGGAACATGGCGGGAAATTGCATCGAAGCAGCAGCTGCGGCGGCGCTTTTGGCGCCGCCACGGTGCGGTCACAGTTCACAAGGCGCATATGTGGGTGCGTCAACAACGTCGGGACCCAGGGGCGAGCGCTCCAGATTGCGCCCGCGGACGGCCACGCCGCAGCTGCATCCCAAGCGCGAATCGTCCACGTGGCTCCAGTGCAGGCGGCGCCGCCTTTCGTGGCGCTGGCCAGCCGAACCAGCCTCGCCAGCGTGTAGAACTTGATCGGAGCGGTTGGCGTGTGGTGGCAATCAGGGTTACGCATCCCTGGCCCCTCTTCATTTCTCCAAGGGGCGCACGCGAGACACCGCGATCCTGGGTCATCCTGCGGACGCCACGTGCGAGGATGACGCATGTGCCCGCTCCCTTGACTGACGTGCAGCTGGAGCGGTCCGCGACCGCACAAATGATGAGGGGCCGTTTCAATCGAGTCTGAGTGAAACAGGTGTGCTTGCGTGCTCGCAACCGAGAGTGGACAGTACTCATGTCTCACGTGGTAAGCTGACAATGCGGCCGTCACTAATGATGACGATGTGCATACAGGATTCAAGCCTTTTCAAAGGGCTGATGAATCGATCCAAGCGCACCCTTACAGGGCACGCGAACAGGAGGCTGCTACGTTGAAACGGCCGAGAGAGGTGTGGTCGGAGACACAGTCCGTCGAAGCTGGACGAGAGATTAGAATGGGCCACCTGGCCGCGGGTGGCGACACGACAGTGCTCCACGTTCGCGCATGCGGAATTTCTTTGGGGAAGGATGAAGCCATCGCTTGGTGTAGAACGACTGGTTTGAGCCTACGGTCCCGATATCTGCTGTGTTGCATGGCGGGTCACGCCTTAAGGCCTTGTTCAACCACACAGCCTCGACAGCTCGCCCTCCGTTCGAAGCGGCGTCGATTCCCTTGCGTCTCTCCAGGCGCCGCAATGCTTTCTCAGACGAGTCGAAAATTGCCTGCCTCTCGAGCGCTTTCTCTGCCCTCTTGATAGGCCGTCGCGCACCCAAATCAATTCGTCGCGTCACACCAAATCTCGCGCCGCATCTCACGTTTTGCCTCATGCATCGCTTGCGTGTGACGCGAGGCTGCCGCGCAGCATTCATGCGGGTGAACACCCACTTTTGGCCCGGATCCCTCGTGGCGTCTGCCGTGCTCGGCCCGAGGGTTCGTGATCGATACCGGTGTTGCCGCGCTGTCTGCCGTTCTGCATTCGGAGACTCTGCGTCGCCGTTGATGCCCAACTCCCGAATTCTGATGTTCCCCGATGTTTGCGGTCCGAGTGTGCGAGGATGGAGAAGAGTGGGAGGAATGGGAGCAATGGGAGAATGGAGAATGGCATGTCTCCTACGTCGCGTGGGAGCCTCAAGGGAGCCTGCAAGGCGGGGTCTCCCCCGACGCGAAATGTCCGCCAGCCCACGTGTTGACACGCACATGGCCCGCCGGCCCGCCCTCCATAATGGTGACCTCATAGTGAACGATCGCTCCCTCCGTTTCGAATGGGGACGAGAGTGGGTGATTTTTCCTTCTTCTTCTTTCTCTTCGAAGAGCAGCTGCACGTACTTCTCGACATCACCCTCTACTCTCACATCCCATCAGCTTACCGCAAAACCCTTACCCAGGCCGCCCAAAACAGGACACCCCCTCCGAGCAAACCTTGAGAAACCTCGCCAAACCCCACCATGGCCGAAATCAAGAGATACGAGGTCACCGAGCCATACCTCAACCTCAACTGCCAGCTAGGCGAAGCGCCCTTCTATGAGGCGAGACGACATGCCCTGCGATTCGTCGATATTATCAACAAGACCATTCACTTCGTCGATCTCGCCGAGGGTCCGTCCTCACACCGCAAGCTGGACCTCGAGCACTCAATCTCTGTCACAGCAGACATTGAGGGCAACGACGATGAGTTCGTGTTCGGCGGCAAGCTAGGATATGGAATCATGAACAGGGAGACAGGGGCAGTGCGGTGGATCAAGAAGATGTGGGGGGATGCGGACAGGAAAGACGATGGCGGTGGAAAACCAGGGAGGGGGGGCAACAGGGAGAACAGAATGAGAAGCAACGATGGCAGTGTGGACTGCAAGGGCAGGTTTTGGGTCGGTGCCATGAACGACGACCAGGTGGTCGGGGATGATGGCGTTACAGATGAGGGGATACTTTTCCGGCTGGACAACGATCTCTCGCTACACCGTGTAATGGCAGGGGTGAAGTGTCCAAACGGCATCAGCTGGTCGCGGGACAACAAGACGATGTACTTCACGGACTCACCCTCCGGAGTCATCACACAGTACCCGTACATCCCCGAGACCGGCGAAATGTCGATAGAGGAAGGGAAGCCGTTCTTCAAAGTCGAGGGCGGTATTCCAGACGGGCACTGTCGGGATGAAGAGGACTGTTTCTGGGTGGCTGGCCACTCGGTCGGCAAGGTGTTCCGTGTCAGTCCACAAGGCAAGATGCTTGCGGAAGTCGACGTGCCGACCAGGTGTGTGACCTGCCCTGTGCTCTGCGGGACGGAGTTATTTATCACCACCATGAAAGAGGTGGATCCCCAGAGACATCCCGAGTCCGTGAAGCTGCAAGGCGCTGTTTTCAAGGTCGACGTTGGGGTACGAGGGAAGCTTCTGAACAAATTCCGGATGACAACGGAGGCATGATCAAGCGAATTAACCGACGACCTTGGACGGGCATAGATATAGAAACAGCGAAATAAAGCGGCCGAGAAGTCGCAATGCAGCATTGTCCGGCCGGGCCGGCGACAGAGCGAGGCTCATTCACACCGATCAAACCACGCGAAGGATCTCAACGAGTTCGCATTCTCAATGGCACCGAGGTGTCATCCGTACGGCCCGAGACTCACCACCACAATATTGACTTCACGTGCGAACCACGGTTTCCACATGTCATTCGCGTGGTCGAAAGCGAACCATGCCCTTGGAACCGTTGGGGAGGTTCATCGAGCATTCAGACCTCATTCGTCCCACGGAGTCACACACGACAGTACAGCCGTTCCATGCGCTTTCAAAAACACCTTGATGGTCAGCTCGCTCCCAACGACGTAGCCTCGGTAGAGGGGGTAGCCTCTCGAGATTTGCTGTTGCGTTTGTTTAAAGCGGGCCACTGTGTTCTAGGTGGCTTAGTCACGGCTTGTGGCATTCGACCTCGGGCTGACTTTTCCGTCTCTCTTCAACGCAAGAAAGCTCTTCAGTGTAAGGAAGCACAACACGTAAGGCAAATCCTGGTCTTGTCACAGTAGTCACTGTTGTCGTTTTCAATGGAAGGCGTTGCAAAGGTCAAGTGCAAAGGTCAGGCGAACACGGGCGGTCGCAATCAGGATGTCGCCCCAACCCACAGTTAACCCACCTGCCGCTGCAAGGCTGGACATCAAGGTGCTTCCTCACCCTCTTGGCAAATTCTTCTCACCCCCAAGGTGCCTTGCGAGCCTTCTTAAGCCTCGTTGGCAAACTCTTCGCAAAATCTTGGCCTAATTCTCTAGCAATTAGAGTCTTGGATAGTCCGTTGCACGGCGTCGCCACAACTCTTCCGAATATTCCCCAGCGGCGACTTCCTAGGACGATCGTGCAAGATCAACACACCGACCGCAGTCAACATGTCCACCTGCACGTCTGGCAACGATTACGACGGGAAGCTGGGAACACGCATCTCGTCCATCTTTGTGATCCTGATTGGTTCACTGCTGGGAGCCTGGTTCCCAGTGTTTGCTGCGAGGCACAAGGGGTTTGGCATCCCACAATGGGCCTACTTCATTGCCAAATACTTCGGCTCAGGCGTGATTGTCGCGACCGCCTTCATTCATGTGAGTCTCACGAGTCATTTGCCTTCACTCGACAACCAAGCTGACGAAGTGCAGTTGCTTGCTCCCGCAAATGAAGCATTCGGGGATGAATGTCTGGAGGGCGTGGTTCCGGAGTACCCATGGCCCGAGGGCATTGCGCTCATGGCGCTGTTCCTTCTCTTCCTGGTCGAGCTTCTGACCATGCGCTACGCCAAGTTCGACGAGCCTATGCCTGACCTCGGCGGTCACCACGCCCATCAGAACAGCGACAACGCCGTCAAGCCCTCTGGCAGCAGCGCCGTCGCTCCCTCATCATCAAACGGCACGCCAGACCCCGAGAAGGGCGGCCACATGGCGCAGAGCCACAGCATTACCGACTCGTACGCCGCGCAGCTGACGTCGGTCTTCATCCTGGAATTCGGCATCATCTTCCACTCTGTCTTCGTCGGCCTCACCCTGGCCGTGTCGGGCGACGAGTTCGAAACGCTGTACGTCGTGCTAGTCTTCCACCAGACCTTCGAGGGCCTCGCCCTGGGCAGCCGCATGGGCAGCATGGAGTGGCCCGCGAGCAAACGCTGGACGCCGTACATTCTGGCCGTCGGCTACGCAATTTCGACGCCCATCGCCATCGCCATCGGGCTCGGCGTGCGGCAGAGCTTCGAGCCCGGTAGCTACACCGCGCTCGTCACCAACGGCGTCTTCGACTCCATTAGCGCCGGCATCCTGATCTACACCGGGCTGGTTGAGCTGATGGCGCACGATTTCGTCTTCAACAGCGCCATGCAGCGCGCCCCTGTCAGCCACATGCTGATGGCGTTTGGGGTCATGACGCTGGGTGCTGGGTTGATGGCTCTGCTGGGTTACTGGGCGTGAGCGTTTCGCGCAGGGCGTTTGGGGGAGGATATGCTTTTCAGCGCTTTCATGTAGATAAGAGAGGACAGAGTAGAGCACACGGGGCGACGGGAGCGAAGCAGCATTCATGCACATTCTGCTGCAGTACGAGCGGCGAGATGTTGAAGGTGGGACATGGAGACTGAAGTTCTGTAGCATGCGGGAGGGTGTGTACATGTATGCAGATGAATGGCCGAACAAGCTTGGCAGAGTCTCCATTCGACACAGATTTCCCTGCACCGGCGTTGTTTCTAATGGTCTCTGAGAGCGCATGTCAGCCTGCATCGCAGACTTGAGGCGACACGTTCACTTTCTGCGGACGTCCCTTAGCTCCCGAGATTCCCGTCCAATCAAGCCATCCATGATAAAGCCATACAGACACTGCGGCTGTATGGCCTCACATGCAGCTGGCCTCAGGCAACACGTCACGAGAAGGCGTCTGAAAACGCACCAACGAGCCGCGACGGAACAAGCGTAGCATATGGTAACCTCATCACACCAAGACCATCCCGCTGCGAGCGCCCTCACCTCCCCTTCCTCCGCCCCGCTCCACCCCTCCCTGCCTTCCCCCCATCAGCAAACAACGCCCGTCCCTCGCTCGCCCCCGACGGCGCCTGCGCAAACGTGGCGATATTCGACAGCAAGTCGTCGAGATCGATCTCCGCCACATTCGACCGCTGCGCAGCGGCGGGCCTCGAGGTCTTGCCGGCCTTACCAGGCACGTCGCGGACTCCGCGCTTGGGGGGCTGCGGCGCGAAGAGCCAGTCGACGTCTTCTTCTGGCTGAGATACGGAGACGTGGTGGTAAGTGCGGTGTTGGGTGGGTGCGGGTGGTGGTGATGGGTTGGAGATCTGGTGGATGTCTGTGGGTTGAGAGGGGAGCTGCTTCTTCGTGATGAGAGGGTGCTTGGGTGCTTGTTTCGCGTCCGTGGCGGGCTTCTCGGGCGAGGCGGAGCGGACGATGGGGTTTGAGGTGGTTTCTTTGAGCGGGCTACGTAGGGGCGCTTCGAGCGCGGAAGGTTCTCGCTGGAGGGGTTGCTTTGGTTTCGTCTTCTTGATGGCGGGCTTCTTCTTTGCTCTTGGCGGCGATTGAGAGGCTTTGTCTTCATGTTTGGCTTGGGATTCCTCTTGCGTGTCACCGAAGGTTTGTTCTTCTGGTGTCGGGTGCATGCTTTGTTGCTGCGCTGGTTCAATCGCCTCTCCAGGGGGCTCGATGTCCGGGACCGCTGGCTGCTCGTCTTTTAAGGGCATTGGCTGCTTAGTCCGTTTTGTCCTTCCTTTCGAGGTAGCTGCGTTAGCCTTCTTCCCACACGCTGCAGGTTTCTGCTTAGGCAATGTGCTCTCTGCTTCTGGCTCCAAGCATTGCTCGCTCACAGCGCCAGCGGTACAAGGTACCTCTTGGGGCTCGCCCTCGGCAACTTCGTCGACAGTCCGATCCTTCTTCTCCCTTGTGCCCTGTTTGACGGAGGCACATCCTTGGGCTGCTGAAGGAAGTTTCTCTTCCTGCTTCGCTCGCCGCCCTTTCCCAGCTCTTGGTTGTCGTGAAGCCTCCTTAGCAGCGGTTCTATCAACCTCCGGCGGCTCGTCGTTGCACGCGCCCTCTACCGCTTGCGATACCTCTTTGACCTTCCTGCCTCTCGCTCTGCCATTGGTGGTTTTCGTACGTGGCTTGTCATCGGCACTCGCTGCCGAAATTGGCTCGATTGGAGCGTTCTTCGGTGGTGCATCCTCCAATGGAGTGGCGGTTTCCTCAATCTTCCTCTTCCGCCCTCGCACGGTGTTCTTCTCCAGGTCTGGATCTCGTCGTCGCTTATCAATCGACGCAGCCTCCTCGATAAGGCCATCTGCCACTTTCGTGGCCGCGCTGGCAGCGGCACGACGCTTAGGCCTTCCTGCTGTCGCTGGCTGCTCGACCTTCTCCTCGACCACAACCTCGGTGACCTTTACTTTCGCGACTCCTTTCCGTCCCACGGACTTCTTCACGGTTTCTTCGCTGTTCTCCAAGGCCTCAGTCACGGTCTGGGGTTTTCGTGCCTTCCCTCTCCCTACGGCCCGTTTCTTCGGTGGAGCATCTTGCGTAGCTTGCGTCTCGACAAGCGCAATCCCTAGCTTTTTGGGCTTGAGGCCACTCTGCCTGCTCGCCAGCCCAGGCACAAATCTATCTTCCTCGACTGCGCCTTGCCGGGTGGAAGTGGCATCGTCCTGTATCTCGATCCTCTTTCTAGACTTCCCCCCCCTCTTCGCTGTGCGTTGGTCGGTTTGCGCAGCAGCCTGTTGCTTCGGAGCTGCTGGTTGCTCATGTGTTTTCTCATCGATAAGCTCGTCATGAACAATCGTCTTGCGTCGCTTCGTTGGAGGTTCTTCGCTCGCTGGAGTCGGTTCGAGGTTCGGTTTGGTGAATGCGAAAGCGAAGCCAAAGTCTGCTTTGATATCTCGGGCGCTATTACCATTTATCAGATGTTGCTTCAAACAATTCGACAGGCAGATGCACTCACCCAGCGCCCCGTTGTCGCATTAAATGCCGCTCAACTCTATCTTCTGAGCGAATGTTAGCTTGCGTTGGTTGCCATTGGGCGATGGAAGGCGTACGTTTTGCTGGTGTGCCCTGCGACATTATTGCTATTTTAATTGCAATAATACCTTGTCGATCCGATTTGTGGACAATTCTACGCGAGTGGTCGAGCTCGAGCGAGCGAGTTGATGTTCTGTTGATGTTTTGCCCAAAGGAGGTGTTGGCCGATTTGGCGTCGCAACAAGATCTTGGCGCCTCAGGCAGGAAGTCTCCTGATCACATGACATTTTGAGATCTTAAATCGTCAAGGCAGGAAGTCGAACGAAACAAGAGGATCCCGATTGCAGGTGAGTGCCGTTTCTTGTGTCTATTGTACAGTGGGATGAACAGCATCAGCTCCCGACACCGTGCCCGGAGCCCTAACACCATCGCTCCAATCCATAGACTTCCCATCGTACTTACATCGATTCATCTGTCCCAGCCCCATAATCTCTTGATGGTATCTCCAAAGCTTTCTTTTCCTCGATCACGCCTGTCGGCACGATGCAACCTTTCCATCTCCAGCTCATCTCTGACCTGTTCTGCGTACTCGATCTGCGCGCGGCTTTCTGCCGCAATCAATTGAAGCTCGAGTTCCTTTGCGTGTGGGTCCATCCCCGCAATCCTGTCCTTGATGTCCCTCTGTCGTTCTGGACTGTACGACGAAAGATCATACTTCACCCCGTGCTCGTGTGCTTTCTGCCGGGCGCGAGCCCATGCACTATCCTCCCCCAGTGCCTTCGTCGTGATCTCGGCCTGAATCAGCGGCTTGAACGTAGGCGCTTCCTCTCCCTCCCCCTTCTTCTGCGCGATCTGCTTCTCCCTGCCCAACATCTCGTGGTACAGCTTGTCTGCGTGCATCTGTATCTTCTCTTCTTCTTCCTGCGTTTGCAGCTGGTTGCTCAGGTAGCCCAAGGCCTTTAGGAACCGCGACTGCATGATGTAGCACCTGTTGAACGCCTTATTCTCCGTCTTGCACATCGTCATGAGCCTGCTCATGTCCCCACTCATGAAGCACTCCTTCTCTGCCAATTGCTCCATTACGCAGTTCTCGATCGCGGCGCGTCCGATCGCCGCTTTGCGGTCGTGGTAGGATTCGACAACCTGGGCGAGCTTATCTTGGTCGCTGCGCGAAGAAGCTTCGATTTCGGACAGTGGTCTGTAGTCCTTCCACAGGTGTGCATATCGGCCGTCTTGGTAGAGAGACTCGTTCGGCACGGCAGGCCGGTCCCGGGGTGTCGCATTCTGGTTTTCGGTGTCGACGCCGGGCACATCGAGCCCAAGCTGGCTTCGATACGCCGTGGACGGCTGATTTGATGGTCGTGGAGCTTGCGCCGGTCCGGTGTTGCCCTTCGTTGTGGGCTCGTTGCCAGCCGATTCCTTGTCTAAGAAGTCTCGGAGCCCAGAGTCGAGCTTGCTGCGCGCATCGCTCTCAGAGCCATCCTGGCCTGTTGAACCCCAAAACCATCCCATTTCGAATCTTTGTGAAGCCGAGAGAATGCGCGAGCAATGATCGCGGATAGCGAATGTTGAGATCGGGCTGTCTTCGTCTTCGAGGGCCTTGATGTGGTCCAAGCTCATTGCTACACCGAACTGCCCTTTTGGGACGTAATTGATGAATATTGCGGGGCGAACGACCTCAGCTGTCTCTCTTGCAATCCCGAACACAACCTCGAAACCTCTCAGAAATAACACGAAATCACTTGAACAGCTGAAACCCATTTCCTGTCGCAATGCCGTCAACAGACTCGGCGGCCCTCATCGTGGCCAGGTTTCTCAAAGCCAATCACTACCAAGAGGTGACAAACGTATCGCATCTTAAAACTTGGCCGACTCTGACGAGCGGACAGTCTTACGAAGCGTTCGTGAACGAAGCTCGACTCCCAGACGATGCTGGAAATGTGTCCAAGGGCGACCTCACGCTCGAGGTTCTGCTTGATGAGAAGCGAAATTACGACTTGAACCAACAATTCGAAAAACTGGGAACCGGGGATGATGATTCGAATTGGAGACGCCCATGTGTGAACAAGGCATCATGAATCCTGTCTTGATAAAGCTGACGAGTCAATAGCACCATCAAAAGGCAATGTCCTGGATGATCTGCCCTCGAGCTCGAACTTGCTGAGCGCTACCGTGGAGTATGCCGCCTTCAAACAGTACATATACCCTGATTTTGACCTGAATCGACTTCTCGTTATTGACTAGCTCGTAGACAAGCACCACAACCTTTATTATTGGCCTCTACCGCAGATCGACGACTCAATGTGTTAAATACACCATCCTGTTCTTTGCAGACCTCCTGCCTCGAGCCACAGGACTCCCCGATTCTGTCGGTAGCCGTGGTCAGGGAGCAGACTCTGCTCATGACATGCATGTCCGGGCTGCTGCTAGCATCCGATCTTCAAGGCAACATCATCGACAAGCGTCGAGACCACAACAAGTACCTCATCAAGGTCACAGCGTTTGAACATCAGGATCAGATGCTCCTCGCTACTGCTGGCTGGGACAATAAAGTCTCCATCTACACTTCCGTCTTCGACGACGCCTTCCAATTCAGAGATCCGATCGCCTCAATTAATCTGCCTACGAAACCCGAATCAATACTCTTCACTCGCCACCCCGACAACGCCGCTATCATTCTGCTCGTCACTCGCACCGACTCTACCTTCATCTACTTCTACACCGTGGAAGCAAACCCGCGGCTCCTTGGCAAACAAAATTTAGCTCCTCACTCCAACGCATGGGTAGCCTTCTCGCCATGTGCCCTCGCCCTCAGCCCAACTGACCCCTCACTGATCGCCGTCGGCACATCTTCAGTTCCACACATGAAGCTACTCATCGTGCGACTGCTCGTGCCGCCTTACGAAACTCCGGCGCCGACAACCAACAGATTGACTCGCGCCTCACTTTTGGACGACACACTGGTACCCGAAACGCAAGCTACACAAGCTCGTGCTGCGCTGGCGGTTGCAGACCGTGAATCTGCGGCCATCCAGATCCACTGTACGACCATGGCACCTCAGACGGCGTACTCGACGCCCGCCATCGCATGGAGGCCCGGGGGAAGCGGTGTCTGGGTCAACGGCGACGATGGCGCAGTCAGAGGAGTCGAGGTCAGCACCGGGAAAGTTGTGGAGACGTTGAAAGAAGGGCATGTGGCCGGGAGTAAGGTTAGGTGTTTGTGGGCGGGCATGGTTGCGGGGCAAGACGGGAATGAGGAAGAGTGGTTGATCAGTGGCGGGTTTGATCGAAGGCTGATTGTTTGGAAGGGCGAGAAGTAGAAGAGTGGCCTTGGACAGAAACCTTTCCATCAAGACAAGGTCTCGATCTACTGAATTAAAAGACCTCTTCAGCTCGTCACCTTCATGCCTCCAGTAAAACAACAGTGGTTGTTTCTCGGATTCCAGGGCGACCCACTTAGTCCTGCAAAATGTGGCTTGGCAATTTCTTGCGATTGAGGTTGTCGTGAGTTTTCCAGTCAGAGCACTAAGTGCTTCGACATCGTGCGTAGATCTGCGCCCAGCAAAACAGATGTTGGCAACCGTGACGTCCAAGAAGGAGCCCCCATCCAGAGCCCCAATCCAGGCGGCTCTCCAAGGCATCATTGAGTTGCTTCTCACCTTCAGCTTCATCAATCAAGCGTTGTATCGGGCGTCTCTCTTCGGAGGGGGACGATGGCAGTCCTGGCTCAATGGGTGGCCGCGGAGGGGTTATGTGGACTCGTGACCAGGAAACGCGAAGGGTCGCGATCCCATTCGCTTTGCGGCAAGGATATTGTTGCTCGGCGGTTGAAAGCTCACACGGTGCTATCAGCAGTGGGCTGGATGGAGCTCTGGCGATGTCCCGTTGTAGCGTTGTAGTGATGTCCGTTTTGAATCGTTCGAGTGTGAATCGCGCTGGCGAGAAGAATTCCCCACGACAGCCGCTCTAACGTACTTGTTTAACTGTTGAGGCGACACGACCGGATCCGAAATCTGGTACAGAGGGATCTCGAAGCCAGTGGGCTCAAACCGAAAGGAATGTTGCAAATGTGCGAAGAGTTCGGTTCCAGTTTTGAAAATGGCGTCGATCACAAGCGCAAGCGATATCGAGAGCGCCCGGCGATGCGCAAAGGCTAAAAGAGAGGATCTTTCACCTGCTGTTCCCACATTCCTCGATACAGCGAACAAGGAGAGCAGATAAAGTGAAAGATCGAAGGAAACTGACGCGCGAGTGGCGCCTTGTTTGTAGGGGTATCATGTTCGAGTATCTTCGAAGTACGTCAAAATCCACTCAAGACCTAGTCACCTGTAAGCACGAACCTTCAATACCTAAACATAGCGAGAACGCGACAGCATTTTGGACGTACTCACAATTCACTCTTCTCCGTTTCGACCTCGCTCGACCGCCGTTTGTCACCATTCCCTCCACCCGAAGCCGACATCGCATCCTCCAAATCCATCCACTCTGCCACAAAAGCCGCCGTGATCACCGCCCAATCCTCCGTCGTCTCAATGTCCAAGTGCTCAGCATCGTCATCCATCGTGTGCCACACGGTGGGAAACGGATGAGCAATCAGATGCAGAATCTCCACACCTCGTGCCATGAAGGGAATGTGATCGTCCTCAACCATCCCGCCAAACCAGCGATCGGTATCCTTCTTGTTCATCTCGGGTAGAAACTTTGCCTTCGTCTCTCCGGGAAATGTTTTTAGCTTGCCGAGTGCACGGAGACGCTCCTCAATAGATGCTAAATGCTGATAGGCCCAATGCGTGGTTTTGAAGTACGAGGGGACCGTGGGGTTGGCGGAGCCAAGCAAGTCCAGCAGCACGAACAGATCAATGCTCGCGAGCGGGGTGCTGTACGTGCTCGCGGCAGGGTGGAAGGTACTTTCCCATTCCTCAGCCAGAGAGCGTGCGCCGTAGATCGAGTCGGTCGATGTCCACTGCTTGAACGCCTCTTCCCCATCGAGCAGCAGAATCTGGACGCCCTTGTGGTCCTCCAAGTCTCCAGGTCCAGCGCCCGCCGCTGCCATTGCCTCCCATTTTCTCGTCAAAATCGCATCAATGCTTCGCGCAGCATGTAAAATCATTGCGCAGGGTGCCGCCGAGTCCGTCGCGCCGATGAAACCCGTGGGTGTGAGCTTCGAGTCGAAATGCGCGACCAGTGCCAGCCGGCCCACCTCCCCGTCTTGCTGCACCCACGGCGGGTCATATGTGGCTATCAGGTTCCTGAACGGTATCTCTTTCCCATTCGACGTGGGTGTCGTGCTCGTGGAGTTCTGCCACGAGAGCGTCCAGCTCGGCAGCTGCTGAGTGAAGAAGTCCACGAAATGTTGTAGCACCGCATCCGAGCCGGGTGAGCCGGGCACTCGCTCAACTAGAATTGGCGACAGCAAGGCGCCATTGTTGATGTCGAAGTCCTCGCCGGGAAAAGGTAGGGAATTGAGGGAGGAGTCGGAGAGAGGGATGTAGGCGAAGGCGGGGCGGAGGAGGGAGGGAAGGAGGAGGATGGCGTTGAGTATCTTCATGTTGAACTGGAGGTTATCGAGCTGCAGAACACAGCATGTTCTTCGCTCTTCCAGGACAAGACTGGTTGATGTTCAGATGATCTTGGTGCGTGTCGGTATCGGTGATCATGACGGCGCATCCCCGGGGGGCCCCGCCAAGCCAATCCCTTCGCCGAGGCGCGCTTCATTTCACTTCACGCGCCTTCTGCTCCTTCCTTTGTCGCAACCCGTGTCATGTGATGTTCTCCGTTCGTCTTTCAATTCTGAAGGCAGGCGACTTGGCCAAGCTAACGTCTGCACGATGGACTGGACTTAAATGCTCGAGAAGTATATCGACAACACTAGGCCCGCAACCAAGGCCATGCATTCGTCCACCGAACTTCCCCCTCCTGCGCCTGCAGCCAAAGTCCACATCAAAAAAGCCGCCACCGCCACCGGCCGCTCAATCCCCAGCGAAACATCAAGCAGATGCTCCAGTAACTGCTACCCCCGAACCTAAGACATCTGGCATCTCGCCATCAAAATCCTCAACCGCCCCAAAATTCCGGTACCCGCCGACCCTCAACATCTACGACTCCGGCAAGACCACCAACCTCATCACAGGCGCCCTCCGCTTGACGACCATCGTCGTATTCCTGGTTGGCACCTTCATCTACCTGCCCGCCGTATGCGTGGATCCGGGCAGCCCCTGGTGGCTGATTCCCGCCGCGCCGGTCGTCAGCGCCATCCCCATGGTCACTGTCATCCTCTGCTGGGCGCCCATGGTCTGGCACATCCATATCCCGCTGCCACCCGCTGCGCGCAGGTCTAAAGAGGGCCTTATGAAGTTTGCGGCCAACGTGCCCGGGGACACGCGGCTGCAGTTCCGTGGGATGCGACTGCTGCCGTGGCCGTCGACTAAGACGGTGCCGGTGCGGGAGCTGCGGAGACTGAAACCCAGCAAGGTGCGTTTGGCGAATCTGGAGTGGAGGATTTCGCGGGACAAGAAGGTGCGTGAGGGATGGGAGGAAGGGTTTTGGTGGCGGTTGGTGAGGAGGACCCTGGGGTCATTTTATGTGAACAGGGCTCAGGTCGTTGATCGGAGCTTGGTGCCGGGGGTGTGGGAGGAGATCTGGTGGCAGATTCCTATGTCTGGGGAGGAGTGGGGGTCGAAGAGGGCTCAGCGTGCGAAGGCAAGTGCAAAGAAAGGGATGTCAAAGAGCTGAGCGAGGGCGATTCGCTGCCTCGGAATCGCACTTGGCCGTTTGACGAGTCTGTGAGATAGCTCTGTATTCTGAATGCGTATGATCATACGCCATGATTTCGTCTTCTCGATCGTTCCTTGGTTACGTGCAAATCGCAACCCCGCCAGCATGCCTGTTCTCACGCGCCCCCGATAGCCTGCCGGCTCGACTCAACAAGCCCTCGCATCATCCCCGTTGCAACGTCTCGCGCATCTCTCCATCCACCCAATCTCTGAATGCCAGCCCAGCCCAAAACGCCAACCACAAGGCCCGTCCCTACGAACCTCCGAACCGTTTTCCATCCGCCAATTGTTAAGCTCCTTCCCTTCCCTTTACTATCCACGTACTCAAAATCGCCCCCGGGAATGAAGACACTCCGCCACCAAAACCAGTACTGGTATTCAGGATACATCGCGATATTCGCGCCCGTCTTCGGGTCGAGTGCCCATGAAGTGCAGCCTGACGACCACACCAGCGAGCTCAGCTTACCCTGCAGCCAAGAGCTGTGGTTTTTCGCCGCCTCAGGGCGGACATCCACCACCGTCGTATCTGAAGCCAACGAAGACGGCAACAGGCGCGGCGGATGCAGCGACTTCAGCACGGGCCCGATGATGCGGAGCAGCATGTTGATCTGACACTCGACGGTGTAGATCACGGACAGATGGCCCGTGACGGTGTTGGGACCCATGAGCGTGAAGAAGTTGGGGAAGCCGGGGACGCACGTTCCCATGTAGGCTTGTGCGGCGCCTGCGTGGTGCGTGTCCCAGTACTCGTTCAATGCGATGCCGTTTTCACCGTAGATCTCCAGAGGAAAGAGCATGCGGTAGACTTCGAAGCCAGTGGCCATGATGATGGCATCGGCGGGGACTTTGCGGCCAGACTTTGTGACAACTCCGGTGGAGGTGATGGAATCGACAGGGTCGTCGCTGCAGAGCTCGATATTGGAGCGGTGGAGGGTGGAAAGATAGTCGGTGTCCATGACCTTTCGCTTGCATCCGATCTCGTGGCGAGGTATGAGAGCATCCCAGTATTTCTCGGGGGCCATGCGCTTGACGTATGATTCATTTTCTTCTTTGAGGCCCTGGCGGATCTCAGCGCCCGTTTCGATGTCGAAGCCAGCGAAGTCCTTTTCCATCTGAGCGTATAGCCAGAAGCGGTACAGACGCATCGCTCCAGGCACATACCGCATCAGGGCCTTGAAACCAGAGCCATACTCTGGATTAGGACGCTCAGCGAGAAAGTGTGCTTGGCGGGCGAATTGGGTGAGTTTCTTCGCCTTCTCGGCCATGACCGGAACGAATTGTGTGGCTGAACAGCCGTTCCCCAGCACCACGATATCTTTATCCCCCCAGTCTAGGCGATGATCCCACTTCGCAGAGTGGAAAAGAGGGCCTTGGAAGACATCTGCGCCAGGAATCTCGCAAGGCTTCGGCACTGAGAGGTTGCCCACTGCGCTGACAACGATCTTTGCCCTTCTGGTGAATCTCTCCTTCGTCCTTTGATCCTGAATCACGACCTCCCAAAGCTGCCTCCCCTCGTCCCATCTGGCGGTCTTGACGGTCGACCAGTACTTCACGTGCTTGAGTATGTCGTACTTCTCAGCCACCTCGCGGAAATAACCTTGAATCTCGGACCTCATGCTGAACTTCTGACTCCAGTCTGGCTTCAGAGCAAAAGAGTAGGAGTAGAAGTGGGATGCCACATCACAGCCGCAGCCTGGATAAGTGTTCACAAGCCATGTGCCCCCAACGTCGCCGCACTTCTCGATGATTTCGAAGTCTCTGTGGCCGTAGCGGCGTATGAGCTGGACCGCGAGGCCGACGCCGCTCATTCCGCCCCCAATAATGAGGACGTCGGTGTCGAGCGACATGTTTAAGGGAAGGCTGCTTGAAATGTACTCAGGAAGAAAGCCAAGAAGGGGGAAGCGTCACAGGGGTTTGAGAGGAAAGGACAGGTGATTACTTGACTATGTAGGGTAGTGGATGATCCAGCTTATATGTCAACCAGCATTGAACAGGCAGTGGGAAAGTGGAGCTCTGTTGGGAAGGCTGGGCAGCCCGAAAGGTGAGGTGTGGCAACGGGAAGGTGAGGTGTGGAACATGGAGACGACAATGGGGCTACCTCCTAGAGGGGCAGGCGAGGCAGGTCAACGCGAGGAGAGCTGGCAGGTCTGCCGATGCACTCAAAGTGGTAAGTGTGCCGAAGGTTCCACCGTAAGTCCTCCACTCCACCTCTTTGACCTTCTGCTCCATCTACAAGTACGCCTGTCTTTGAACATCGAAGGCGTCTCGACCGCCATTTCGCGTCCGAAAAGAGCGCATTGATGAAGCACATCAACTACCATGAGCACATTGTCAACAGTGATCCGGCTGGCTGGGTCGCCCGTCCGTGGGTTGCGTTCCCTTCTCCGTGCCCTTGCACAAGCAAAAGGACGCTGGCAACATGAGTTTCAAGGAATGCCGTCAAACGACCCTGAGAGGGCTTTATCAGTACAGCACAGCGCACGTGAGGACCGGCGAAGTTCGAAAATGATTCTCCTCCAGGTTGCGATCTGATCGATCATTGACCACACCACCCGTAACATCTGAGCGAGCCATTGCAAGCGTGGAGCTTGCAACAGCCAGCGATATCGCGGATGGTGAATCGGAACCCTTGGGCCTGTCAAACAGTCGAATCGTTTGGGCCGAAGCGTCTGCTCATCTGCATGCCGGCATGATAATCATTCCCACCCGAGTTTCTTGGAGTCTGTTTCCTACAGTCAAAGGCACGTCCGGGCACTCGGACACTGTTCATCGACGTCAGGAACATGAGATTGCCCATGCGGATCCGCACCGCCCTCACCAACAGCGGTCCGGCGCCTGACCGTCCAGCCGTGGAGCTCGTGTTCAAGAACCAGATGCACCAAGAGCACATGCGTGCGGCCTTTGCGCGGCCTTCATTCGAGCACTTCCACTACTGACTGTGCAGCCCTGGCTTCACGGCGACGACTCAGTGCCGGCCATGAGGCAACACTTCGGACTTCACGAGCCGCCGCTTCTCCATTCCAGTCCGTCGCATACCCCCCTAGTGATAAAATTGCAGAGTCTGTCGGGACAACGAAGCCTGGGGCTTTCAGCGTGGGACTCATTCGCCTTGGGATGCCAACCATCATGTCGCAGAGGATCTGCCCTCCGCCCGAACCACAATTTCAATCTACAAATGAAGCAAGTGCATCTTTTTCTCATTCCATGTTTCGCAGTGAACAACCTTCGTTTTTGACATACATTTTCTTCACGTTTCACGTTGGATGCCATGTATTCGATTCATTCATTAAGAGACGAGATGGTTCCGAGTGAGACTTTCCTGAATGCATTAAATTCATTTCCTGAATGCATTAAATTTATTCTGATACTATTCTCTTGTCATTCAGTCATGAGCTCTGTGAAAATGTCTACCTCAATCCGCTTCGGGGTCCGTCGTCAGGACCCATAGCACCAGGGAACTGAGAAGCCCAGTCGGCGCTGGAGCGACCTTCGGGCAGGTTGGGGCAGTCTGCGAGGGTGTTGAGGACAGGAACCAGCGTGGAGTCAATCATGCCCAGGGCCGTGCCGAGGAGAGCCCCGGAGAAGACGTTGCTGAGGAACGACGGGGTGTCGCCCCTGATAGCCTGGTTGATGAAGCATCCCAGACGCTGCGGGTCCGATAGGTCTGAAACACCGTTGATGAGACCTCCGGTGATGTCGCCAAGGTCTGTGGATGGCGTTAGAGGTTTACCACAATGCTTCGGAGTGTTCAGGGAAACTTACCGACGCCCGAGAAGGAGTTAACCTCGCCGGTGTTGCCTCCGACCTGGCACGCGGAGGGGTAGGAAGCACACTGTTGGGCAGTGGAAGCGACAATGTCGGCGAGCGTCCACGCGTCAGCGGAGTTACGCTTGTACCAGTTCTCCGGAATTTTCTCGCTGCCGTAGTTGAACTGAAGAGCACCGCTGTCGTCGCGAGTGTAACCGAAGAAGTCCATGAAGACTTGCTGGGTGAGGAAACCCCTAGGCTCCTCGGCGGAGTGGTTGGCCAGCAGCTGGAAGGCGAACATGTGGGCGCCGAAAGTGAAGGCCACCCCGGGATAGGGGGGCGCGACTGACGAACTGGTTAGCGGTCTGTTCTATCCGGTCACATGGGAAGGTGAAGAACTTACAATAGTTGGGGTTGGTGGCAATGCTGTGCTCCTTTCGCCTCATGGCGTGCTCAGCCATGACACGGGAAGTAATCATGCCGTCGGCCATCTCGTCGGACAAGTCGAACAGCTCCTGCATGAAGGTCGGGTACGAACGGCAGTTCGAGTTCATCTCAGGTGCGAGCCAATCGCCACGGGTGATGGAAGCATCGGCTTCAGTGCGCAAGTGGCCGTACGCGCAGATACCCGTCTGGTTACCGAGCAGGTTACCGACGAGCCCGAGGGAGTTGGTTTCCTCGCTATGGGGACCGATGGACCAGCGACCGCTGATTGGGTCACCGTTGAAGAACATGGTCGCCGTCTGGAGGAAGAGCGTGGCGGTCTTGTCAAGACCGAACGCCTCCCAGAGGCCGGTGTTGATGCTCTCCGCGTTCACGACACCGTCACGCTGGAGGTAGCCATGGTTGGCGGCGGCGTTCAAGCCGGCGCAGGGTCCACGCTGTTCGAGTCCGTCAGCTCCAAAACAATGCGAATCGATGCGAGGCGACGTTTCGACACGGGGCTTTGGAGCAACTTACGATGTCATTGGGGCCAGGCGCGCGGAACTCGTGGTCCCCGGAAACAGAGACAAGCTGGTCTTCGGCGTCGAATCCGTCGAAAAACTCGTGTGTGGGGACACCTGGCCATTCAGGGAAGGGGACGACACCTTCCGGGATGCCGACCTGGCCTACACAGGTGTCAGTGTCAAAAGAGCCACCGACGAGGGTATGCAACTCGGCTTACGCCTCTCAGCGGCCATCTTGGCCATCTCCGGGAAAGCCGCAGCTCCATTGAGGAGAAGGGCGGTCGAAAAAGTCTTGCCAACCATGATGTGTATACTTGAGGTTGAGGATATGAAGAATCATCAGACAGCTCCTGGGAAAGCGCCTGGCTGACCTACTTGTATTCCCTCATTCGACCGCTCTGACGGCTATCGAAATCTGCGCCTTCGTGCTAGCCGACGCCGAGGCGGGGATCGTTGCCACAAATCTGCCGATGCGGGGACTCAGAACACACGACTTTGTGGCGCTCAGATGTGCCAGTTCACGTCATCCGGGCTTGGTCTGGAGTGACAGTTGACAATTTTAGAGTGAAGTAAAGGCCTTTTACCTCACCCTGGTTGGCTGCCCGCTTTGAAAACCCTCCGCTCACACAACTTGGCGTGCGTACGAGTTAAGGTGAGTTTCTTGGGCCTACGCCGGCTGTGGGGATAAGGTTTCCAGGGGCTGCGGGGACTTGACTTATGCTTCTTCGCTAGACTTATATCCGGCACCACTTTGAACGAATGGGAGGAGCTCCATTAGTCAGTCTGCGCGGGCTTGCAAGAGGCCGGTCCTGATTGGGAAGTTGATGCTGCGTCTAATCGAGTAGATCGACAATGGCGCAGCCTACATAAGGTCGCCTTGGTCGCTTCGGTCGGCCGGCATCCATAGATCTGCATGTATGATCGACTGCTCGCAGTAGTCGCCTGCCAAGCCCTCTGCAGGACGCCTCCGGACCGAGCATTTGGAAGCCATGACGCTATTCGCCAAGTAGTGTGCCATAGAACAATGAAGAGCATCAGTTGGTGCCGGGGCGGCTTTGTTCCACAGCATTATTTCCAGTACAGTGAGGCTCGGGTTTATTCATCACATTGAGCCTGCGCGAGAGAGAACTAGCCTCCGTGTGGCCGGTCAACAGCTACGACTAAATTTTCGCATCTTTGTCGCAGGCTCGGCAGGCTACCTCCTAGGGTCTCTGCTTCCAGCCACGACGTTGCTGGTGAACTTACCGAGCTGAAGCAGGTTTCCGATGTGTTGGGAACGAAAATTCGCCTGGCATCGCTCTTGTCATTCGTCGAGAGCACGCACTCATAGGAGACAGCTCCCTAAGCAATTTCCTAATCCTGTCTAGTAATGAGCATCTGGAGAGGAGAGGTGTGGAGGAACTACCGGGCAGACGGCAGACGAGGCTTGCGAGGCGTGGGAGAGCCACCTCCACGGCAGCCCCATGACTAGGGTGCATGACGGTGAGCCGTGTGTTGGAAGAGACAAGCTGGACGTGTGACGCAATGATTGTAGCTGACCGTGAATCGTACGAAGTAGGAGGTAGGGCAACGTCTCCTTAGGCCCGAGTCGCATGGAAAGACCGAGCAGATGCCGTGATACAGTACCTCCTACTCTCAAATGAGTGTTGGATCCATCTGCTGCACGAACTGACTCGGCTGCGTCTTCATGCACACCGGTAGAGCAGAAGCAGTGATCGTCGATAAACCATTCCTGGATGACCGTCTTTCACACGATCAAGAATGATGGGACACGCGACCTTGAATGAAGGGTGCACCGGCGAGACCGGGATGATTGTGTCCCGCTGAGCCCGCCTGAACGGGCTATCTAGTCGCAGATGCACACGTGCAGCAGCAGCTGCTGCAAGGTTTACCCACAAGGGCGTCGGGTGTCGATCTTCATATTACCTGACGATCGGGTCTGCAACGCTTCCTCCCCTTGCCGATCGAGGAGACGAGGCGAGCGAGGCCTCTCGCCTGAGACTACTGGCGAATCCTTTAGTATGTCCTGCTTCTATGCAAAGTGGAAGAGCATATCAGGCGTCAGCTGCGACACTGTTGGCTGTCCGAGAAGCGGGACTGAGACGACGTGAACGCTTGCGTTCCTCGCCGCTTGAGGACATGAGCCTGAGACTGACGGATTTCAACTCAAGCCCGTGGTATGCGGTGCTTGATGATTCTTGAACAAGCTTGTCAAGACGACACCGTACTCCTGCTCTCACTCGATACCTGCGGGGATCTCTTCTTGTTCTTGATTGTCGCCTTGACCGTTCGTTCACCCCCTTGGTATGTGGTTTCGGAAACCTTGGGTGAATTCGGCCAGTCACACGGCTCTTGTGTGAAGTGAAGCCCTTTGTGTTGAATCTAAGAGGAGGCTCGAGTGCGTTGTTCGTCGCCTTTGTTTGAGCTGCTCTTTTCCTTTCTTTCCCTGCCTCGACACTTCGTCGACAGCACTTCGTCAACAACACCTTCTTCGATAACACCTTCGTGGTGAATCCTTTGTTTGATCTTGCATACTTCAACACTCACTCGAGGCTCTCTACATTCTAGTTTCTCGTTCAACATTGCAACCCCTACCAACCCCTGAAGCGCACAACAACTTCAGAACGACCCAAAGCCCTCAAGCCTGAGGGGGCCGAACAGCTCTAACAACATCCATCCCCCACACCCCCAACAAGTCACCATGGCTAATCCTCTGCAGGTCGGAGAGCTCTGCCGCGTCGCGGAGAGGGAAGGGGAATTGCTGACCGGAGGCAACCTAACAAACAACATCCACAAGATCTTCACACGAGGCAAGTTCGTCGACGGGATCGACCTGGATTACGATGCCCTGGTCCCGTCCCTCCGTTTGGTTTCGCGACTGCTAGAGACCAAGCCGGTCGAGCACTATCTGTGTGCGGTTTCCATGAGAAGACTCACCGATTTACCGCCCTTGGACGACACTGGCCGCCGGTACCAACAGATCCACCCGCGCCGCGACATGGACGAGGCTCATCCACACAATGCCAAGGTGGCTCGCAAGGTTTTGCACGACCTCCGACACATGGTGAAGTTCTACGTATCATGGCGTGCCAGGGACGAGTTGCGTGGCCACACACAGCCCCTTACAAGAGAAAAAACTCTGCAAAGGATGAGCGCTAAAAAGGGGCGGGCCTACCATGAGCGGGGAGTCGGTAGCGACATCATGCTCGACGAAACGCTTTACGCTACAATCCTAGCGAGCAAGCGGAACCCTGGAGTCCTGTCGCAGCAGATGGTGAACACCAGCATCTTTTGCTTGGCAGTGAACATTCTGTTCGAGCTGGGTCATGCTGTCGAGAACGCAGTTATGGAGCCAGGTCTGCCGTCGCCATTCTTCGGCAAATACAAGGTGAACGACCCCGGACACACGATCATCCATCGACTCTTCGGTGGCGCGGTCTTCAGCTACCCAGACGACGATCGCGTCCACATCGTCACCTGGCCGAACGCCCCCAACACTCAGCTGTTGATCGACGAGCACAAAGGCGCCAGTCGAGACAAGAATATCTGGGCGAAGACGAGATCCTCTGGCTACATCCACCCGGACTACGTCGCAGCCTCGCTGCACGAATGGTACTGGCAAGCAGTCTCTTTCCTCTCACACAAGAACCCGCTGACGGTGCGCCCAGAAATAGAGTGGACCACGATCGATGAGCCACAGCAGCTGCGGGAGGAGTACCTGGCCGACCGAAAGTCGCGGAGGGAGCACCAAAAGCATCTCGAAAACCAAAAGTCCGAAGCGAAAGAAAACGCCGCCAAGCTACAGGAAGACGCGCTCAAGGCCGCATACAAGCTAGACTTCCGCTCGATGACGTTCGATGACTTTGTCGGGGAACCCTACAGACAGTTTTTCGCAGCGTCTAAGGCGGCACGCGAGCTCCTTTGGCAGAAAAATGCGGACTACCATCATTCTTGCGAGGACTTAGCAAAGTTGGACCGCGCAAAGCAATTGCTGCAAGACCTGGACAAGGCACATGCTGTATATTGGGACGAACGGTATCGGAGAGAAGCTGTAGAAAACGCCAGGTTGAAGAGCAAGGTGGGTGAGGGTTGGAAACATGCGCAAAACGTGCTCAAGAAGAAGATGAAGACTAAACAGAATCGTGCTCAAGAAGAAGACGAGGACGACGCTGAAGACGAAGAAGACTAACAACAAGTAGCCATAGAACAGCCTGGAATATGCGCACGAAGTCTGGGATCTGGCGGACGGTGAGCATTGGCGCAGCTGGGGGTCTAGATATGTTCTGTGTACTGGTTTTCTGTTTCCCCGACCCGCTCAACACTATCAGTTAGTCTTTCTCATCGATTAAGTTTCTCGTGCTTTACCGCGAGATTCCTCATTTCACCCTCAAAAGTTCCCGAGATTCTTGTCACTTTTTCCGATGTCGTGCTGTCCTGCAAGACTGGTGACACCTTTCTTGTGTCGTCACTTCATACTTCACCTTTGTCACCGCAATATTAGCTTCCCATGAATTGAGCGTGGTGTGGACTTCAGTTCCGTTCGTCCTGTTCTCTACCGACTGGTACTCCGCGCTCGAATGGCCTCCAGAACAGCGATCAAACTCTATAAGCGACCCACTTCGGCGAGCTCGATAGCATGTGTTCTGGTGAATTCAGAAAATCGGCGAGTCCGAGAGAGCGTACGGTTTGGTAGATCACGGATACCGTGCATGTACCGCAGATCGTGACCGCTCTCATTCTCTGCCGGTATGACGGTGTGTCAAAGGAAGCGGCTGCCTCTCTTCTGTCGTCTCGGTCAGCCCCAACATGATCTTTCAAAGCCACCGTGATGTAAGGTCGCAACCACTGAAGCATGCAAGAAAGCCTGCGTGAACAAGCGCCATGTCCCACGGCAATTACATAATCGTATCAAGCCCTCACGTTTACGCCTTGCCCTTGCCCAGCCCCTTCTCAATCTTTCTTCTCTTCGCCCGCAGTTTCTCCGACTCCTCGTCCTTCTTCGCGTTCGAGTACACCATCTTCTCGTACATCTTCCGCTTCCGCCTTGGCATCATCATTTTTCGCCGTTCCACATCCTCCTGCTCCTCCTTCTCGGCTCGCGAGCGCTTCGCCTGTGCCGCCTCCTTGGCATTTTTCCTCGGCTTCTCGATGCGCTGACCGCGCGCCTCGGCCTCGAGCTCCGCTTGGTGCTCTTTGGCCTTGCGTCGCGTTCCGTCTGCATCGGCAGCTCCCTCTTCCTCGTCCGAGAAGCCTCCAAAGTCGTCGTCATCGTTTCCTGCGCCAGCGTCCGCATTTGCCTCTTCGTCTGAGCCGGCGAGGTTGACGTCCATCCCACCGTCTTCGTCGTCAAGCTCTTCTTCCAGCTCCTCTGCCTCGCCGTCTCCCCGCACTCCATCGACCTCCTCGCCCTCGCTGCCCGAATCCACGTCGTCCTCGTCCAGAGATTCGAGAGCCTCCTGCTCTGCTTCGGCAGCGGTCTCCTGCTCGATTAGAGGAACAGTGGGGTCGTACTCGCCCTTCTTCGGCTTGACCCATGGGCTCAAGTGTGGTGGTAGAGTGGCCCCGGGCGCGTATAAGTCGGGTCGCTGCAGATGGCCGGCGTTGATGCAGTCCCAGACCCACTGGGGCTGGACGTATGTGCGGCCAGGAACTCTCTGATTGCTCTTCTTCATGGGGGCGCCGTCAAAGTCGTCCACTTCATCGTCAGCCGCGGCAGAGGGAAGTGGTAGGTCTGGACGGTCTACGATCTGGTGCGTTATTCTCGGGTCGTCTTCTGAGCAGTACGATCCCGGTTCGCCGGTCACACTGTCCCAGCCCACGCGCTTGCATCCAAAGGATCTGAGGAGGAGCTCCAGAGGGTGTCGTGGGGTCTCGCGCGAAAGGAAGAAAGTGAAGGGCTCGAAGAGTTTGCCCGCTGTTGCTGAGTCCGCGGTGGCGGAAGGTTGGAGCAGTGCGTCTGCCTTTTCGTCAATCGGCGCGAATTCGTCGAGAGCAGTCTCTTCGGTTTTCTCCAGTTGCCCGTGCGTCGCGCTTTCCTCACCATCCCCGTCCGCCTCTTTCGGCAAGCTCAGCAGGCGATCAGCTTCCGCCTGTGCCTTTTCGTTCGAACCTGTAGCTCCCGTGGCCTCGATCTGTGCTTGCGGGTTCGCGCCCTGACCTTCAAGCTGTATCGCCCCGAGTTCCGCGCCCTGATCTTCTGACTGCGTGTCAAACTTGGGCGGGTACACGAGCCCAATCCCGGAGTACAGCCGGTAGTTCACGAACCCGAGCAGCGTGCAGTAGAATTCCACAAACGTTGCCATGATCCTAAAGTCCACGTCACCTCCCGTGCGCTGCACAAACTTGTACGGAACCAGCCACAGAATGTCCTGCCCTTGGATTGTGGCCTGATAATATATGCCCTTAATTGACAAAAAGCTCTTTCTCAAACTGTGCGTGCGGATAAGGTAGTGCTCGAATTCCATCGTCAGGCGCTGGCATCTTGCCACAATCTTCGGCGGGACATCTGCGGTGGATGGGAGGTTGGCGAACAGGAAGAGCATAGACAGCGCATCGTCCAGGTCGCGCAGCGCGTCCACGAATGTCGGGTATCGTTCTTTGATGATGTGATCCAGGCGAAGCTTGGGTGTGAGGTTCCTTTCGAGCCTCGACGCGTCGCTCACTTCATTCTTTCCCAGCGCCCTCGCTACCTTCTTGGCCAGCGTCTTCTGATCTCTGAATTTGGCAAGCAGCGGCTCGTGGAGGAGGTATTGGATGTCTTTCGTGTAGTAGTAGGTGGTGCTCGGAGTCGATGATTTCGATACGCGCTTCTTCGATCGTGGCTCGCGAGGGTAGATGCCTTTGAAGATACATAGCCGTCTGAAGTCGCCGAGGGAGACCTGCAGCTTCCGGACTGCTTGAGATCGCGTGAGGTAGTTTTTGGCGTTGCCAGAAGTTCCTGTTGAGTAGCGTCAGTTGCTTGCATTGTGCGCAGTAGCCATCGCTGACCATACCTCTCTTTTTGATTCTACCCATGTTTTCTGAGTTTGCCGAGTGGACTGGTGGTCGGAGGAAGCTGTCGCAAAAAGTTCGAAGATTTCCCCGAGTGCCAAGATTTCGCCAAGGAAAGATCCGTCGTCTGGGGTAGCTCGGGTACTTACAATGACAGGAAGGTGCGGCGAGAACGGAGGTGCCTTCGTGTTGACTTCGGACGAACAGTTGAAGCGGTGGGGGAGTCAAGCGGAACATCGACGACCGGCCAGGATGCGACGATGACGAGATTGGTGCAACAATTGCCATGGATACGCTCACGAAGGTCTACAAGGACCATCCGAAGACGGTGCTTTTCAGCGCTGCAGCCACCCTCAGAATTTTCCTAGTGATCACCTTTCCTGGACTGCCAGATCTTCTGACTGGCCGTGTGGAGATCTCGACGCCGGTGAACAGCTTTAAGAGATGTATGTTACAGCATAAGCGCGGGTGTGGCCATGCAGGCTGAGATAGGACCAGGAGCTGAGAGCGAGCAGTACAGGAAGGCTTGTTCCTCTATGAGAGAGGACTGGATCCATATGATGGAGGCATTTTCCACCAGGTATTACGTTCGAGACTCGAAGCCATGCGTGGGTCGCTAAAATCACGTAGGCGCCGCTTCTTCTGCCGCTATTCTCGCTTTTGCCATCGCCGTCTTCCTGGATAGGCCGCTTCTTGAGCGTGGTTCTTTTCACCACACTAGACGTGCTGTCTGCCAATTGCCTCGCAGGGATAGCAGAATCGGGTGCTGCCCCAGTGTCGAGGTTATACAAATCTCCCCGGAAAGACCAAGCATGGAACCCCGCGTCCGTCGTCGCCGTGTACGGACTCTCCTGAAAATCTATCTGTACAGTGAAGGCGAGCTGACACTTTCCAGGTACCTCTTCAACCCATACACCCTCCTGGCGTGCCTTGGGAGGCCGACAACGGTCTTTCCGACCCTTTTCGTGCTGCTAAGTATCAACCAAGCGTGCCAGGCAAAGCCTACGACATCAATCTTCGCGCTGGCAATGGCAAGCTACATGAGCTTGCACGCGGCCTTTCTATTGCCCCCCATCGGCATGTTATGCTACGACAGAGTGTGTCTGGATGTGCAGACTACGCAGTCGGGCAGAACGGAGGGTAAGATGACAAATGTAGCAATCGACCAGAGGTCGATGCCTGCCGCGACACCCTTCGCAGTGCAGACAGTGGCTACGTTTACTGGAGTAATCGGCTTCCTCTTTGCTCTGTCAAGGCTCCTTTTACCGTCATGGCAATTCATCCCGTCGGTCTATGCCACACTCCTCCAGCTCCCGGATTTAACGCCCAACATCGGTCTCTGGTGGTACTTCTTCATCGAAATGTTTGATGCCTTCAGATCCTTCTTCCTGGGTGTATTCTGGCTGCACATGTTTGCCTACAGCGTCCCGCTTTGCTTTCGGTTGAAGAAACAGCCATTGGCTGCAGTCATACTGATGATGGGCATCTGTGCAATCTTCGAGCCGTACGCGAATGTGGGCAACCTCGGGGCTTTTCTAAGCTCGTTGTGCCTGTTGGGCCACGTCTTCGAAGGTGAGTCCATCAGTGCCTTTGATCTGTTTCTAAATTCTAACCACAAGTCTCAGTCTCGTCGCTTCACCGGTATACCTTTCCGGCTATTGCCGGCCTGCTTTACACCACATTGCTGGGGCCCGCGTTCCACCACCTCTGGATCTACGCCGGGTCTGGAAACGCCAATTTTTTCTACGCCATCACGCTGGTGTGGAATTTGGCATTGCTTATTCTCCAGACCGACACGGTATACTCCGCGCTGCGAGATGAGTGGGAGGCAGAGAGGCCCGAGGGCAAAGGAGCTGAAGTGAGGCAGATATAGGCCGTTGCGGGGCCCCGCGACGGACGCATGAAGAGACAATGACCCGTTCCACACCTGAAAATGTCATGCTCGTCCCGGCTCTGTGGCGACTGGCTCTTCATCTTTCTTGTTCCTTGTCTCTCGTAGATTGGAATTCATGCTATGCCGCGCCATGACTATTCAGACTTCCCCATGCAGGCGCTTTGCGGTCGGCACGGGAGTTGACATTTTTATCGAGTCCGTCTCGGTGGTCGTCGTTTGGGTCCGCGGGGTACCATGGCACCTACTATCTTACGTTTTTCCAAATCGACAGTCTTCTCCGACAGTTCCCGACCGCACCATATTTCAAGCTCTGGAAATTGCGTCCTTTCTAATCTCTTCTGATCTCGAGGAACTCATTTCCTTTTCTGCTCACATCTGCGGCTACTCCCCACCCAGGCGCTCAATTGTCGGATCTGCTGCTTCAACTGGATCCCATCCTGCAGACAAACATCGCAGCTCACTGGTTTAGGGTTGACCATGGCCCTAGCATCCAGCACCTCATCGAGAGGGCCTCAGATCAAATGGAACCATGATATGCGTCTTGCGCTGCACTTGTTGCACGACGAGCGGCTCGGGTTTGACTCCAAAGGAAAAGCGGATATTTTCAACGCTCTGTTCTCCGATCACCTCCACGAATGCGGTTTTGTACAACAAGGAGTGACATGGAGAAGACTAGGGGCGCAGTACAACGAAAGATTCAAGCCTAGTGCCGCGCGCCGATGGGAGTCAATTATTCCGCCGCACGAAGGAGACATAGCCCTGCGGCAAGAGCTGAAGGAAAGAATCGACGCGCTTGCCAGCGACAGACCTACGGGTCTGCGGAAGACAGCGGTCCAGCAAGCTCCTGGAGTCCGAGAACCCCAACCAAGCGACCAAGTCGGAGGGTACCGGCGTACGTCGAGCAGACAACGACGGCCAACCAAAAAAGGAGTTCGAGCTTTGTCTCGTTCGCCTTCGCCTTCGCCTTCGCCCTGTGTCCCTCGAATTGGATACTGGTCCCCGGAAGATGCCATTCACGTGGAAACCAGAGCTCTCAAGAAATCCCCCTACTTCAACCCCGCAGTGGTCGTCAACCTCGATGAGCCTGTCAAGAAAGCAAAGAGGTTGACGTCTCGCACCCTAAGGAGCCCTCGTAAGGAGCGAGCAACAGAGGTGTATAAACGCGGTCTCCTATGTGCGCTCAACGTGACTCCAGAGGAGAAGATGAACGCCATGGGACCTCTCATATATCCCCCACAGCACCAAGCTCAGCCACGCGTGACTGGCCTCTTTTTCAGGCAGGTCTCCTGCCTCTTGTGCAAGAAGCAAGCTAATCGCCAATAGGTACTGGGAAGAGGGAGGTCACGGAGCTCTTAACGCGCGCAACGATTTTGTCTGTGGACAACACGCGAGATATGCAGACATAATCGAGCCTCCGCCCCCCCCAACCGCATCCAACTTCCCATGGAACTCGATGGCATTGCATTTGGGTCGTAAGTCCCCGTACTCAAATTATGGCTCTATGTCAGAATGCACTACCTTAACGCTAATGGGTCAATCAAGGCATCGAGGTCCCTTCGCCATTCATCTCGGTCACATCCTCGTGGCGGTTTGGTCTCTCGCTCGGTCTGAAAAGTAGTGAAAGAGGAGCACAAGGTGGGCGGATTTCCATAATTGATCCGACGCTGCTCGACAAAGACACCGTGTACTTTGTGCCGCCGTGAGTTGTCGTCCGCATGTCTCTTAGGCAGGGCATACACTAAAGCGTCGCAGGTTCCACAGCGAGCTGCGTCGAAAGTTCGTGTTCGATAACGGCGCCTGGAGATACGCGGGCAAGAGTGAATATCTCGTATACCACAAGGTGCGTCGTTGACGAAGAATACACGCCTAGATGATTGGCTCTCACCCGCATGACAACAGATACCAGGCGCTGCGATCATCAAAACATTTGAGATCTCCGAGCTAGAACGCCTTCTGGCCAGAAACATGGATATCTATGAATTCATTCGTCCTAAAGACATATGTCAGCGCCGCTCATCGACCAGGACCCTGGAGCGCTGGAAAAGGGAGAACGTCGATCTCACTCCCAAGCTCGCTATGGCCTTTGCCGACATTTGCATCTTTCTCGGTGTTGAGCCAGAAAGCAAACTGGAACAGCACATTCACGTGGTCTGTGATCTTGTGCAGAACTGGGGCATGAAGATCACCCCCTGCGGCAACGAGAAGTGGTTGAACCTGGCGGACAACTTCGTCCACGGCCTCTGTCGACGGAGCGCGGTGGCAGTGCCCAACAAGCTGCAGCAACGACTGCAGTATGTGTTCTTGATGGGTGTGCGTCTGGGATTCGGGGAGTTGAACGTACTGCACTCGTCCAAGACTATTGAGCAGATGAAGAAGCGCGCACTGCGGGCCGGGCTTGCTGATCCTGCGAGAATTGTTGCTGGCGAGCTTGAACGCTGCAGGATGAATCTGATGATGGAGGGAACACAAGCCGAGCGACTCGAGACAAGTGTGTCAATTAGAGACAGAGGGGCGCAGGCAATGCTGGCGGCCGCTGAGAGCGCTGACGAAGAGACGGAGGACGAGATTGGAGCGCCGGGCAACTGAGAGCGATGAGGGCTACGTGAAGTGAAGGGATGTCGCGCCGCGGCCTGCCAGATGAGAAGCCAAGTGAGCGAAGTAATGTGTAACTTACGAACGGCAATGACGGATTCTTTCTGATATTTTGATCTCACGACTTGAGGCTCTTCGAATTGAGGCTCTTCGAATTGAGGCTTTTGCAAAGACTCCCGCAATCCACTATCAAAACACACGCGGATCCTACCAATACACCACCCTGCTCGCTCAATCGTAGCTCGGCCCATCGTCCAGCCCGGCACCCGGCGTCTCCGGGAAGTCACCGCCGGGAGTCTGATACGCAGCTGGCGTACGATAGTCCCCTCTGAAGCCACCGGGAGTTGCAGCGTCGTAGGCACCGGGCGTAGGCGCGGAGTTGAAGCCAGGCGTCTCTGCGTCGAGACCACCGCCGCCATAAGAGGGCGTCTTACCGCCAGTGTTGGCACTCGGGTGAGCCGGCGTACGCGAGGCTGGGTTGGGGTTCCAGGTGGAGTGCTGTAGATTGACATGTTAGCAGGTGTCGTAAGTTAAGTTGATTGGGGAATTGCTTACGTTGCCGCCCCATACGCTTCCGCCACCACCACCGCCACCGCCATAGCTCGTGCCGCCGCCGTAGCTCGTGCCGCCGCCGTAGCTCGTACCGCCGCCATAGCTTGTCTGGCCGCCTCCGTAGGCCGTCGCGCCTCCAAATCCGCCACCGTAGGCAGTCGTGCTGCCGAAAGCAGGTGTACGCGCCCCAGCATCTTGCTTCCAGGCCGGCGTGCGGCCAGAGGTCGGTGCAGCATACGCAGGCGTGCGAGCCCCGGTCCCAGCGCCTCCGAAAGGTGTCCTGGCGCCAAAACCTCCTCCTGGCAGTCCTCTGCTACCAGGCGGCCCACTTCCCGGAGGCGGGCGGCCCATACCGAGCGAGTTTACTTCGCCGATGTAGTTGCCGCTGCGGGCGTCGATGAGCACGAGGTTTTCCTTGTTGATGGCGCTAATCTTGTTTTTGGCGTGCAGCTCAACTTTGGCCATGTCGCCGCTTGTGTCCTTGACGATGCCGATCAGACCCTTGTTTGGGCCACGGCGGCATTTGACGCTCTTCCCGATCAACTTGTCACGACCCTTCATCACGGGGGGTGCCATTTGTGCCCCACCTGGGTTGCCGTTTTGGCGGATGGCCGGATTCATCTTATTAAGGTCCGGACCTGATCCACCTGGACGGCCACCTCTGGCTGAAGTGGCGAGTACGTTGCTGTGGCGGGCGACGAAAAGACCAGAGTTCTCAATGCGGTTACGGTCTTGCGCGAAGACGAAGTTACGGTGGAGATGGATGACGCGACCCGAGCGCTGCTCCCCACCGTGCTCTTTGATGGTGTCTTCCAGCTTAATCTCGCTGCCGTTGCGGTCGGTGGCGACTGCGTTGCGCCGGCGCTCAAGCTTGTTCGAGATAGCTGAAGGAAGAATCGTGCGCGTCGAGCCTTCTTGGTCGAGAATACGCAAGCTTTCGCGGTCGACTTTGACAACGCAGCCTACTGTCGAAGCGTCCAGCTGAACCAGATCGAAGAGCTGATACTTGCTGTGAGATGCATTTCCGCCCGCATCTGTTGCCTCTCTGAGGTCTTTGCTGAAGACCGTGATCTCTTGCTGGTTGCTGTCCGTCAAGATTGTGACTCTATCATCCTTAGTCTTGACAACCATGCCGACTTCGTCAACATACTTGCTCCCGCCGATAACTTTCACGTGATCGCCCTCGCTGAATGTCTTTCGCAAGTCTTTGATGGGTGCCTCGATGGTTTGACCTCTGAGTGCGCCTCGCGATTCAACGCGCATTCTGACCACCTCACCATAGACTTGAACAGCGCGGCCAGTGACTCCCTTCTGTTCACCCTTGAACAGCTCCACATGGTCTCCGGGTAGATAGTCTGCCGCTGCAGAATGTTTCAAGGTGGCAGCAAGCGCGACCAGATCGAGATTTTCGGTGCCGTCGTCGGCGCCACTCGCGAATTTGGTGACTTCTTCGAGGGTGGGGTTCACGTCCTCCGTTTGCAGAGCATTTACGCGCAGAGTCTCAATGAGGAAGCCATCGATGTACTCCTTCCCCTGGTAGTTCCAGTGGTTGTTTCCAAGACCTGTGGCTTTTGAGAGATACCTCTGATGCTTTTGCTTGGCTTGAGCTTCGCTGAAGAGGCGAGGAGGCGGGCGCTGAAACATAGGCTTGCCCATACGTTTGCGCTTACCGCCAGCCTCGGTCTCTGCCATCGGCGCGTTGGCGTCGTCGTTCATGCCGTAATCCAGTCGAGGCACGATGCGCAACGTGACCTCCGTGCCGTTCGATTCAACTTCGTCCACTTGCGCAAGATCGCCTTGGTAGATGCCGCGCTTGACGCGAACGTACATGCCGGGCTCCAGTGTCTTGCTCTTGCGTGTACGCAGAAGATCCGGCATCTCTTCTACTGGAACCATCATCGGCTTGGTGCCCATGAAGACGTGGGAAATGCCCTCAAGAGCCGTCATGATGTCCTCCTGACGCCGAGCTTCGACGTAGAGGCTGCCGGCCATGACACCACCGCGTTCGAATGCCGAGTAGATCTGAATGGGTTCTCGAGAATTTGCCCGGTCGATGATGCGCTGGTTCAAACTCATGATTATATCGCGCTCTTTGCCCGGGCGACATTTGAAGCGCCAAATGCGCGGATCCTCAACTCCGGGAAGCAATAATTGTTGCGGCACCATAGCACCCGCGGCGCCAGCCGTGCGCGATTGGCGGCCATACCTCTCGCGCAATCTAGCAGCAGTCTCTTCGGCATCGAGTTGGACTTCTTTTTCTCGTTGCTGGTCAAGCTCTCGGTGTTTTCGGTCGTCGCGATCCGCGCCGGGGGGCAGCTCCTGTAGATCATCGGGGTGCATCTCTTCTCCAGGCAACTCATCATCTTCGTCCGGCTCTTCCTCGTCATCCTCGTCCACCTCGGCTTCGACGTCAATGAACTGATTGCGCTTCTGTTTCCTTCGCCGCTTTCGCGACGGCTGGCCATCCACGTCCTCATCCTCTTCTTCTTCCTCTTCCTCCGCCTCCTCCTCTTCCTCCTCGTCCTCCTCTTCTTCCGCAAGACCCTTGAGTCTGTCACCCTCATCATCTGCTGCGGTCCCCTCTGCGGCCTCGCCGTCGTCACCGGGGTGCACAGCATCCTTCAGCTCGTCGTCCTCATCCTGGGGCGCCGCACTCGCTCGCTGTTTGCGCACGGGTGGTTCCTCGTCTTCGTCATCGTCCAAGGCGTTTGGTTTCGCGTCGTCGTCCGAGTCATCTTGTGGCTGTGGGTTGAAGTCTTCTTCGTCCTCCTCGTCCGGAAACTCTTGGTTCAGAAGGCTCGCAGACATGTTGACGCTCGCGTGGGTTGCCTAGATATTCAGAGTTCGACAAAGTGGAGTGAGATGTATTGTCGATGTAGGTGATCAAAAGGGTCGAGGAAGTCGAGGTCGGTGATGAATGAAAGGAGGAAGAATGAGCTTCACGGGGATCTGTTTGTCTGAAGTTCACGCGGAGCCAGGCTGCCGCAGCTGCAGAGCCGCCGGGCGCTCCCGCGATCACGATGCACGGACCCCCTCACTCACTACGAAACGGATGCTCACTTCTCTTTACCCCTGTTGACATGAGCACACGAGCACTCACGAACACTTTGTCAATTGCAACCGACGGCCGACGCCGATATGCTCATTGATAAATAAACAATGCCTCCCATGTCCTGAACGATCGTTCTAGTTGTCAGACTCGACGCAAGAGTGAAAGGACGACTCGAGGAAAAGTTCTTTCAGGTGTCTCGTTATTGACTCTCTGAACTTCTTATACTAAGCCTACAGGCATTCAAAACTCATAGTTAGCTGGCCTAAAATATAGGCGAAGGACTTGGTTCCGGGCACGAGACGATTCGAACGTGAAACGAGTGGCGAAATCACTTTTGATATTCTGGCCAGACACCAAGACTACCATTACCTCCAAGTTGGTAAGAAGAAAAGTGTTGGAGGGAACGCTGATCTCGCACTCAAAGATTCAAATAATTCATTTTACACTTAGTCGTCGAAGATCCAAACCTGGTCAAGCACCTGAAATGCAACAAGTATCAAGGATAAATCTGCCGCCCTGCGACTCCTGGTGCAATCAAAGCTTCGCAGTTTCGACGTCTGCCACTTTGACCACAATCTTGCCGCACACTTTTCTCTCCTCCAGATCTTTGAGAGCCCTTCCGATATCTTCCAAGCCCTCGTACTTCCCGAACAAGACAGTCTTGATCTGCCCACTTTCCAACATGTCCAAATACCCTTTCCAAATCTCCTCCAACCCACCAGCATCCCGCCTTCCACTCTCACCAAACCGATACCCAACAATCGACGCCGACTTCAACAACACCCGATTCATCTTAACACTCTCCATAATACCCTTCCTCGCCGCAAACCCCAACACCACAATCATCCCCTCGTAAGCCAAACACCTCAACCCATCATTAACCAACCCCGTATTATCAAACACCACCTCCGCCCCCTTCCCCCCCGTAAATTCCATCACCTCCCCCACCAAATCATCCCCCACAACCACCAAATCCACCCCCAGCTCCCGCCGCACCAACTCCCCCTTCGCCTCATCCCCCACCAAAGCCACCACCCGCGCCCCCCTCGCCTTCGCCACCGCACAGCACATCCCGCCCAACCCCCCACTCGCCCCACTCACCACCACCGTCTCCCCCGCCCGCACCTTCGCCACACGCGCCACCGCAGCATAGCTCACCGCCCCGCCCGCCGCCGCGCACGCCTGCTCCAAGCCCAACCCCGCCGGCACCCGCCGCACGGCCGCGGGCTCCACGCTCACATACTCGGCGAAAGCACCAATACCCGCGCCGAAGACTCGATCGCCGCGTTTGAGCCCGTTGCCCGTGGGACTGCTGGACGAAGGTGCTGTTTCGATGGTGCCGGCGAAGTTGTAGCCGAGCACGAAGGGCGGGTGGCACCAGCCTTTGGTCGCGTGGTTGTTCTGGTGCGTGCCGCGGGCGTGCAGGAGGTCGGCGTGTTGGGGGCTGCAGTGCGTGATGCGGATGAGGAGTTGGGTGGGAGAGGGGTTTGGGGTGGAGATGGTTGTGGGGAGGAGGGAGGAGGGGCTTGTGGTGAAGGCGGGGATGCGGAGGGCGCGCATTGTTTCGGGCGGCATTGGAGGCTGTCTTGTATTGATTCAGGGAGTGTGTTAAAGAGTGGCAAATATGTTTTGGACGTCTGGTATATTTTCAATGGGTTCATCGCATCTGTGTTGTTTCGAGATTGAGGATGAAGTCCGAGATCGAAACAGCCGAGGTGCAGCGTGGTTGTCGGCAAAGCTTTATTCACCACTTTGAACAAGAGCCGGAATAGTTGACGGGGCACGTGGAAGAGCAAGGGAAAATACAAAGTGCTGTCCTGTAGTAAGAGTCCACTCTCTGGCTATAGATGCATTGCTATTCAAATATCCGCAAAAAGGTATCGGCCAGAGGAAACGGTCCAAGCACTGTCGATGCCTAGATCTCAAACCCACCCGTCATATCCATGATCCTGTCAGGATCGACCCTCGAGCGAATCTGCCTCAATCTCTCCGCATTCGCCTCGCCGTACAGCTCCGCCGCCCCGGTGCCAAACAACGCATAGTTTGGGTACTTGGTGAACCCGTTGCCTGCGATGCCTTCTTCGCGGGCGATTTCCTCCAGGCGCTCGACCGACGAGCGCATGGCGTCGTACCAGAAGTTGTCCTCGGCGGCGTTGGACCAGCCGAAGTACAGGTTGAGGGGAAGCGGGGAGTCGGCGTGCGGGTACGCGGAGTCGGTCGCTACAGAGCCGTAAGTGTGCAGGAAGGGCTCGATGTCGTAGTTGATGATGGTGCCGCCGTGAGCGAGCTGTTCTTTGCCCATTTTCTGTGGGTCGTGTGTCAGCGTCTGTCGATAAGACGAGCTAGGGTCACAATAAGACGAACCTCGGCTTCGTCCTTGACGGCCATGACGAACTTCTCTGTGATCTTGGTGGTGGACGTGGTGTGGAACCCGCCACGAATGTTGATCAAGCTCGTCACTTGCGCCGGGATGCCCATGACGTATTCGGAGAAATCACCCGGGTTCTCGGCCATTACCATGTCGTTCTCCAGGCAGGAGAGGAAGCTTTGCGACTTCACGGTCGTGAAAACGGGTGTGATGTCGTCGAAGGGCGCGAAGCTCTCTGGGGGCTCGCCGCCGTCGTAGAAGAATAAAGCGAGCACTGCTGATCCAAGAGGAAGTCCGAAGACCGTGGTGATGATTTGAGCGCGAGGATCCTCATTCTCGGCGTCGAATTGCGCGGTGGCGTTCAGAACCTTGTCAACCGCGTCGCCAATGTAGAAGCTGACGCCACCCTGCAGAAGCTGTTAGCGTTCGACGTCGCGATTCCTGAATCAATCGCCAACGTACGTAGACCTCGTCGGCCTGCTCATGGGTCTCGAACTCAATCATGGTGACGACACCGAAGCGATTAAGACCACCTTTCAAAGCGAAGAACAGGTCCGGGGTGGAAGCGTCGACCATCGTGACCGTGCCGTTGGGCATCACCAGCTCCATGCTTTTGATAGTGTCGACACCCAAGCCTGCATGAGGTTGTTAGTCAACCGTTCCACGTCTCGAGTCCATCTGTCGGTCGAGGGGTGATATCGCACTAACCAAATTGGTTGGTTTTCCTAGTCGGAACATTAGCACTCGATAATGGGATATTGAACGATTCCCTCTACGCACCATGAGAATCCACCACCCAGCGTAAGACCACCCACAGCCGGGCCAGGAACGCGCCCACCAACCACGTTGACTCCCGAACCGTCGAGCTTCTCGTACACTTCTGCCCAAGTCTGAATGACATGTCAGCTATGATTCTGCATCCTCAAGCTTCGTCCGATGGCTTACGTTGCCTGTTCCGATCTTTGCGGTGCCGCTTTCAGGCAGCACCTCCACGCCGTTCATCCTGTTCAGTGTGATGTGCACACCGTCTGTGCTGGAGAAGCCTTGATTCGAAGCGTGGCCGCCGGCGTAGATGGCGAAGGAGGCGTTCATTGAGGAAATGATTTCCATCTCAAGAGGAGTCAGAAGAAGGTCGGCAGTGCTAGACTGTCGTGTGCACTCACGGTGGTGGACACATCTTCGGTGCTACCAACGGTCACCACACATTCTGGGCGCTGGCTGGAAGATTGGAACCAGTGGCTGGTCTCTTCTCTGAAATTGCTGAAGATGTTGTCTGGAAAAATGACGGCGCGTTAGTAGTTGATACAGCAATCTCAAAGCGTTAATGGTACCCACACGCCCGCGCGACACCGCTTGCATCGGAAAGCTGGTCGGCAATCTTGTCACACGCCTCACTGGCGTTTGCCGCGACAACGAGAGGAAGAAACACGACAGAGAGAGAAAAAAGAATGGGAACCCCCAAGCGAGTCATTTTGACGAAGGTGGGGAAGGGTGAGGTAGCTGAGAGAGGGAAAGAGAGAGGAAAGTAGTTCGAAAAAGTTTGCAGCCACAGGAGCGTCTGTACAAGATGGTGTTTTAAGTAGCAGTAGAGCCTTTGAATGCCGCGGCTGGATCCGAATCGACGCCACAGCCTGGCAGACAAAAGGCTTTTGCGCTTCGAAAGCTGATTTCGCCAATGTCCACAAGTCAAGACCCTGCACTCATGCCGTACACACCGGGCCCCAACGAACGGTAAATGGTAAGGTTTCGCCCCGGCTTCAGCCATTGATAGGTCGCTTGCGACTTCTGGGCTGCCACAGATAAAGAACGCCAGGGTCGTTTAGGATGACAGGAATCAAACCCACTGCCAGTGATGTCCTAGCGGGCTTCGGAGCCCAGAACACCTCACTCGCCGGATAGCCAGCGAGCCAGCCGAGGCTGTGGCTGCCTGTCAGCCACCCTCGAGCCAGTATATGTACCGAAATCCCGTCACCGCGTTGCGGCTCACGAAGAGCCGGCGTGGCATGCAAGCGAGACAGGAAAGACCTGAGTAATGGTGTTGTGCTAGGAGTTCTTTGTGCAGAGGATTGGGTTTCAATACGCCAGCGAGGCCTCGGTAGCCCCGGGCTGGAACGAGGAAATTGCTTGAGGGCGCGGCGCAATGCAGGTTTCTGTGCGATGACGAGGGGTGTTTGGGCCTATCATTCTGGCATCATTAGAAGTAATGCTCGAATAATCGCGGATTTGCTCTTGAATCAAGTCAAAAAACAAATATAAGCCAGCCGGGCATAATTGGTGAGTGCAAAGTTGTTCGTCTCTAGGGATATTCATAAAGTCAAAGGCGGGGTAGAAACATGTGAGGTTGCTTTTGCCTTTTTGCGCCCGCAGCTCAACCGAGACTTCGGACTCGGATTCGTACAGGGACAGGCCGGGACAGTTGTCGACACGCAAGGCAAAGATCGCTGGATGCCGATAAGTTTGTTCCAGCGACAGTCGTTGCGGTTAGCGTGCTAGCAGGCCGAGGCAGGGTAAACCGCAAGACGACGGTCGAGATCAACGTCAACGTTTCCCCAGGATTGACAGCAGCTGCCTCCGTCTGAACTCGAACTCATATTTGCACGATTCGACAAGCTCGCGGGGATGAACCCCCACCAGCCCAACTTGTCGTTACCTGCAGCATTCGGAGCCGACGCTCTATGTCGCGGTGGCAGGACGCGCTGGAGTAGAAGTCGCATGTAGTGTTCGCAGCTTCGGGAGATGGAACCGCACTCTTTCGTGTCTGGCCTCGTGGCTCATTGATCGGATTTCGCGTGATGCCTCGGCGTGCGAAGATTGCCACAAGTTGCCGATCGCGACTCGAGTACCTGAACATTAGTTTGCAATTTCAAATGACAGGCTCCGTGGTTCGTGGTTCTTCAATCAGTTATGAGGTGCCCTCGGTGCATAAGGTAGATGAGGGGATGCTTGTGCAACCTGAGGTTGGAAGACACCACGTCACGTGCAGTCGACCGGCTGCGGGAACACCCGTCGCCCAGCATTCGGTCGTTTCCCTCGTGTGAATTGATGTTCGTCGACAACAGTGTCCGGATCCCTTCCGTCTGGCTCTCCCGCTCGAGACGACACTCCATTGAAGTCCCCTTGGTCACACTCATGATTGACACATCACTCGACTGGACGAAGCAGGGCGTCGCCTGGACTTTCCTCGTTGAGGCCTCAACTCCCAACCTCAGCGGGGCTCGCAGCACAGCTATCGCATACGCGACCAGCAAGCCAGCCATTCAGCCATTGTTGTAGTCACCACCAAGGTCCACATCCTCGCCATATCAGCCGACTTCGACGGTAGGTGCGGCAGCTGATTGCCCCTCTTTGTAGATGCTGTGTCGCACTCTCTCCCTCTTCTCTCGATCTCTGTCGCATCCACGCTTCTCCATCCCATCCCAACCCAGCTTTTCGAGCAAGATAACAGTACGCACCATGTCGGACCTTTCGATCGAGCTCACTGCCCCGAATGGCAGGAAGTATACCCAGCCGACCGGGCTGTTCATCAACAATGAATTCGTGGCGTCTTCCAAAGGCAACAAAGTGACCTCGATCAACCCGACAGACGAGTCCGAGATCGCCTCTGTCCACGCTGCGGAACCCGAAGACGTCGACAAGGCAGTCGAAGCTGCAAGAGCAGCTTTCAAAGGGGGATGGAGGGACATCCCAACCTCTGAGCGAGGGGATCTCATGCTGAAGCTGTGCGAGCTGCTGGAGAAGAACAAGGAAACACTAGCAACGATCGAGACGTGGGACAACGGCAAACCGTACTCCGTGGCCTTGAACGAGGACCTGGCGGAGGTTATCGGGTGTCTCAAATACTACGCCGGCTGGGCCGACAAAATCCACGGCCAAGTCATCGACACCTCGCCCGCCAAACTCGCCTACACGATCCGCGAACCCATCGGCGTCTGTGGACAGATTATCCCCTGGAACTATCCCCTCGGCATGGCGGCGTGGAAACTTGGCCCGGCCCTCGCGGCAGGCAACACCGTGATCCTCAAAGCCGCCGAACAAACCCCCCTCAGCATCCTGTACTTCGCCAACCTCGTTAAAGAAGCCGGCTTCCCGCCAGGCGTGCTCAACGTGCTCAACGGCCACGGCAAGATCGCAGGCGCCGCCATGGCGCAACACCCCGGCATCGACAAGATTGCCTTCACAGGCTCCACGGCGACCGGCCGCGAGATCATGAAAATGGCCTCTCTCACCCTCAAGAACATCACCCTCGAGACCGGCGGCAAGTCTCCGCTTCTCGTCTTCGACGACGCCGACCTCGAGCAGGCCGTCAAGTGGAGCCACATGGGCATCATGTCGAACCAGGGCCAGATCTGCACCGCCACATCCCGCATCCTCGTGCAGGAGGGCGTGTACGACAAATTCGTCTCGGCTTTCAAAGAGGAAGTGAAGACCACGTCCAAAATCGGCGACCCCTTCGACGAGACCACCTACCAAGGCCCACAAGTCACCAAAGCGCAATACGAGCGCGTGCTCTCCTACGTCGAAGCGGGCAAACGCGAAGGCGCCACGCTCGCCATGGGCGGCGAAGCTTCCAAAAACGTCGGCGCGGGCAAAGGCTTCTTCGTGCAGCCGACAGTCTTCACCGACGTCAAGGACTCGATGCAGATCTTCCGCGAAGAGGTCTTCGGCCCCTTCGTCGTCATCGTGCCCTTCAAGACCGAGGCGGACGCGCTCGCGCTCGCGAACGACTCGACGTATGGGCTCGGGAGTGCGGTGTTTACGCAGGATATCACGCGCGGGCATAGGGTGGCGAGAGGGATTGAGGCGGGCATGGTGTGGATCAATTCTAGTCAGGATTCGGATTATCGGATTCCGTTTGGCGGCGTGAAGCAGAGTGGGATTGGGAGGGAGTTGGGCGAGGCCGGGTTGGATGCGTATACGAACAAGAAGTCGGTGCACGTGAATATGGGGAGTCGGTTGTAGGGAGACCAGGCGGGTCGCATTTGTCGAACGGCTTTGCGCGACGATTTGGCGTATGCGAGGGTTCTTTATCGACGGCCATTGCCATCCGTCGGAGTTCTGAAGGGAGTGCCACGTGATCTGACGACCATTGAGTCGACATGCCGCAAGCTCATCATGCCATGTCGCTCTTTCCGCGTTCAATGTACATAGCAACGGGAGGCTTCTCCGGACCCGAGCAGAACCACCTCGATGCCTCGCGTGGGCTTGCTCCGAACATCCGTAATAAAGCACCCATTTGATCCAGGAACAGACACCTTATGCTTCACCAGAAGCACACTGTTTCAACGTTCAACCTCAACTGGAATGAAACGAATGCAAGGCTTCCCAAGCCTCGCCAGGAATGGGAGTGTCGGCGTGTTGGCGGAAGTATTAGCGAACACACTTCACGCACCGACTCCACAACAACAAGACGTCCTGGGCACCTCAATCAACATGAACGAATCTGCATCGCATTCCATACTCATCATCGTCTACTTGCTCCTCCGGTCCCCGCATCTCCCCTTTTCCCCCTCCGTCACTCCCTCCGCCACCCCCTCCCTCACATCCCCCTCCCGCCCACACACCCGCCTCCTCGCACCCGTGTCACTTCAAAGAAGCCAGACCACCTTCGCAGTCTCAAAAGTTAAAGTCTGTCTATGCCGTCCCCCCAGACGCACACGCACCGAATCCGCGTGTAGCTTTCGAGCGCCCCCCATACACCGCCCGATGAACGAAGAAACACCACGGCGGCAAACACCGCGGCCCTGTGAGCGAAAGGAAGGGCGGCTACAGCGCCGAGAAGACGAAAAGCTGCGAGGGAGGTCGGCGTTAGCGAAATGTATGAGGGGAAGAGTGAGGACCGTGTGTGTTAGATAGGGGCAGTACTCACGTTGTTCGTCGCCGCGATGGCGATGCTGTCCTCCTGCGGATGCCAGCTCATGTGCAGAATCTTCTTGTTGAAGTCGATCTGATCGGCGTCGGTCTCCTTCTTCATGCGCTGGGCGCCACCGGCCGGACTGCTCGCGCGGGAGCCCCTCTTGCCATCCTTTCCGCCACCGGGGCTCGTGGCCGAGTTCATCGGGGTCGGGATGCCGACCTTCTTCGCCTTGAAGGCGCTCTTATCGGCCTGCAGCACGACCTCGGTGTCCTTTTCCTGCTCGCTGGGGTAGATCATGAAGTTGTTATTGTAGCTCCCGGTCATGACGTTCTTGGAATCGCCCGAGAAGACGACCTCGAACTTGTCGAAGATGGAGTCATTTTCGTACGTGTCGCAGAGGCGCGGGCGCAGGTGCTCGTGGATGGGGATCGTCTTGACTGGCTGCTTCTCCATTGCCACGTCCCAGATTTTGACCGTGAGGTAGTCGCGCGAGAGGATGTAGCGCCCGTCGTGCGAGAAGCGGACGTCGGAGATGGAGGAGATGATTTCGGAGAAGAATGAGCGGGATGAGGGGTCTTCCTCTTGTTCAAATTCTGCGAGGGGGTTAGCAAGCTGTTATTGCCTTTCATGGTGTTGCTGAACTCACGTTTGGCGTGCTCGTCGCACAATGCCCGCTCACGCATATCCGCTAGCTTGATCGTGCCCTTGCTCGAAGCATACATGAACCAGTTGCAGCTCATCGGGTGGAATTCGGCCGCTGTGATGACCTCGGTCAGCTCCTCCATGTTCGCGGGCTTGATGTCGACAATGTTGAAGCTCTGGTCCTGGATGTTGAGATTCCACAAGTTTATCCGCAGGTCGTCGGAGCTGATAAAAGTCTCGCCATCGCTGTTCACCGATATGCTGTTGATGTGGTAGGCGTGTGCATTGGCGTAGACTCGTCTCGGTACCGCGGCCACCACGGTGTCGTGATGCGTCATGCGAGGAAACTTGAGGTCGGCGACGCTGCGGAAGTTCTGGTTGGGAAATCGGACTGGTGGCCCGCCGCCATTTGCACCACCGGCGCCCGCGGGCGTGAGTTCGTTGGAGAGGTTGTTCTCCGCCACGACCTTCAGCGACTTTTCAAACACCTTCCACAGCTTGATGGTCTTGTCGTTGGTCGATAGCAGGTAATGCGAGGCATTTTGTCTCCTGCACCACTTGATCTTGTTGATCTTCTCTTCTATCTCCAGCGATTTTAGGTAGTCGAACTCGGGCTCGTGCGATTGGAACTCGGTGTGGAACTTGTATTCGCAGGTCTTTTTCGTTTCGTTGCGTTCGAACAACACCACTCGTCCGCCCTTATCGCCCGTCGCCAGGTAGTTCCCGGTTTGATCGAATTCAACAGTCGAAATGATGTCCGCTTCTGTAATGTCCTCTACGTCGCCTTTGTCACCGAAGCATCTGTGGATGTTGTATTAGCGAAACGTCGAACCCGAATGCATAGAAACATGCAGCAGTTCAGCGCGCTGAAAATCGCACTGCTTTTGAGTCCATATGGGGCTATGGACTCCATCCGAAGAGTCCATAGAGGACGACGAAGGAGTGACGATGTCCTCGTCCGTATCTAGATCGGAGCGCTCGTATTCATCGCTGTCGAACGTCGATTGTGGGGACGGATAATCCTTCACTGCCTCTTCCGGCATCTGGACGACACTGGGTGCTTTTCGGCTCTGCCCCTCCCCATCCTGCTCATCCCTCTGGCGATTCGTGCGGTCCGCAAAAGCCTTTGACAAAGCGACTAGCATTTTGTATTGATGGAATTGGCACTGCAGACTCCCAGGTCGTATCGAATGACGCGTGGTGGAGTGTCATGGCCGATAGAGCTCTCCATACCTCCCCCATCCCCCTCTCTGCGCAACCGCACCCACGCCAGGGCGACGGACCGAATGAAACAAAAATGGCAAGACTTACTGTGTGAACTTCCAGGTAGGCGGCTGCGTCGGATCCGCTGCTTCCACCATCTTCTCGTCGTCGTGACCTCACCTGCCGTGGTTGGCTTGCACGTGCCTGCCGGAGTCCCTGCCTGCCGCGAGTGTCCCGCGACCTTCCGTCTCTTGAGGGGTCGTGGACCACGGCGCGGAGCTGTGGATTAGAGGGGTTGCGACGGAGGGGGGTGTGGCAATGGCGCGGGAGGGGGTGGGTGGGCGGGGCGGAGCTGGGTCGGACTCCGGTGCGGGCTTTGCGTGTGCGGGAAGCGGTCTGTCGAGAGGGTTTACGGTGGGAGGAGCGGGGCTAAGCAACTTTTGAAGCCGGCGGAGGCGGTCGGGGCGGCGGTGGGTGCGGCGGACGCGGATGCACGAGGGGGTGTCGGGGGATGTCGTAAGCGCTTTTCTGCCGGCGGAAGTGGTGGGTGAAGGTGCCTGACGTTGGAATGCCCCTCGTGGTTGAACCTCGCGAGATGCGCTTTCACGCTGCATCCGGCCGGCGGCGTGGCCAAGCCCGATGACGTGCAGCTGGCTGCCTCAGGCTGGGGCGCCGCTACGTAGATGTCTCTGCAGTGATAAGAGTATCGTTTCTGAGACGAATGGTACCTTTGGAAAACATAAGATACCGTGCGCTCGCTCGCTGCATGTAGATGTGTGCTATATGAAGAGACCATGGTGGAAGCTGGTCTCGTCGTCATCGCTCAAAAGGACAAAGAACAAGGGCTTAATCTGCTCGAACGGGAACTAGTTGCACGCATGTACTGATGCATGGCCAGAAGACAGGGCAAGATCTCGAACGCGACCAACACTCTCCCCTAAATTTCTCTACCAATCTGGCTGACCCTTCTAGCCTTTCCCCACAATTTACTGCGCCTGCTCCGCCGCGAGTCTTTATCCAACACCGGCTCAATCCCAACCTCGTGCTCCACCAGCAGCGGGCTCTTCGGTAGATCATGCTTCTCGCGCATAGGAGGCGCAAAGACAATCGAGAAGGACCGCGCGCCCTCGCGCGGAAGCGGCAGACCTGGCACCAGCTTCCCATTCCATGCCCAGTGATCGTTGCGGCCGTCAATGATTTCCGAGTGAGGGTAGCGCTTGCGGCCGTCCTTGGTCCAGTACTTCTTCGCCCCACGGCGGCGGCACCGGCACATGAGGACCGCGACGGCGACGATGGCGGCGAGGACTACGACGCCGATGACGGAGAGCCAGATGACCGATGTCTTGCTGAGCTCGAGGCCATTTGTCTCGACGCTGATGGCGCTTGTTGGGATGGCTCCGTCAGCTTGGCGGATGTGCAGGCGGTGTTGGAGGTGTGCGGCGGGCTCTTTGGGCGCCGTGGGCGCGTTGCGGTGTTTCACGCGTCCTGGCATGATTTCTTTCTCTAAGGGTCTGTTCGGCGAAGCGCAGCTTCTGCGGCGATCAATACTGCAACACTGATCGATAGAGGTTTGGCAGAAGAGAGAGAACAGACAAGACTTGGCCCGAGTCGGACGTTTTGAGGATTTGAAAGACATTAGCCCGGGAAGAAACAAAGGATTCGCGACTCGTCGAGGCCGAATCTGCCGTCAGCCGACGGCGAGACAAAAGCGAAGATGAAAGAAACATTAAAACGTCCGCTGTTGACCTAGCAGTGTGTCGTTCTTGTCGTCGAAAGGGTACACATGCAAGACCTATCTCGTGGTACCTTCGTGTCGATGCAGTTGTGAACAATGCAAATGTCCTCGCCATGGCCTTGCACGATTGAGCCACGTCTCATGGCGTATTCATGGGGCAGCAGCGAAAGGCAGTAGTCCCTGAGAAGCATCCACGGCGTGAGTCGGGTTTGAGCAACAACCATGGAAGCAAAGCACTGCCGAGAGAAGAAACCAAAGGAATAGAAAACAATCGCCCATAAGCAATAGGAAACTCGCAGATGGAATGTGAACAGAAAAACCACCGCTCCTACCTTTGTCCCCCGGACCGCACAAAGGACCAGGCCAACCCCTGTAGCAAGACCTCCACTCCACTTCACAGCAGCACTTGCCTCGATCCCCGAACCGTCTCCAGACGCCCCCCGAACCCCCACAATGTGCTGCCACCGCCTCTACATCTTCACAACCTGCGGCCACACAACCCTCTCGCCCACCCCACTCCTCCAATGCCCCCATGCCTCCGTCCCGCCCAACAGAACCCGCTCCGCCACTTGCACACCCAGCGCGCACCCCTACCAGTCCTGGAAAATCCCCTCCCTCTGCCCGCCCTGCGACGCGCGCCGCACCGAGCTCCTGAACGCCATCGACAGCTCCCAGGCGCTGCGCTTCGAGGCGTGGCGCTGGAAGGTGAGCTACGGCATGCCGGCGCACGGGAAGGACTTCTGGGGCAAGAAGGCGGAGGAGCGGCAGAGGGGGGAGATTTCCGGCGGAGGCCGCGAGGGCAGTGAGGCGGGCGGGAGCGCGAAGTCGGCGGGTCTGAGGTGGAGGCGGCCGAGTTTGAGGTGGTCGTGGCGGAGGAACGGGAAGGGGAAGAGTCCGTGAAGTCGTCGTCGCTTTCGGCGTCGACGCGCACGGGCCAAGTTCGAAGCCGAATGCCCGCCGCCGGCACTCCAACCTCACATCTGCGCGGCAACACCATTGTTCTGTCGCACTGCACGACCGCCGCCTCCACCGCCCACAACACCCACTCCCTCGCCTCCGCAATTGAATAGATCGCAACCGCCACCATGCCGACCCCCGAATCCGCCTCCTTCCTCGCCTCGAAGCCGACCGTCCCCCCGACCTTTGACGGCGTCGACTACGACGACAACAAAGCGCTCAAAGCCGCGCAGGACTCGATCGTGCGCGAGCAGTGGGTGCAAAGCATGATGGCGCGGCTGATCCGCGAGGAGATGGGGAAGTGCTACTACCGCGAGGGCGTGAACCACTTGGAGAAGTGCGGGAAGCTGAGAGGTGAGTACATTGCGTGGGGGAGGGTCCTTCGCAAAGAGAATGCGCCCCGACTGGGATAAGGGAGGAGAGGAAAGTGGGAAAAGAATGGTTGGAGTGAGAAGGGGGAATCGAGGCTGACTTGTGCGGCAGAGCGGTACCTGGAGCAGCTGAAGCACTCGAAAGTGAAGGGGTACCTGTACCAGCAGCAGAACTACGTCAAGGAGCAGTGAGAGAGCGATTGCGGGTGAAAGGGAGCAGAGTGGAGCTCGGGATGTGTATTATGCGACCGGGAGCAAGGAAAGCGATGGAAGATGCAGATGGAGATCAAGGTCGCGTCTCGATTCTCGCAAGACTCGGGACGGAGGGCGCTGTGTACATACCACCGGCGAAAAGCGGCGGCCGGGGCGTTGCATGATTTTGAAAGGATGAATTAAATTTACGATATATCATCCCTCATCCCCACGGCGAAACAGGCGAGGATCGCGAGTATCAAACTCGCCTCTTGAGGTTCACAATAATGAGGCCAACACGACTTCCTCGCAAAGCCGTGAAGTCACGAAGTGACATGCTCAAGTCCGTGACATCACAAAGTAATATTCTCAAGTCTACTTAATGCTACAAACGCCCGTCTTACAGCTTATCTATCAATTACCAATCCAATTGCAAACTCATCTCCTCCGCTCCCCCCCTTGTTCCTCCTCATCCAGCAACCTCGCCTGCTCTTCTTCCCGCGCCCCGGCATTAGTCGGCTCAGCGCCCTTCCACCCAGTTCCAGCCTGCAAGAACACCATCCCCAGCGCCAGCGCGGCACCAGCCAAAAACAGCGCCTTAACCGCGTCCTGGTAGCCGTGGATCGCCACCTCGCGCTCAACACCCTTCAACGTCCTCACCAGAGCCGGCAAGCCCACAAGGCGCCTTACGAGTTCATCCTTGTCTCGGATGCCGTGTTCGTCGAAGCGGTCCGTGAGGGACGTGAAAAGTTGGCGTGTGAACAGCCCGCCCCCGATAGCGGAGCCGAATGAGCCTGCGAAGCCACGGAAGGTCGCGAGGAGAGAGGTCGCGATATAGTGTGTGCTGGACGGCGTCAGGTGCAGCAGATGCGCCAAGTTGTAGTTGAGCGCCGCGCCCGTGACCGCGCCGTTGAGAAACACGACCGCGAGGTATAGGGTCGGCGGACATGTCGGCGTCGACAGCAGCGCGAGCGCGAGCAGTGTCAGTGGGAAAATGGCGTACACGGTGAGCGTGGGCAGGTAGAAGGAGCCCTTGCGGCGAATGTGGAAAAAACCCGCGGCGAGGCCGCCGAGTGCGAAGCCAGCGTTGGTCGGGACAAGGATGCTACCAGCAGAGGCGGGGCTCCACTGACGCACGGCGATGGCGTAGGTTGGAGTGTAGAATAGGACAGCCCAACGAGCCATCATGTAGCCGACGGTGCCGAGGCAGGTGAGCAGGAGGCCACGCGAACGGAGGAGTGGGACCGGGATGATGGGGTCGTTGGCCAGGAATATTTCGTTCAGGGCGAAGGTGAGGAGGATGATGATCGAGAGGAGAATGGGCAGGATTGGGATGCTGTGCGGGTTGGAAAGGGCGAAGAGGAGGAGCGTGATGGCTCCTGTGAGGGTGAGAGCGCCGAAGTAGTCGAGTCGCTTCAGGCGGTTGAGGGTGGAATCGGTCTCGTCGTCTTTTGTTAAGCTTTTGCCAGCCGTGAAGTCATGAGGGATGGCGAACAGCAGGATCGTGCCGCCGACAATTGCGATAGGGATTTGCATCCAGAATAGTGCTCGCCAGCCCACCACGGGCAACAAAGCTCCCGCGGCAACAGCTCCTACGGCCACGCCAACCGTGTAGCCAGAGTTCAACAGGCCGATAGCCAGCCCTCTCCTTCGGCTGCCCGTCAGTTCGAGGACTACGATGATCGACACCGTGAAGATGCCACCAGCCCCCATCCCCGCCACTGCCCTTCCCACAACAAAAGGAACAAACTTCGTCGCCAAGGCACTGATTCCGCATCCCAGCGCCAGCACGAGCGTTGATGCGAAGATACAGATGCGAGGCGAGAAAACGGCCGCGAGCTTCCCATTGAGTGGCGACAGAGCGCTCATGGCGATCAGGTAGGATGAAGTGAACCATGTCGCCTTGTCGAAAGCACGCAGGTCGCTGGCGATCGCAGATTGAGTAGTGGTGAGCAGAGAGATGTTGGTCGCTTGCAGAAAGATCAGGTTGGCTAGGGCGAAAGCGCAGACGGCAGCGCGTATCGGGGTAAGAGTTTGGTTGGCGCTTGTGTGGCCATCTTGATCTTCGTCCGGAGCGGAGGTACCGTTCGATTGCTTTCCGTTCTCATGGCCGTTGGCGTCAGCGTCCTTTCCATGACGCTCGAGCTCAGCTTCGAGAGACGCGTCCACGGTTGATGGTCCAGCGGGAATCAAGGGCGTTTGCTCAGTGGGTGACCGGGGCGCCCCATTCTGTCTGTCGTTTTGTTGAGGCATTCAAAGGTATATGCGACAGTCTATAGCACTTCGAACCAGCGGCCGGAGTGTCGAGTCAATGTTCTTGGTCGAGTTAGATATATCTTGTTGTGATTGTTGCCGCAAGTTCCAAAGCAAGCAGGTCGTCTTCCTGGGATGCGATTCGCCAGCGCAGAAGCAAGGTACACTCCTCAGTAGTGACCCAAGACGTGGAAAATAGCGATGCGATACCAGCAGTATTGTTCAAAAGTGGTCATCTATTAGTAGAAAGTGACAAGAAGACGGAAGGTCGCCGCCGACGATGACCATTCGACGATTACAAACCTCGAAACCTTCCCAATCGGTCATCGGCGCGTTCTTTCATCCGATAAGGCGGATTCCTTGGCAGGCACTGCCGATGTTGGCGTTGCTTGAGCTGCATTCCACGTGCATTCACACCTCACTTTGTGTATTTTGTCCACCGGGGACTGGTACTGGCCATTGCTCACTGAGACCGTGACGAAGGTTCGACAAGATGTTGTGCGATTCAGCAGTACCTGTAGACATGGAAGGCAGCGTATCCTCCTGGTCTTCATTCTTCACGAGCCGAATGTGTTCAAGGCAACCACACGCGGAGTCGTTGTGCATCAACGAAACAGTCCAGAATCTCACCAAGACTCAATTTCACGACACCAGGCGCTATCCAGATCCACCTTCCAGTCAACCACCTTTCATCTGCACCACCACCTTGTCTTCCGCATCCAGCCACTGCAATCCAAGCCTCCGAACCTTGCTAGAGCTCGCCACATAAAGCATCATGTAAACGTGTTTCACCACCTCACCCCAGCAGAAGACCTTGACCGTCCCTAAAGAGACACATCTTGTCTTCTCAGCGTCCACTCGTGTTTTCGCAACCAAGCGATCTTCATCCTCTCCCCGAGCACACCGAACACCCCATCCAGCCTGTCCGCCCCCAACCATCGACTCCATAAACCGCCAAAAGCTAACTTGCAAGTCCAACGGCCAAGAAGAGCAGTCGACGCGCCAGTGCCCGCGTTCCAATGAACGTAGCTCGCGCGAGACCGAAATGGGTTGAAAGACATTCGCTGCATCTGACCCCTCGGCAAGGTAGCGGAAGGATGGGGTGATGTGAGTGGTGTACCTCTCGAGAGCTATTGATGGCTCTGGTGGGTTGATGGTGGTGGTCAGTGACTTCAGAGCGTCCAAAGATGCTGGGTCGGTTTTTGGAATGTCTGGCATGGGCTTTGGATTTGACTTAATTGCCTTTGGCTGATCACCCGAGTTCATGCTGTCTTGGTTTAGTTTCATGGCAGCATTTTGCAGCGAAACTTTCAGTTCATTTTGAACCGTCTCGCTGCGTTCCGCTTTTTGTTCTGTGTTTTTGACCTGTCTCGCGTTGGTGGTGTCGGCCGTCTGTCGAAAGTGAACCTGATCGCCTGGAACCGCGCCATGGGGCCGAGGAGAGGCCTTTGTTAGAGAAGTCTTTCTCTGAGCCACGGGACTAACGCTCTCGAAAACCAGGACCCCGTCGCTAGCAGAGCGTTGTGAAGCTTGCCACCTAGATTTCGCCCTTGAGCTCCAGGAGTTGATGTCGCTCAAAGAATATGACGTGGGTAACTCCGATGTGATGTCGTTGCCAGCGTCAGAGTGCTGCGAAGGGGTTGTGTCTGGTAGGTCAATCGCAGGGCTCGGCATGTGGGCATTGCCAGCGCGACCCTTTCCACAACCCGGTGTATAAGTCCCTAAGATGGCGTAGTCAAGCTTTCGGGGTTGTTTGTTGTAATCGCCTGTACGTTGCTTCTTGGCTGAGCGGTCTAGAATGGGAGTCTTGAGGTACGATGACTGGCTTAGACCAGGCTGACTCGCTGTTTCCCCGTATTCCAAAGCACCGTCTCCACCAAAGTCCTCGATTTCAGTCGTTTCAAGCGCTCCCGGCTGTGATGTATGCGAAGCTGACATAGACTCGCCAGCCTTTCGTTTCCGAGCTACCCGTTCGGTTGGCGATGCCTGGACTCTTCGCGGGGTGTTCAGTACCACCGAGGACGCCGACTTCGGACCTCGTGCCGACGCTCTGCTCGAGTTCGAAAGCTCATGTCGGGAACGAACGGTTCTGGTTGGATAGGCCGTGCTGGGAATTGCTAGAGATGAAGTGGCAAGCTGACTGTCCAAGGCAGCGTAGGCCATTTGCGTGTCATCGAGGAAAGTGCTTTCGTCGTAACGCGAGGCGTTAACCCGAGCCGAGTCTGCTTCGGGCGGAGCGGTGGCGTTCATCTTGTGGCTCTCGGATGAAGCCTCGACAGACGGATCGGCATGTTCTGTTGGAAGCCGCTCTACAAGTACCTCAGCTTGAAAGGCCAAATATGCTTCCGCTTGCGCCCTGGATCCCTCATCATTCCTTCGACTGGAGGGGGCGCCAGCGTGCGCAAGCACTTCGATCTGCTTCATCATCCTCGGCCTGAGAGATGGAGCGTGTCAAGGCCATAGTGCGATACGTAGTCGGCATGGGCTGCGCGCACTTTGGAACGATGACCAAGTCCAAGTGTCCAAGCTTTCCTGATTCCAAGTCCTGATTGGAGATTTCGTGATATTGTCTGTGCCTTGGCGAAAGGAAAGTGAGGAAGTTCGAGATGGAAGCAAAGAGGGAACGCGCCAAAAGCACGCGCCCCCATGTGACTTACCGGCGGGACCCGACGGCGAGGACGGGTAGTCCCGCCAGAAATCTTGGCACTAATTCGAAAATCGGGCTTTGTCTCATCGACATCACAGTTGTTGAGGAGCTTCGAGCCTTCATCCCACAACACACCGATAACATGGCGACCACATCTCTGTTCGGTCTGATTGACGCCCTTCCCGCCGGCGACGGCGACGCATGGGGCCCGCCCACCACAACCGACACTACCCTTAACGGCGTGCCCTATGCGCCGTTCTCCAAGGGAGACAAGTTGGGCCGCATGGCCGACTGGACGGCCGAAGGAAAGGAAAGAGGCGAAAGGGGCGGTCGCCAACAGTACAACCAGCGTTATCGCGACCAGATCTATGGTGCTGGCGGGCCTGGCGGGCTGCAGACCGTTTTCAACATCGAAGGGCAGAACGAGGAGAGCACCTTCTCGCTTGTCGACCGTTCGCAGACGTCGACTCGCGGCCGTGGATTTGGTCAGAGGGGAAACGCCCTTTTCCGTGGACGTGGTCAGAGAGGACAGGGCCAGCGCGGCGGCCGCGGCACCTTCCAGCGCGTGGGTGGTGGCCGGGGAGGACAGCAGGGCGGTTACAACGACCGCGGCGGACGTGGTGGTGGTCGCGGCGGCAGGAGATTCGGGTGGAAGGACTACGACAAGCCGCAGCGCAACCGTGAAGCTTCCGTCCAGCCCAAGGACAGCTGGCGCGTGGTTGAGGAAATCGAATTCAGCCGCCTGTCGAAGCTCAGCCTGGAACCTGGTCAGGGTGAGGATCTCGACGACTACGGATTCCTTTACTACTATGACCGCTCGTACGACAAGCAACCGGGCGCTCTGAACTCCACGCGCAAGCTGCAGGTCACCGACCGCGCCGCTTACAACGTCTCTACTTCCTCCGACCCCGTCATCCAAGAGCTCGCCGATAGGGACGAGGCCACTATCTTTGCGACGGACAACATCCTTTCCATGCTTATGTGCTCCCCGCGAAGCGTGTACAGCTGGGATCTTGTCATTGTGAAGCAGGGCGGCAAGATCTACATTGACAAGCGCGAGGGCTCCTCGCTCGACATGGTAACCGTCAACGAAAACGCGGCCGACGCGCCTCTCGAGATGAGCGAGGGCAACAAGGACCAGATTAACAGCCCAGGCGCGCTGAAGGAGGAGGCCACTCACATCAACAACGTCTTCCCGTCCCAAGTCGTCCAGGAGAGCGAGTCGAACAAGTACGACATGAACAACGAGCACCCCTTCTACAACGCGGCCGAGGAGACCGACCCCCCTGCCTCCAAATCGTACAAGTACCGCCGCTTCGACCTCTCGCTCGAGGCCGATGAGAACCCGCTGCACATTGTTGTTCGAACCGAGCTTGACGCCGTAGTGAAGAACAACATCAGCGGCGAGGACCAATTCATGACCATTCACGCGCTGAACGAGTTTGACAACAAGGCACAAGGATCTGGTGGTGCCCTCGACTGGCGCACTAAGCTGGCCAGCCAGCGTGGCGCTGTCGTTGCCACTGAGATGAAGAACAACTCCTGCAAGCTGGCCCGCTGGACGGTGCAGGGCATTCTCGCCAAGGCCGATCTCATGAAGCTTGGGTAAGTCGGCACTCACGAGTCCTGCCTTTGGAATGATGCTAACAGGCACTTCAGTTTCGTCTCCCGTGTCCAGCCCAAGAACACCTCCGACCACGTCATCTTGGGCGTGCTGGGCTACAAGCCCCGCGAATTCGCCTCCCAGATGAACATCAACCTGAGCAATGGCTGGGCCATCGTCCGCACGTTCGTCGACATGGTCATGCGCGAGCCCGACAGCGACGGCAAGTACGTGCTCGTCAAGGACCCGAACAAGCCCACCGTTCGGCTGTACCAGGTCCCCAAGGACACGTTTGAGGAGGACGAGGGCGAGGGTGACTTCGGCATGGGCGGTGTCGATGAGCAGGTCGATGAGTAAATGTGTTACGAGTCAAGACCGGTACGAGTCGGAAAGCTTTTCGCGAGGCGGGGGTAGCTACCCAAGGTACTTTCGGCATTTTGCGCAATGCAGTGCGTGGCGATAGGTATCTCTCGCGAGCTCGCCATCCATTGCGTTAGATAGACATTTCACGGCACCTTTCTGAATAACCTTCTGAGCAATTGTAGAGCCCATCCCTATACCATTCGAGCTCTCTCGAGCTTTGTCGTAAGCCTTGCCTCCATCTTCGACATTACTACACGAAACAAAGCTCCTCGACATACAAGACCCCATCAGGCAAAGCCATCCCCCCCGCAAATCCACCACGTTTCCCCCGCCCCACCGGCCCGATCCACCTACCCTACGCCTCCCGAGAGCAGTTAAAACCTCATCCGTACCCTCGTACACCCGAAAATCTTCTCGAGCTCCATCCTTTCGCCCTTCCAATTCTCGCAGTATATAAGCAGACGGGCAAGCCGCGCTGCCTCCCGCATTCGAAGGAAAATGCAACACTACCGTCCGCCACCTCCGCCGCCGCTGCCGCGGCGCTCCCCGACGCAGCAACGCTCTCCCAGGAGTCTTTCCGCCCGCGTGGCGAGGTCTGCCAGGGATTTGGCCGGAGCGAGTCTGACGGGTGGCGCGGGGATGGAAGGGAGTTTGCGTGGGCTCGGTGGGGGCGTGAAGGGCGGTGCGGGGGTTTCGAGCGGTGCTGGGGCGAGGGCCGCCAAGGCGCCTGTCGAGGATCGTGTTGCGGGAAGCAGGGCTAGTGGGAGGGGGAGGAGCGAGGGGCTACGGAGTGCTCCTCCCATGGAGGGCGAGGAGGGAGACTTTGGGAAAGGCGAGTTTGAGGAGTTTTGGGGGGGTTCGGGGCTTGAGGCGACGTCTTCTTCTAGGCCTGAGTCTGGCGCCATGGAGATCGATCAGATGCCCGGAAGCTCGCGGAAGGAGCCTTCGCAATATTGGAATGCGCCTCCAACTACGGACAACGCCTTCATCTGGGACGATACTTATCTGCTACGAACGCAGTCGGGTTCCACGAAGGCGGAGACCCCCACACAGGACACTCACACGAGAAGTGACGTGTGGCACGACTCTACAGCGCGCCACGACGGGGAGCAAGCCGAACGACATGCAACGTCTATCGCGGCCGAGCGACTTGATCTGCTTGAAAAGCACCTCGCTGCCACATCTCTGCGCGCCGACTTTCACGCCGCTCAACGCAGTGGCGAATTGGTCGACTTTGGTGCTCCGCAGGTCGAAAAGCGTTGGTGGCAGAACCCTGCAAACATGCGGCCACATGCTCACCAGATGCACCCCCAACAACACCTCAACCACCACGAAATCCAGCCCCTAGCTCAAAACTCCGCGCCACCAGCTCAAGAAGGTTCCGCTGAAGAAGTCTCCTCCAGCCGCCAATACTTCCACTGCCCCTACGTCGCCTGCCACCAAAATCTCATCTCCCAGAACACCCGCGCATCGGCCGATATGCAGCGGCGCCCATGCGTGCACGCCGGGTGCAACTTGGTGTTAACCACGGCCAACGAATGGCTCGACCACGTGTCAGCCGCGCACCACAATCTCCTGCAAGCCGAAGACACAGACGAGGAACGCGAGAGGGAGGCCGAAGCGAAGACGGAACATGACGCGGACGTGGAGATGGAACAGGAAAGTGACGACGACGAAGACGACGACGAAGACGACGACGTCTACGAAGAGGGGATGGATGATCAAGTACATTACCACAGAGTGACGGCGGAGCCCCAAGCACATGACCAGAGGGAGGACGACGAAGGGCGCATGGAGGCACCGCGGTCGCCGTTCACTGCAGATATTGCTGCTGCCACAGAACCCAAACACTCGTTGACGGACTACCAGATGCAGCTGATGCTGCTGGAGAATCAGAATACAATGCGGAAGATCATGGCGAAGAGGTTGTCCGATCGCTGGCCCCCTGCGGCTGAGCGATGGGCGGAGCATCGGGAAGCCGGACAAGAAGCTTGATGGGGATCTGGAGAAAGGTCAATAGGGCGTCGGGAGGTTTCGGTCGAAGAGTGAAAGTATGTAGCTAGAGACGCGTGTCGTGGCGTACTGGTGTCGGATCATGATGTGCGGGCGATGATGGGGTATAAATATGGGGGTGGATATAGGGTGTTGGCAGAATCTATCTTATACTTGGACCGACATTGCTTGTTTTATTTGCGGTTGCGCTCGGGAGTCTGTTCCTAGGAACGAGAAGGGAGTGCGCTTGACATGGCTGACTTCTGTCTAAGAGCACGCGGAGGTGTTAGTCTTATGAGGGAGACGAGGTTCGACAAAAGAGTCATTTTCAAGCCACACTTTATTCATACAACAGAGGCATCCACCACGTCTTTAGAGAGTCTCCACGTGCTCTCGCGCATGATGCCATATCCACCCTCTCGTCAGATGCGCCTCTCCCAGAGCAAGTCCGAACACAAAGCGCGACTTGAACGAGCCACACCAAGCCGCCCGGCCCATTCCCGTTATCCACGGTCGTGGCGGCATCAAGACATAGCTCTTCAGCCAATCCCTTGGATTACCACCACCACCCGACAGAACCTTGGAAACACACACAACCTCCGCCTTCACTTCTTCGACTTTTTGCTAAACAATGCTGCAGGTCCTCGTCAGCCACCCCGGCGGCGCCGGTCCACTTTCCAGCTGTTGCACAATGACCGTCTCTAACCCGTACTCACCTCCCGTTCTGGCACCCTGGGGCACCGCATTCGCAAGCGGCGGCGACAAATCCGTAACGCCCTTCTTGACGAACCACTTAGCCTCATCGTCGGGGAGCTTGCCATTAGGCTGGTACCGAGCCAGCTCAGGCAGCTTGGCGGTGAGGGCGGAGTTGTAGGCTTTGGTTTTGGCTTCGAGGTCTTGGGCGCTTTCGAGGGTCCACGAGCGCGATGCGATCTGGCGGGAGTCTTCACGGGCCTGCCAGGCGTTGCGGAGGACAGTGCGCAGAGTTTTCTTGCGCTGCTTTTGGGACTGGGAGCCGGGTTGGTACCTTTTGCCGGCCGACGGGCCTCGAACGTTGGTCTCGTTTGCGTTTTCGCTCTTGCTTGGGTTAGCGGTGCCAGAAGCCTCACGCATCTGTTGAGCTCTGCGTTGGATGGAAGAGGGCTGCTCCGGGCTGGGTGTCTCGGGTTTTTTCGCTTTCGACCCGTTGGGAGTGCCTGTCAAGAATTCTCTGAATGGGTTCGTAGTACTGCGCTTCTCTTGCAAACCGAAAGCCTTCTTGCCTCTCACCGACTGTAACGGCGTACTGTCACGGATCCATTCCAAATCACTTCCCTTGAAGTTGTCAGCCGACTCACGAAGCCCATCAGAAGTGTCGTCAGAGAAAGATATGGGTCGCACAGAGCGGACGTCATCGTCGTTCAATTTCTCCGATCCATGAGCACTACCCGGAGGGAAGTCGAACTTTGAAGAGTACTCGTCGAGCTTGTCGGGCGAGGTCGCCCGTGGAAGTGCCTTGATCTTTCTGTCTTCGACAGAGGCCGCAGTTTCGGTCGTGGTCTCAAGCGGAGGTTCAGATGAGCTCTTTTGCGCGGTAAGTCCTTTTGATTCTACTTTTAAAGCGTTGCCGACCTTGAAGTCGTCGTTCAGCGCTTCAGTGATGCTTTGGCGTTCAGCGCGGGGTGAACTTCCTGGCTGATTGGTCTCAGCGTTGCTTTTGGTGCTAGGCGTCGGAGGAATGATCGGGATTGCGTTGGGGCGTCGTGGAGTACGAGACGCTTGCGGGCTGCGGCTGCTAGATGCTCGAGATGTCTTCGTGGTCGCCTTGCCAAGATCAACGATAGACACAGCGCTGGACTGCCGTCTGCCCGCAGGTCTCGAAGGACCTGCAGGGGCATTAGATGGCGGGAATCCCATGGGTAATTGGTGTTCGTTGTGAAGAGCGTTGTACCCACTGTCGTCGAAAGAAGCGTCATATGCTGACTGAGCAAAATCACTGTAGCCGATTTCACCGTGCGCGAAAGAGCCCCATGACGGAGCAGCGCTGGTCGGACCTGCAGCTAATCCAGGAGGTAAGCCACGCTGTCCAGAGGCACAAACCTCCAGAGAAAGAGGAGTTGACGTTGGCATCTCGGAATGCTCGTAGTCTTGCTTCCAGTTGTAAGGCAGCGACGCCCTCGGCGGTGCGAAGCGCGAGTCGTGGATCCCACTAAAGACCTTGTTACTCGAGACTTGCGATGTCGTGGACGTCGCGAAGTTGCCATTCTGGGGATGGAAGTCCTGAGCTTGAAAGTTAAGAGCACCACTGTCTGCGTCAGAGTGACTGCGGATAACTTCCGGACGCGATCGAAGAGCTCTATCCTGTGATGCTGTCTGGCCACCCTGTGCAGATACTGGGCGCTTTCCTAAACTCTTGCTGTTGGGCGCGAAGAAGTGTGGCGCATCGGCTGTAAGAGACTGCTTTGACTTTTGCTGTTGCGGTGGCGATTCGGGCTGTTCGTCTGCTGGCTGCGGCGAGAAGTCCAGCCCCTTCAGATCCGGATGCTCATAAGCAGGCTGCGGAGACGCCACAGGCATTGAGTCGGGGCTTGTGTGGTGGTTCTGCGTAACCGGCGTTTGTTTGACTGGCCCAGTCTCACCAGCTGTCTGTGCTGCTGAGTTGTTTTGCGCGCTGCTCGATGGCGTGTCAACAATTTTCAGCGCAGATGACCTACCTCTGCCCCTTTTGCCAGTAATAGAAAGGAGCTTCAGCGGGGACTCTGCGAGCGTGTCAGTCCATCAGCAGCTTGGTCTAATGTTTCGGGAAATGCGTACTTGCGCGACGACCTCCTGGGGCCACAACTGGAGTGTTTATGACATCCTGCGCCTCTCTGATTCTCCTATCAACAGCGCGGCACGGGATGCACATAAATGGGTCCGAGGCCTGGTCGGTGGACTCCCAGCGATCGCAGCTGACGCACTGGGCGCGGCTGCCATTGGCACTACTGTCTTCAGGTAAGGTGTTGATGTCCTTCATCTCCTGAGCAGACATTCTCTTCCTCGGCTGGCCAGCACTCGAGCGATTGAGAGGCTCCGTTACCCAGCCACCGTCGTCCAAAGGCGGGTCTGCGAGAGCATTCAGGTTCGCGGAGGGGTCCTTGGCGGCCGCTTTGGACACACGCGTGGCGTAGACCGAATGTCCAAGCCCTTTGGGTAGCTTACTGGGAGGGTTGTCGTCAGGAGCAAGCTCATCGGAGATCTTGGCGCCGTCTTCCTTGGAAGAGTCCCGGTCAACAGTGGCTTTCTGGCCTCGGTTGTGCTTAAAGAAGCAGTCCGTCCTCGTGCAAGGAATTTTCTCGCAGTGAGCAGTCGTGTGTCCGTAAGGGCATCCGTACGTATCGCAGTCGGCCCCGTTCCAGCAAGCTTCCACTTCCGGATGATTGAAAGCGCAGTCAGCGTCAGGCTTTTTGCAGTTAGGAAAAAACTTGCAGACTTTAGGTTTCTTCGCCGGCGCCGTTTGAGATTCCTTGGTTGCATGCGCATTGCGGAAGGGGCAGTAGCTACTATTGCAATTCGGATGGTCCCTGCAGACCTTTCTGCACTTCAAGGGTGATCCTGTTTGTACTTTCGCGGTGTTCGAAGCTGTTTGCAACGTCGCAGTGTCTGAAGATGTTGCTTCGGTCTTTTCGACATCAGCCACGTCAGCGTTGGCGTCTGAGAACGACTTCCACGAATTATTGACTGGGGCGGCGGAAGGGATTTCGTGCGATGCTGCCGTCGGCGAGGTGTTCGTGTCGAAAAAGGTGGCTGGATCCGCACTCCCTGCAGCAGGAGCCGTCTCAGTGACTTTATCAGCCGCCAGCTCCTTCTGACTCCCTGCGTTTTCCTCAGCCTTCCTAGACTTCTCCTGAAGTCTACGCAAGTGTGGAGGCACAAAACCGCTGGAAGCCTCCGCCAAAGCCTTGGGTGCGTGAGCAGGGCCGGATAAAGTCGCGTTGGGCTGTTCCCACGGGCGCTGAAGCTTTTTGCCTACGCGGGGGCTTGTATCTTTGGACATCCTGGCCGTTTGAGAGAATTTCTCAGCGATTGACCGAGCAGGAGGCGGAGCAGGCGGAGGAGCGCCACGTCTCGCCTTTTGTTTGCCCCCGGATTTCGTCTGCCAGGCTTGAAACTCTCTTGCTTCCTTCAAGATGTCAGTTATTCGCATGACCAGCATGGACTGGACACTTACCCTGAGCGCGTCCTGATCTCCCCATCCATTGCTGTAGTTCAGCGGTGACTGATGAGACCACCCAGACGGCTCTACAGGAACTGAACACGAGGATTTCCACGCGTTGAGTGGCGTGGAGCTGCGAGAGGCCTCAGCATCGAGATGATCGTTGCTGGGTGCGTGTGATGCTTGGGCACTCGATGCTGGCCGATCTTGGCCTTCTTGAGCAAGGATTGCAGCCTCGACCGCCCGTTCACGTTCAGCAATCCTGCGATCGATCTCGGCGGTGTCGGGCGAAGATGTCTTGCCTCCGGCTTCGTCTTTCGCAAACTGGATCGCAGCGTCGGTGTCGAGCTTGGGCAGATTCCTAGTCCACTCCGCATAGAGGCCGTTCTCTGCTGCGTTATTTGCGCTATCGGAAGGCTCATCGCCATTGACGGCATGGTCCTTCAAGTGAGGCTTCGGATCGCTGCTGTAACATGGTCAGTTCATGGAGAGCTTGCCAAGGAGGTAAAGGGCTCGCTTACGATTCGTTCTCGACCGATCCGCCATTCGTAGTCACAGGTGCGTCCTCGTCTCCGTTGTCCTGTTCATAAGCAACCTTGACCATCACAGCCGTCCCGGCCAACACCTTCGTCAACGACCAGAACAGCACGATCCACAGCAGGTTGATCACAGCAACAACAGCAAGCCCTGCCAACACGAGTGTCAACGCCGGGAATTTGCCGATCACGAGCGCCCATCGAATCTGCCATCGTGTGTAAGTAAGGACCCTCGATGATCTGTGAGTTGCCCCGAACACGTACGAGTTTCTTGACGTCCTGCGGAAGTGACAGGTACATCTCCTCCAGTGAGGCCTCATGCTCCTTCGCCGTCGCGAAGGCCGAAGCATCCATCATGGGCTTCGGCCTGTTTGGGCAGAGATGCAGGAGACAGACGAACGTATGCGGACTTCAATGGTGACGCCAAGCCGTGGGCGACAACGGCCAATGGATGAGTGCTGGAACGAAACGCAAAATGAAAGGTGGGTGACGGGGACGACAGGTGTTGCGATGGTAGGAGAGTGGGAAATTCAAAAATCTAGAAGTACAAGTGAGCGTAGAAGCAATTCGAAATCTAAGGTGTCGTCGTTTGAATGGAAGGCACGCGTGAACGACGTTGGTGTCTCGCGGCAGAGGGAAAGAGCGAGGGGCGTGCGGGCCGTTCCGAGAAGATTGGTATTGCGGAGGAGGACTTATAAGGTTCTGGAACTCATTTGAAAGCATCATCTCTTGTTGTAGAGACTCAGAAAAGTGAAGCGGCTCTCGGTTGTTCCAGAAACGCTTCGTTGGTGGAGTCACAGGTGTTCCATGCCAGTAATCGCTCTTTTGAAGCTCGCAACGCCGGACTTTGCCCGAACTCGCTCCTTTAGAACCCCGCCGCTGTATTGTGTTCGCAAGCAACTCCGAAGACAGGAGCAAGTGTAGAATATGCAATTCAAATCAAGCGCGACAATGCCACATAGCATGCATGTCCAGTAGTCGCCGGGGTATCATCACATTCTCAATCCCATGACCGGGCTGATCCAAAATCAAGAACGCCCTGCACCATTTCTAGCCCTAGCCTGCCCTCTAGTTTCCAGGCGATCAAGTCCCGCTCGGCCCTGCACCTCCCATCACAACATCCTCGAACTCGCCCTCATCACCACCGTCGTCCTCACCGTCGTCCGTATCTGGCTCACTCTTCACCTGCGCCACGCCACCGTCGACCTCCTCTTCCTTGATATCAGCCACTGCCGCGTACTCCGGCAGCAAGCGGTAGTTCATGGCGAAATCGCCACTTCGTACTAGCGTCGCGATGCTCTCAAGCGTCTGCTTGATGAACACCTCTGGCTGCTTGAGGTGGTGGCGCAACGCCTTAAGCGACCAGTAGCGGTACTGGCGGAAGCAGCGGTACAGGGCGTTGAGGAGCTCGTCGCGCGACATGCGAACTGCCTTCTCTTTGGGCTTGTCTTTGCCTCCCTTCCGCCCACCGGGAACTTTGGTGGAGGTGTTGAAATTGCCGAAGGCACCGAGGTCGGTGGTTGGGCCTTTCTGTACTATGGGAATGTACTTCGCGGTATCTTTTGGTCGCAAGGATTTGTCGTAGTTGGTGATGAAGTGGTCGATGAATTTCTTGTCTTGGAGCGGCTCAGCGTCGGCGACGTGGTGAATCTTGGGCGCGAGCGAGACCTGCTTCGGGATGGCGCTGCGGTAAGTGCCGGGCTTCACGGGGGGGTAGCGGTCGCTTTTGGAGACGCCTGATGGTTTGTTGGCGGCCAGGCGGTTGCGGTTTGAGGGGTGGTTGCGGTGGCCGGGCAGGTCTTTCTCGGAGAACACGGCAGTGTTGTTCGCGCCCACGCCGCTCCACTTGAGGTTGTATACCTGGGGAATCTCTCGATGTTGCGGCACGTTGGAGTCGAGGTGCATCTGAACGCGCTCCATGCTTTCGCCGGGCTTTTTTTGGGTGAAGACGCGCATCTTGCCGATCTCGATGGGCTGGTCGTCGGCGGCGTTTTGGAAGATGTCGTACCACTTTTCCCAAAGAGATTGAGGTACTTTTGCAAGCCATGCTTGCGCACCATTCGGAGGGATGTTCAGGTCTGTGTCGTCTTCAAACTCTTCAAGCTCGGCCATGATGATCGGGGTGGAGTCGGTCGGGTCGACCTTGATCTCCGGCTTGATGGGTACGTCGGCCATGGTGGACAGTGGAGTTTGTTGATGTTGATCCTGTGTGATGTTTTACAAAGTGATTTCGAGTTGGTGTGAGGCGCGAAACGAAGGTGGTTGCCGGCGACGATGGAGGATGCCGTGAATGGAATGACGGAGGCCAGGCAATTGAAGGCGGCTGTGGCTACAAAGGGATCGCGGAACCAAGTCCGATCGCGCCAACCTTATCTCATCTTATCGATGGGCGGAGGATCTTATCGATAAGACCAGCTGCGTAAGACACCAAGCTCCCAACGACCCTCGCCTTCTGTCCTTTCGACAGAGATACCTCCTCTCTCTCAAACCGAACTTGCCATATCGTTGCACCACCTCTCCGACTGCTGGAATAATCGGAGAAAAAAAGACTCACAATGACGGCCTCATCAGAAGTGATGGAGCAGCTGCAGCGGCTCGAGAGCACATCGAACGTGCAGGAGCGCAGCGAAGGCTACAACGCCGCTCTCACCACCATCCTCAAATCCTTCCAGGACGACGACCTGACCGCAAACCTGGTCGCCTACGTGCAGAGCGTCCTCTCCGATAGCATTGGAGTCATCAACTCGCGCCCTCTCCTCACTACCTTCATCGAATCCTTCCGCGCCCTCTCCAACCGCAGCGTCCAGATCGAGGCCGGCACGGCCATCATCCGCACTTTGGCCCCCAAAATCGTCTCCTACGAGCAGCAAGACACAGACCTCAAACACACCGTCGCCGACGCATACGAAGCCGTCGACGACTTCACAAACAGCGCCAAGACGCTCCAAACCATCACCCTCGACAGCACCCAGCGCGCCATCACCTCGGACGACAAAGCCCGCCTCTGGCTCCGCATCACACGATGCTACCTCGAAGACGACGACCCCACCTCAGCCCTTACGCACCTCAACAAAATCAAACAACTTCCTTCCCTCCCCTCGGACCCTGAGACCCGCCTCCAGTTCCAGCTCTCTCAAGCCCGCATCTCCGACTCCAACCGCGCCTTCCTCGACGCCTCAACCTCCTACCACACCCTCTCCCTCAACCAAACAGTCGACACAGATGAGCGTCTTCAAGCTCTCTCAGCCGCCATGACGACCGCCGTGCTCGCGCCCGCCGGCCCCCAGCGCGCGCGCCAACTGCACCGCCTCTACACCGACGAGCGCGCCGATTCGCTGCCCGAACACCCGATCCTCGAAAAAATCACGCTCGACCGTCTCCTGGACCCCGCCGAAGTCGCCGCCTTCGCATCTGGCCTGCAAGAACACCAGCTCGCCCACACGGCCGACGGCTCCACCGTGCTCGACAAAGCCGTGCTCGAACACAATCTGCTGGCCGTCAGCCGCTTGTACGAGAACGTGTTGCTCGCGGCGCTGGGCCCGCTGTTGGGTGTGGACGGCGAGAAGGCGGAAATGTACGCTGCGACGATGATTGAGGGGGGGCGGCTGGGCGGCTGGATTGACCAGATCGATGGGACGGTGGTGTTTGCGCCTAACGGGAGGGCTGGGGAGGGGGGGATGAAGGGGGGCGAGGGGAAGGGGGTTAGGGGGTTGAGGGACTGGGAAAGGAATGTGACGGGGTTGGCGGAGGAGGTGGAGCGGGTGGCGAGTCTGCTCGTCAAGGAGGGCGGTGGGGCGGGTGGAGAGGGGGCGGTGGGGGCATAGCGAGCGAGCAGAAATGAAGCAGATGCGAAACGACTTGCTACGAATATGCACAACTGAACCAACAAATCCTCGGTAACTACAACGTTCACAGCGCCCTCTCGATTTTCGACCGCTTCACTCCTCCACACACCCATCTCTCAAGCCTTCCCCTCCCCTCTCCTCCGAATCCCCACATCCAACCCCAACGGCTTCCTCAAAAACCCCTCCCGCGTCTCCAACTCCCCCTGATACAGCTCAAACTCATATCGCCCAAACACCACCGCCACGATAAGCGCGAGCTCCATCTCCGCCACGTTGCGGCCCACACACGCGCGCGGGCCGTGCGAGAAGGGGATGAAAGCGGATTTCTGCCTACAAGAAACCCCAACAAAGTTAGAATCAAAGACAACGAAGAAGGAATATTGGAAGCCAGCATACCTTTCCGTAACCTTCTCCCACCTCTCGGGCCGGAACACATCCGCATCCTCGCCCCAAATCTCCTTACTGTGATGCATCACGTACGCCGGCACGCTCAGCACCGTGCCCTGCGGGAAATGGTGCCCCGCCAGCTCTACGCCGGGCCCGGGGGGCACGACTCGCGGCAGCCCCTGCGACGACGTGCTGTGGATGCGGAGCGTCTCGCTGATGACCGCGTCGAGGTAGGGCAGGTTCTTGACCTGGTCGTGGGTCGGCACGGCCGTGTCCGCGGGGAGCGCGGCGTCGAGTTCGGTTTGGAGTTTGCTGACGACGGAAGGGTGTGAGAGGCAGTGATAGAGGAGCGCGCAGGAGGTGTTGGAGGTGGTGTCTGAGCCTGCGATGAGTTGTGTGAGGGCTTCGGCGGTGAGCTCGGCGCGGCCGAGGGGGTTGCCCGACTCGTCGCGGCCTTCCATCAGGCGGGCTAGGAGGTCGGTGCGCGTGATTTCGCCCTGCTCGGCGGCGGCGAGGCGCTGCGCGACGCGTGCAGTGGCGATGCCGGCTAGATTCTCGACGGCCGCGATGCCTTTGCTGAAGAAGGGGTCGGGGAGGTATTTGGCGTAGGGTTTGAGGGCGGGGAGGCAGCCGAGCGCGTTGCTGACTTCGCCGCGGCGGTTGAGGACTTCGATGGCCGGGGCGTAGGTGGGTTTGGCATCCGGCGTAAGGCGGACTTCGGCCAGGTCGCGGGACTTCTCCAGCATGCCGAAGGGGGCGCCGAAGGCTAGGTCGCCGATAATGTCGAAGGCGACGTAGTTGAACCAGTCGAGGGCGGCGATGGGCTGGTAGCCTTTGGTGGGCGCTTGCGCGGAGAGTTTGTCCCATTGCGTGACGAGCATGTCGAGGTTGTGGTGGATGTACTGCTCGAACTGGCCGATGGAGCGCGCAGAGAAGGTGTGAGAGACTGTCTTGCGCTTGCGTGTGTGCTCGGCGCGGTCGCGAGTGTTGACTGTAGTGTATTAGAATGATTCTATACATATTCCATATTTTAAGCATGGGTTGAACGATCAAGCAGCACTCACAAAGGCCCCGATGGATCGAAACAAACGCATCATAATACTCCCTGCATTCGAAAGTGGTCAGCACAACACGTTTGCATTGCAGACCTCCAACATCTCCACACTCACGCCTTCAGAAACCCCGTCCCATGTCCATAGACGACGGGAATCGCATCCGGATCCGCAATCGACACATGGTTCGGCTGCACGCGCACCAGCTTCCCGTGCTGCTTGTGCAACTCGTGCACAGTAAGATACCGGCGGCCCCGACGGCACTCGTACATGTACCAGAGGTTGGAAAACTTGGCCAGGAAAGGTCCGGGGACGTCTTGGATGGACCAGTTGCGGAGGTAAGGGAGGAGGTAGAAGATGACCGGGAGAAGGAGGAGGATGTAGGGCGTGAAGAGGAAGGAGAGGAACATGGTTGCGATCGTGAGGAAAGAAAGAAAGGGAGAGGTGGTGGTGGTGGTGCGGAGGGGAGACGAAGAGGGTGTAGGAGGAGCGGTGGGTGGAGGAGCGGCGGTATAGAGCGTCTCGTCGTGCACCAGTCGATTGCCCGAGATTCGTCTGAACGAACAGGTCCCAAGAAGAAGCAACAAGATCTCACACGCAGCCGACCAACACACAATAGTCATCCGAAGTAATCAACTCCAGTTCGATTCGCCCTCTGCTTCGCCTTATACCTCCGCACAGACTTGCCGTCCTCACTCCCGCCGCCCAGCGCCCTCGTGCCTTCGCCATCTACGTCGCCCGAGACCGCGTAGCTTCGGAGTTGAGTCGGTCGAGCTGGGGCTGTTTAACTTAATTCCGCGCTGCAAAGGTGGGGTTGTGGGCGAGATGACCCCGCAGCGCAGCTCGGAGTGACGGTCGGCTCGTAAGGAGGTCTCCTTCTGGCTGTCGGGATGTCATAACGGCTACGGCAGAGGCGTTTGCTCGGTGTCTGATGATGCTGATTCTGGTATTGTGCGGGTGGGGGTTTGGAGAGTGCAGGAACTACATCTGGAGAGCGAAGAGACGTCCGAGAGAACGCCAAGCGATGTCGTCCGGCGGCCGATCACGTGCTGTTCTCCGCTCCTTCCGAATCCAGCGAATAGTTGGAGGGAATGGTCGGAAGGCTTTGTCCCCGAGCATCGTCGGAAATGTTGTTTCGCTTCGTCTCCAACTACAGCTCTCAAAGAAGCCCCTCAAGCGAAACCAGGCATCCCGTCAAGACGCATGCCGTACGCACATCTTGTCCATTTAATGGACCGAGCAAAAAGCGAGCAGTCCCTCTTAACCACGCCGATCAAACAAGAAACGCTGCGAGAACTACCACCTCAGATACACGACTGTAAATCACTCAATCATAAAGATCCTCCTCATCCACCGGCCCCTCAACCTCAACCGCCTCCCTCCCCTTGCCCTTGCCCTTCCCCTTCGCCCTCCCCTTCCCCTTACTCGAGACCGGCCTCCCACCATTAGGCTCCCCAACATCGCCCGCACCACCACCATCACCAAGCGACAACCCACCCGTACGAACCACAAAATCATCCTCCTCCCCAACAACCTGACCCCCTTCAACAGCCCTCCCCCCCTTCCCACCCTCCTTCTTACTCCCCCCCTCAAAAGCCTCCCTCACTCTCTCATAATGCCCCAGCTCCCCCTCACTCACACTCGGCACCAATTCGCGCCTCGCGGCCTCGAAATCCTCCTCGCCGACCAGAATCTCCAGCTCCGCATCCGAACAGAAATGATCGAAATACCCCGCGATCGTGACAGCGCCTTTGCCCTCGCGCGCGCGCTGCGCGGAGAGGGTGGCTACGCGAGTGTCGATGTTACGGGCTGAACGTGTCACGGCTTTGAGCAGCGCGTCCGAGGCGAGCGCATAGAGGTCCGCGCCCGTGTATGTGAAGGGGAGGCGAGCGACGACGGCGTCGAGAGAGAGGCCGGGAGCCAAAGTAAACCTGCGGAGAATAGGATGTCAGCTTTCGTGCACCATGAACGCGCCAGCGGAGTTAAAGGGATCAACGCACTTCCTAGTCAACGCGCTCAAGATCCTCGCCTGCTTCTCATGCGTCTCACTAATCCCCAGATAAAGCATCTTATCGAACCTGCCGGGCCTCAACAACGCCTGATCGAGCAAATCCGGCCGATTCGTCGCCCCGATGACGAACACCCCGCCCCCACCCGCCGCATCCCCCATCCCATCCAGCTCCGCCAACAGCTGACTAACAATCCGATCCATAACCCCGCCGCTATCGCCCTGGTTCCCGCGCTTCGGCGCCACCGAGTCCAGCTCGTCGAAGAAGACGACGCAAGGCCGCGCGTCGCGCGCGCGCGCGAAGACGCGGCGTACGTTCGCTTCCGACTCGCCGATGTACATGTTCAGCAGCTCGGGGCCTTTGACGCTGAAGAAGTTCAGACTGAACTCCGTCGCGATGGCTTTGGCGAGGAGCGTTTTTCCTGTGCCGGGGGGACCGTAGAAGAGGATGCCGCTGCGTTTTTTGAGGCCGGCGGCGAAGAGGTCTGGGCGGGATAACGGGAGTTGGATGGTTTCGGAGACGGCGTCTTGGATGTGCGAGAGGCCGCCGACGTCGCTCCATTGGACGTTGGGGATGCGCGGGGCGCCGATGGCGTCGGCGAAGTTGGCGCGGGCGGCATCGACGGCGGTTGTGAGGTCGGCGGGTGTGAGGGGGGTGTGGGCGGGGGAGCCGGAGAGATGGATGTCTTTGAGGGTTACGGGGGTGGGGGTGTCGGGGGTGGGAGTGCTGCGGGCGGTGGTGGCGAGGTTTTCCAGGCGAGTGGTGCGCGCGACCAGGGCGCGGTCGATGACGTCGACGAGGTCGCCGGCGACAAGCGCGGCGGTTTTGAGGGCCACGGCACTCAGGTCGGCGTCTGCAGAGAGCGGTGTGCTGGTGCTGGTGAGAATGTTGCGCAGAATCCCGGCGCGCTCGCCTTCGTCAGGAGCGGTCATCTCGAGTTCATGGCTAAAGAGGCCGCGCACAGCGTCGGGAACTTTGTCCACGTCGGTCGTGGTAGCTACCAGCACTCGCCCAGTGTTCAGCACACTTTTCAACGACGTCGCCACGCGGTCCGACCCAAGCGTGTCGATGTGCTTAAGGCAGAGCACCGTGTGCTCGGGTCCGCAGTCGAGGGCGCGCTCACAGCGCGCTTCGAGCAGCCCCTGCGTCTGGGTGTCGAAGCCAGAGCCGCTCTCGGAGACGATGTTGTAGGCGTCGACAGGGAAATAGTGCATGCCAAGGTCAGCGCACGCCTGTTGCACTGTATGTGCCTTCCCGATGCTGCGCTGCGTCGACGTGAGCAATAGCGCAAGAGGTGGCATGCCCAGCTTCACGGCGCGCGGGCTTGTCGACACGGAGATGAGTTCGCGGAGGCGCCGTTGCAGGTTGGAGACGTATGGCTGAGGCGGAAGGGGGATACCTGCTGGAGTTGTCGCCGAGGCAGGGATTTTGGCTTGGTTGTTGCGGATGCCAAGGTAGTATGGCCAGGGGTTGCTCGAGGTAGGAGGCAGCTTGCGTCTGTCGTCTCCGGACTGGCGCATCGTCATCTTAGTCGGGTCAATGGACGCGCAACCGCCCCAGATATTCATGGCATCGGGGTGGTCGCCTTCTCCAGGCTCGGCCGTGACGGCTTCGATAGAAAACCAGGCCACGCCCATCGACCCGCCTCTTCGCGATCCCTGCCCAGACTCGCCCTGAATACTCCATCGCGAAAGGAGCTCACTATTTGCCGAGCTTTCCTTTTCTCCTTCGTAGATAGACCGTCCCAAGGATTCGTCGACGGGTATGGCTATCAGATCGCCCGCCTTGACGATCCTCTGCTTGTTCTCAAAGTGCTCCTTCAAGTTGGCATACAAGGCATTGACAAGCGCCCGCTCGTTCGAAAGAGGCGTCACAACCTTCCGCAACGTAACTTCAGACGCCGTCGGAGGCAGTTGAGTAGACATCGAGGCGGGTCGTCCGGATGCAGGACGCTTGGCGACCCGCTTGCCGATATTGAGAGGTGAGAGGCTGACATTGCTGGCTTGTTCAAGATTTGCAAGCAGGATGGGCGACAGATATAGCGTCGCCACCGTAGCAGTGTTCGTCGCCAGCGAAGAGATGCTATCCCTACGGTTGCGCCTAGGATTGACTTGGTATCGTGCAGGACGCTTTGACATGCTCTCGGGCAGACCGTAGACCTTGACCGGACGCCACTGCTGCGCGAGTGATCCAGCAAGATCTCCAAACGCTCCGAGCTGGGGCAGGACGTGGTTCTCTGAGGGTTCGACTTTGACCCAGTCGCCGGAGAAGCACCCCAGACGCGCGAGTGCGGTAGAGTCAACGAATACGCGCGCTTCCGCATCTTCGTCAGAAGGCGGCTTGGGGTAAAGCAGCTCCTCCGGTATCTTCTCGAGCAGGCCCTGCGTGCGGAAGACTTTGCTTCGCGTGGGCTGGCCACCGCGGATGGTCGTGGAGGTCATGTTGGAAAAGACGGAGCCTGGTGTGCTCACTCCACCAAGCCTGGCTCCGAATGGCCGTGGCGTGGCGGCGCTCAGCGCAGAATTCAGGCCGGAGGGCTGGTCAGTCAGACCGGGTTTCTCGAGCGAGATCATGTCATCTGAGTCGTCTGACAGGTTGCTGTCTTCTGTGCTCGACTCAAATAGGTCCTCCGTGTTCGACATATCCGACGTAGATTTCGACGTGACAACCGGCTTGACAGGCGAGTGGTGGTCCTCGGTAGCGGAATAGAAGGCTTCAGTCGAAGTATCCTCGTCCTCGCCAGACTCTTCTGCCAGCCGTGGAGACAAGAGTGGCCTCCCACTGTTGGCCACTTGCTTCTTCTCCGCTGCCGAGATAACCACGATCTTCGTCTCGCTCGAGAGCATGCCTTGGGACACGGGCTCGCACGCCAGAATCTTCGCCGGAGGTGCGCGCGCATGTGTGACCGGGTGTGTCATTGGAAGCGGAACCACGTCGCCTGTGTGGACAATCTGCACATTCGCCAGAGCTTCGCGAACATTTTGTTTTCGAATCTCTTCCGGAGACCGCGTCTCCTCGTCCTCCATCGGGCTGGTGACTGCCCGTTTTCCCCTTTTCCGACTCAGATGCCCGTTCGCGTTGCCAAAGCCCCCGCCATATTTCTTGCGCACATCTTCGAATTTCTGCAGCGCCTCAACGTCTACTGAGACTATTACAGTCTCCAGGTTCAGCGGCGCGACGTCGCTGACGCGAATCTCGATAGGCACGTTCTGCCGGACCTGTCGGTTCGCCGAGACGGCCTGGATGATGTTGAGAAAACTCTGCGTGCCCAAAGCATTCGAAGGAAACCTCAACGTCGAGTTCGAAAGCTGTCGGTCATCCTTGGAGGGTTTGCGGAAGGACAGGACGGCCCATGAGGAAGCTGAGGGTGTCGGATCAGGAGTCCACGGCGTGACCGCAGCGAAGAGCCTAACGTCGTCTTCGCCCTGCTGGCCCGGGAACAGGTCCTGCACCAGATCCTCCGAAAGCACACCCACTTCCCCCTTGAGGTTGCTGTCCAGGTATAGCTTCGCATGGAGGGCGGGCTTGTCATCCCTTCTCCTCCTCTTCCGCTTCAGCGTCCCGGCGCGCGGGGGGTCGTAAGCCATCTTTTGCTGTAGGTCCAGACAGGTAGAAGGCTTTCAAGTCGGCATTGAATTGTAGGAAGGTGTAGTGTAACGGTGCCAGTAAGGCAGTCAGAAGGAGGGCTGTCGAAGGCCGCTCGGTGTTTTGGCGAAATGTTTCCGAGCCGAGGTACAGAGTCACGGCTCCGAGTGCGGCCAGTCAATCGAGCAGGGCGACAACTATTCTTCAACAAACGCGTCGAAGCAGACAATGTTCAATTCATCAGACAGAAGACAGCAGCACTCTGCATGCAAAGCGCAGTCGCTAAGGTACAGCAGACTCCAGCTCATCCGGCGGTCCCTCTCACGGTTCTTCGAGGTCTCGAGCTCTCACAGCGGTACGTACCTTTAGCAACGCCATAAGCTTCCCATGATCGAAGCGAGGCGTTGTTAGGTTAGGCCGAGCGGATGCGTACAACATATGCAGTGATTACTAGTATGCACGATACGGGTGCGACTGCTAGGGAGCTGGAAAACCGCGGACATGGTCCTACCTGGACGACTCGCATCTTCGACTTTTCCCAAACCTGATCTCTCTCGCACACTTCCCCCAATCAACAACCAATGGCGCCCTCCACTTCCAACGCCACAGTCTGCACAACGCCGGCACAGCCACAGGCGATCGAGTGTGGCTCCGCGGGGGGCGGGATCTTCTATCTGAGATATACGTCATGTGCGGTAAAGTTCCATCCGAGGACGTTGGGCGACGGGACCTCGCGACCTCTCCAGAAATGTGTTGAACGGTTCGCAGCCCGTGTGGAAACGATAGTCCGATCGGCGCCTCCGTTGCATGGGAGTGCGTCAACACCAGTCCGGTTTTGTAGCGTGTAGGCAGCTACGAAAGCCCTTCCTTTCCCTTCCTTCTCCGCAGCCCAACTGCTTTACCTCCTGTCTCCCCCCCCGAAACCCTCGAGACTACCGCGTCGCGTTCAGATCTAGACGCGGGGAGTAAGGGCGGTGGGCGTTTGCAAGGGAACTTGGTCCTCTGGCGCTATCTCTGGAGACTGCTTTTCCTCAACAGTACAACTATAACAGCATGCCGAACAACGAGAACGAGCCACCGAAAGGCGCCCATCATGGAGACCACCGCCGCGAAGGAGAAGCGATCGAATTTGCCCATCAAGCCGAACACCTCGCCCAATACAAACCGAGTCAAGAAGACAATGAGACGGGCTCCACCCAGGCCGTCGAAGCCAAGTTCATCACGCCTTTAGACCCGGTGATCGAGACGGCGAACGGAGGTCGACTGCCCACGATCCCAGTGCAAGAGGCGGACAGGCTCAACAAGTTGAAGGACAAGGCGGAGGGGAGAAGAGAACGCAGCCCCCCACGAAGTGCTATACGCCCGGGCAAGGATGGCAGCGCCCATGGCGCGAGACTACACCCCCATGATCACCAGATGGACGAGAAGGGCGCACCGCTGGGGGAGACTGTGCCCCCGAGCAGAACGAACCCGTTGTTCCCTCCTCTTCCTGTATATGGCCCGCCTTCGACGATGCGCTCTATGCACAGCCTGCTCTTCCGCATCACGTCTGCGATTGGATCTCTCGCTTTCCTCCTCGTGATCGTAGCCGGAGCCGTCTTTCGCGCCGTGCCTCGAGTCTTTAGCCATATGGGCCGGCGAGCGGTGCTGCAGAACCCAAAGAAGCGACGTCCCTTCTACGAAGAAGAGATGAAGCGTCGTGAAGAGCGTAGAGCTGCGCAAGCGGAATGGTCGTTGCAGGAGAAGCAGCGCGGGGCGCACACCCCTTCAGGAGAGAAAGGCGATAAAACCACGCCACAAGATGGGGCGTTTGTGCCCACGGCGGGGGGTGCGGATCCGCTGAGCGTTGATATCCCGCATTATGCGCGAAGGGTCGGATTGGATGCGGAATCCTTCGATGTCCAGACTGAAGATGGCTTCATCATCCAACTTTGGCATATCTTCAACCCACGCGACTACCACCGACCACCGACCCCTAGCCACAAGCAAGATGGCCCCGACATTTTCCAAACCGACCCCAAGGAACCAGGTTTTGCTGAAACCCAACATCAATACGCCCCTGGCAACAAAAAGTACCCCGTCCTCCTCATGCACGGCCTGCTCCAATCCGCTGGCGCCTACTGCTCCAACGACGACGACTCTCTCGCCTTCTACCTTGCGAAATCTGGCTACGACGTGTGGCTAGGCAATAATCGCTGCGGCTTCAACCCCAGACATACCATGCTCAGCTACGAAGACCCTCGCATGTGGGCCTGGAACATCCGACAAATGGGCGTCATGGACCTGCCCGCTTTCGTCTCCCGCGTCCTCGCTGAGACCGGCTTCCCCAAGCTCGCCCTCATCGCGCACAGCCAAGGCACGACGCAAACCCTCGTCGCACTCGCCAAAGAACAACGCCCCGACCTCGGAACCAAAATCTCCGTTTTCTGCGCCCTAGCCCCCGCCGCCTACGCCGGCCCCCTCATAGGCAAAATCTACTTCAAAATCATGCACGTCATCTCGCCCGCGCTCTTCCGCCTCGTCTTCGGCATCCACGCCTTCATCCCGCTCATGATGGCCGCCCACGACCTCCTTCCCGGCCCCGCCTACAGCTGGATGGGCTACCACGTCTTCTCCTACCTCTTCTCCTGGTCCGACGCACGCTGGGAGCGCAGCCTCCGCGCCCGCATGTTCCAATGGGCGCCTACGTACGTCTCGGCTGAGAGCATGCGCTGGTGGCTCGGTCGCGAGTGCTTCGCGCGCCACAAGTGCATTCTCGCCACGCGCGATGAGGGCGCGCTCGAGGACGCCGAGGACGACGAGGACGACGAGGTCATCCGTCGGGCATACATCGACAAGGAGCCACACATCAACCCCCGCGCGAAGCTGCAGCGCAACCTCACCTCTTTCCACTGCCCCTCGCCGCACCACAGCCACCACGACGCCAGTCGCGGCAAGTTCGCATGGTACGATGCGCGGTTCCCGCCGCTCGCGCTGTGGGTTTGCGGTGCCGATGACTTGGTCGATGGGAGGCGGTTGCTTCGCCGTTTGGACCGTGGTCGTGAGCCGCATGTGCGTGTCGTGCATCAGAAGATTGTGGAGGGGTATGAGCACTTGGATGTCATCTGGGCGATGGATGCGATTGAAAAGGTGGGGAAGGAGGTGCGGGAAGTGATTTGGCGCACGGTGGATGCGGAGAGTGCGGCGGCTTGTCGCGTGCCGGTGGGCTGTGGGAAGCCGTTACTGGAGGAGGTGGCGGTGGGGGATGAGGTGCCGATGGTGAATAGTGGGGGGAGAGGGCGGATGGCTAGTATTAGTGAGGGAGTGCCTACGGTGGGGGGTGATGATCGGGTGACGGGGCCGGGGGAGACGATTACTGAGGTTGAGGCGTCAAGGGAGAAGGAGGGCGAGCATGATCATTTGGAGGAGGAGAAGAAGGAGTTTGGGGTGGAAAGGTTGGAGGATGTGAGGGAGGAGCCGGTCTTTGAGGATGTGAAGGAGAAGGGGAACCCGTTGGGCTGAGTGAGACAGGTCTTGGGGTTGGTAGTGCATGTTGAGGTCGTCTTCCTGTCATTTTGCTGCGATGTAGAACGCGGCTAGAAACGATACCATAGCGAGGCGTGATCGGCCGGAGTTGAAATAGGCAATACACATGACATTGAACGATGTTTGATACAACTCACTGGCTTTCTTGAAATAGCGCTCGTTTCGTTACGATCAGCTGTAAGTTCAATAAATCACTTATTCGCATGAAGTCATCCGCCACATTGGCTTGTGACGTGCTACAGCGACGCAAGGTCCACCTCCTGCCAAGTTGGGACGACAGACCAACCCGCGATTGTGGCCCGCCACCACCTCACCTCACTCCTTTAGCAAACAACCATGCCATTCCCGTTCACTCTTCCGACCACCAGCTCCGTGTCCCTTTCCGACTTTTTCACGAGCACAACCCACCCCTCTTTACCGGTCACAGCAACAACCAAACGCAGCGTCGTCAAAGATGCCCTCAAGAAGCACAAACGGCTCTCACCGCAATCGCGAGCGAGCCATCTTCCAATCGTGCAAGATGCCTTATTGGCCTATATTCCCTACCTGCTAGCCCTCAACACGGCCTCTAGCTACCGGGACATCGGCAGCGAAATCATCAACGTCGACATCACTACCCCACTAACAGTCGAATGGCGCGCCACCCTCACCGCGACCCTCCCCGGCCGCGACCCCCCACGACCCAAATTGACTGGCCTGCACCATGAGATCGCGTTCGTGCTATCAACACTAGCATCCACTCACGCCCTCCTCGCCCGCACGCACCTCAAATCCCTCTACGACTCCAGCGTCCTGACCCCCGAATCCCGCACAAACCTCACCATGACCGCCATGAAACAACTCCTCACCGCCCACGGCATCCACACCTATCTCCTCACAACCCATACCCCAGCCCCCTCCACCACGAACCCCACCCCTACCCCGACAACCCCCGATATCCACCCGCAAACCCTCTCCGCCCTCGCCTCCCTTTCCCTAGCCGAAGCAACCCTCACGGCAACCACCAAAGACGACCCCCACGCCGCCGCCGCCGCCGCCCTCCGAAACCCCGCAGACAAAAGCTGGATGGTCTCCGGCCCCTCCCTGCCCGCCAAGCGCGTCCACCTCTTCGCCCGCATCTGCCTCGCAGCCGCCGAGCACGCGAGGGAAGCGTGCGCGCTGCTCGCCCCTCACGCGAGCGCGTTGGATGCCGGTCTGGTCAAGTTCGCGGCGGATTTGCAGCGCACGGCGAGGGGGAAGGCGACCAGGTTTCTGGCGCTGGATGCTGACGCGAAGGGTGAGACGGGCGTTGCGCTCGGGTGGCTGCGTGGCGCGAGGCACGAGCTTGGGATGCCGGCTTCCTCGGCTTCTTCGGCGGGAGATGAGGGCGCGCGGAGTCGTTTGCGTGGGCTCAAACACGCGCTGACTGAGAAGCGGGAGGACAGGCGTGCGGAGAAGGGCGGCGAGTGGGGGCTGGACGCGGGACGGCTGGAGGAAGGGCGGGTTGTTGAGGCGTTGGAAGCGAAGTGGGAGCGCGAGAATGCGGCTGTGAATGTGCAGGTAGTTGCTGGCTGGGAGGGATTGCTTGCGGGGCTGCCGTCCGGGCGGGAGTATCATGCTGTCGTGCCTTGGGCCGTGCCGGAATTGGGACCGGGAGAGTTGGCGGGGATGAGAGGGGCGGTGGGTGGGCAGGGGGGTGGCGGAGGATGGAGGGGCGAGGAGGAAGATAGCGGGGATGAGGGAGGGTGGGGTGGAGAACCGGTTGGAGCTTTCCCCGGCACAGGGGAGCAGTACGACGGCGGACGGAGCAATACGAGCGGGAGTTACTACTGATGAATTCTCAAATCAAACTTATACCCCTTTCTTTACTCCTTCGAATCACCTCAACATCAAAACCTCCCCAAAACTCCCACCCCCCACACCCCCACCGTGCGCGCCCCAACCGGCATCCACCCTCTTCCCTTCTCTAGCGCCGCCCTCAGATCCCGCAACTCCTCAACTCCCATCTCTAGCTCCCCCTCCGCCAGCGCAGCCTCGTTCAGCGCTCCCACGCTCTCCCCCAATCCACCCGCTTCGACGCTCCGATACAGCACCTTCATCGCCTTGAGCGGCTGCTCCATCCCCGCAGGGAGCAGAGAGGACGAGAGCGTGAGGATTGGGGTAAGGATGGTCAGCTTGAGGGGCGGCTCCGCCTCTGCCTTCTCGGTCGTGCTTGAGGTCTTTGGGGGCACGCTGTGCGCGGTGAATTTCCGCGTTCCTTGGACGGAGGAGGCGTGGAGGAGGTGGGCGGCGAGCCAGTTTTCTTTCGGGTGGGAAACGGGGGTCGACGAGGGTTTGAGAGAGAGGGACAGGGCGGGTTTGCGGAGGGTGTGGGCGCCGGTTAGGCGGCTGTGGGCTCCTAAATATTGGGAGCAGGTTTTGCAGGAGATGGGGGTCGGTGCTGTGGAGACGGAGGTGGCGGTCTGTCTCGGGGAGTGGGTGGTTAGTGAAGTGTTCGGGTTTGGGGAGAACGGAACGAGCGAGGATGTTTGCTGGGACGAAACGCAGGGTAATGAAGCATAATGTGGTGACTTTGAATTGCTTTACGTACATACGGTATGTATCTGATCCATAATCCCGTCGAAGGCCACGGTCCTCAGGCCTGGACGGTTGAAACGGCAGATGGTACACCGCCCGGTTCCGCCAGGCCGACCTCTGCTTGTAGCAGGGCTGACACCGACGTACTTCGAACGAGTGTCTGGAGTTTGGTCTGGGGCTCATTGTATCCCGACTCTTCCCGTGGGGTGTTGCCGCGAAGAGCTTAGGAGGGCCGGTTCTTGAATGGCCCGAAAAACACAGAGTTTTCGGAAAGGAATGAAATTAAGACAAATTAGAACGCAAGGAGATGTAGCACAGACCACAAGAAAAGAGAAATGCCTTACCTCGACGTTGCCGCAGTCATCAGGATGCAGCAAGAACTCCATCGTGCCGACAAACCCCACGCCCGACTGGAGCGCAAGCCTACTGCCAGCCGCATAGCCCTTCTCGGCGCCATCATGCTGGTGCCCCTCGGGCTCCTCCGGCTTATGGCAGTGCCAGAACTCCATCATCTCCGCCCACCCTTCGGATGGCAGATCCCTCCACTCCTTCACCCTCCCTCTCTCAACGACCACAGCGCCGCAGCCCGCACACCCCATCTCCGTCTCGCCCGTCAACGCCTTGGCGCCCCACGGCACCTCATCGCCCGCATCTCCCACCGCAAGCGTCTCCCCGTCCTTCCCTCCCAGCAGCCCACTCGCGCCCTCGCGCTCCTCAAGCTGCACGCGGAACGAGATGTCCCTGGTTGGTGCAGGCGGGATCGTGAGCGTTGCGTCGCTGTGTTTGCTTGGCGGGATGTTGATGGGCAAGACGATGCTGGCGGAATCCTCTTCGTGAGTGAGTGTAAGGGTTTTGCCGTCTGCTGAGAGGGTCGCGCGAGTCTGCGTGTTGGAGTCGGTGGAGAGGGTGGCTTGGATGGAAAGGGCGCGGATGTGGTGGAGATGCTCGGCGTAGAGAGTTACGGTCATGTTGGGTGGTGGTGGCGGGTTCAGAGAAACGGAACGGGGTGTCGAAGGCGATTGGAGGATGTTTGAAGGTTGCGAAAGAGGAAGGAGGGATGCGCGAGATCATGAACGCCAAGGACGGACGCAGCGGGCCGAGCACGTGGCTGGGGAATCGGACGAGATGTGGAGGCGGGGAGACAATTTCCCGAAGCGAGCAGGACAACCACGCTTGCTGGGAAAAGAGACGTCCCCTCCACGCTTGCTCTTGTTGCGACGTTCCCTTTCTGCACGCACATCGGGACCGGACAAGAGAAGGGCAGGACATAACAGGATAGACTCGGCATCTCAACCACCATGTCGTCAGAAAAGAAGACTGCCTACAAGGCCGCCGCCTCGCTGGGCAACATCCTCGTCACCGGCGGCTCCGGCTTCCTGGGAAACCACATCGTGAAGCTGCTCACCCAGCGCAGGGCCTGCGACAAGCTCACCTCGCTCGACCTGAAGGAGCCTGCTGAGCCCGTTCCAGGCGTGACCTACGAACAGGGCGACATCACCAACTATGACGCCATGGTCGCGCTCCTCAAGAAGATCAAGCCCGATGCCATTGCCCACACCGCGAGCCCCCACCACTCGCAGAGCAGCAAGGAGATCATGTTTGCCGTGAACGTGACAGGCACGCAGACTCTAATCCGCGCTGCGCAAGAAGCCGGCGTTAAAGCCTTCCTCTATACCTCCTCCGCCAGTGTCATCCACGACACCAAGTCCAACCTGATCAACGCCAACGAAGACTACCCTCTCATCACCGGCGTCGCGCAGCCCGAGTACTACAGCACCACCAAGGCGGAAGCCGAGACCCACGTCCTGTCCTGCAACCGCTCCGCCGCTCACCCCTCCTTCCTCACCGCCGCCCTCCGTCCCAGCGGCATGTTCGGCGAGGGAGACGTGCAGCTTCTTCCCCCGGGCTTGAGCGCCTACTACCGCGGGCAGACCAAGTTCCAGCTCGGCAACAACGAGAATCTCTTTGACTTCACCGAGATCACCAATGTCGCGCACGCACACCACCTGGCGCTCGCGGCGCTGATCGCAACCCGCGAGCGCGAGGACAACAACAGGGCCATGCCTCTCGACTCCGAGCGCGTGGACGGCGAGGCTTTCATTATCACCAACGACACACCCGTGTACTTCTTCGACTTTGCACGCGCGGTCTGGGCCGCCGCCGGAGACACCACGCAGCCCAGCCAGGTCTGGACGATCCCGCAGGAGCTGGGGTTGTTCATCGCCACGATCATGGAGTGGGTGTTCTGGATCCTGGGCTGGGGAAAGCCGAACCTCACGAGACAGCAGGTGCAATACTCCTGCATGACCCGGTATTTCAGCGTGGAAAAGGCGAGGCGGCGGTTGGGATATGTGCCCGTGGTCAGTCTGGATGAAGGGATTCGGAAGGGTGTGAAGGATGCGTTAGAGAGGGGCGTGGTGAAGGGGCAGCCAAGGGAGCTGATTAAGGACAAGAAGAATAAGTGAGGAGGCGGGAAAAGGATAGATAAAGAAGTTGCCACGGGGGCGATGTGATTTGGACGCTGTCAATATTCTGGTACTTAGTCTTTGTTCATAATGCTATGCGTGGCACGGCGCAATGCTTCCTCCGTCCTATCTCGCATACCGTTCTCTTTTCGGCCAGGTCAAAGTCGATCGACTGCCGCTCAATATTGAGACCAGGCTCCGACCTCAAGTGTTGTTGCGACACGGTCTTGCCTCAATCAGGCAAGCTTGCCGCCAGACTGCGACAGGGACCACTGCCAACACGCACCTGCATTGCTGCTGTACTTAGCCCCGCCGGAGCATTGAAGGCCCCGCCTCGTATACTAACCTTAAACGAGGTCCACTCGCAGATGTGGTGCATGCAAACAAAGCTCTTTGGAGGTAGATAGCTATCGCGAGCCCGAATCGAATGGTTGTGAAACATGACTCGGAGTTAATGTCGCTCCGCGCCGTCTGTGAGGCGTAGACTCGGTTTCCGAAATCCCTCAAAGCAGTGAGAGAGACCGCCCACAGGCATTGTTGAGTTCTCATGAGGCCAAGAGCTGTTGCTTATGTACTGCGAGCGGCCATGAAGTAGGTGAGATTGGAGACTCCCTGCATATGATGCCAAGAAGGGTATGACGTACATGTCTCGGTCCTTCCTAAAAAAAGTGGACAGCGAGAGATGTTGATATATAATCAATCGACCTTGTTGGCTATTAAACCGTTCTCCTCTCTTCAAACTCAGATCAACAATACATCCATTCCAAGAACATCAACACATCAACGACTTCAAACCTACGGAACAACATCGTCACCATGGTCACCACCACCCAATGGACCCTAGCCAACAAACCCACCGACTCCGTCGCCCTCTCGGGCCCGAACCCGACCTACACCCTTGACAAAAAGGAGCTTCCCGCCCCCAAGGATGGTGAAGTCCTCCTGAAGCTCACTCACCTGTCCAACGACCCGGCGCAGCGCAAATGGATCTCGGCCGACGCCAAAGCCGACCGCAGCTACACCGAGCCGCCCAAGACCGGCGAGCCCATGCAGGGCATCGCGCTTACCGAAGTCGTCGAGTCCAAGTCGCCTGCGCACAAAGCCGGCGACGCCGTCCTCGCGCAAATCGGTTGGACCGAGTACGCCGTGATCCCGGGCGACCAGGCGCGGCCGGCGCCGGAACTGCCTGGGGGGTTGAGCCGGACGCACTACCTCGGTGCGCTGGGGCATACGGGGATGACGGCGTGGTTCGGACTGACGGACGTGGTCAAGGCTGGGAAGGAGGATGTGGTGGTTGTTAGTGGTGCGGCGGGCGCGACGGGGAGTATGGTTGTGCAGATTGCGAAGAAGATTTTGGGCTGTAGGCGTGTGATTGCGTTTGCGGGGAGCAAGGAGAAGTGCTCGTGGGTCGAGAGCCTCGGGGCGGATGTTTGCTTGAACTGTAAGTTGGACCCTCGCCTTCCATGGCATTGGGCGATGAGCTGACGATCAAACCAGACAAGGACGCCGACTTCGAGCAGCAAGTCGCCAAGCAGCTGCCGGGCCCGGACAACGGCGGCGAGTACGCCAGCGTGTACTTTGACAACGTTGGCGGCGCGATCCTGGACCTGATGTTCAAGCACATGGCCAAGGACGGGCGCATCGCCGGGTGCGGTGGTATCTCGGGCTACGACGACCCCAACGCACATGGCCTGAAGAACTACATGGAGGTCATTATCATGCGGCTGATGTACAAGGGCTTCATCGTCGTCGACTACGCGGCGCAGTTTCCCGAGGGCATTGACGCGCTCACGAAAGCGCTGAAGGAGGGGAAGCTGTCGATTGAAGGCGGTGAAACGGTCGTTAAGGCCAAATTTGAGGAAGTGCCGAAGACGTGGATGAGCCTGTTCTCGGGGGCGAACACGGGGAAGCTGATTACGCAGATTGTGTAGATAGGTTTTTTGATACTCGGATGATCTACAGTTGATGTATGAGACTATCAGTGCAGCCAGGATTTATCGGAATACAAATGCTTCCACCTGATCTCCGTGGACGAACGTGGCTGTGACACACTGGCTGGCATACGGCCGACAGGATGGGCGACCCCAGGCATGCCTGCAATACAGATCCAAAATTTTGACCGCGACCAAAGTCATCAGACCGGCCTACACGCAAAAGAGCATCAAACACACCTAGATCTTCTAAGGATCAATTGGCCGAGTGATGTTCGAGGACTTCGTCAGTGAACTTTTGCCAATGTAGACCATGACCTGGGCCAGATTCTATCCTTTAAATGTATATAATTCGTCTTCACCGGTCTAAAGGCGTTTACGTACCGCACGATGTGCTTCGGCGGCGAAGTCGTGGCTTTGCGGCAGCCACTATCGTAATGCTGCATCCCAAGTGCGCAAGCGAGCGAAAGCTGTGTCCGGCCACAGCCCTTATTAGAGGGCAGTCACCGCCAACATAACATATCCTTCGTGAATCATCCCGAAACACTGCTGATCGCTACACCTCACCATCAAGCTGACCTTCATCATTACTGTCGAGTCATGGAAGCGGCAGGCACCGCGGTCGGCGTCACGTCCCTAGGGATCCAAACATGCCAAGGACTCTTATCATACTACGATGCCTGGAAGGCCTACGACCCTGAAATCAGCAGCACCTACGACGCGATCATCGACTTGAGCAAGACGCTTACCATACTCAAGACCACGCTTCAGTGCAATGTGGACGAAGAGAGAGCTGAGCGAGTGAAAACATGCGTAAAAGGTTGCGAGGATGCTCTTCTCGAGCTCGAAGAGAAACGGCACAGTCTGCAGAAGTACAGTCAGCCCGAGGGGTTGCGACAAAAGATGCGTTCAGAATTACAAAGATCTTGGTACCCTTTCAGGAAAGAAACTCTCGAGACGCTGAAGGTGAGCGTCATCAACATCCAGGAGCGTCTCAAGTTGGCACTCCAAGTGCTGCAGCTTGACATTGGCACAGAATCCCAGAAACTGGTGCTCAGGCTGCTGAGCCAGATCACGACGCAGCATGATTCTATAGCTCAGATCGCAGCTCAGAACCATTGCATTCTGGACGCTCAGCAGTCCGATGAGTTCCGGAAGATTGTCGCTTGGCTCGCACCGCCCGATCCCATGACGAACCATGCAGCTGCCCGTCAGCGTCTCGAAAGCTCAACGGGGAATTGGTTGCTGATGTCGAACCAGTATCAGGAATGGAAGGCAGGCGCAATCAGCCATCTGTGGATGTACGGCAAAGCTGGTTGTGGCAAGACCATCCTCTGTTCATCAGTGGTTGAGGACATTCGCAAAATTTGCGAACAGGATCCAGACACTTCCTACGCATTCTTCTACTTCTCCTTCTCGGACGTGCGCAAACAATCTGATGTCGATCTACTTCGCTCACTGGTCGCGCAACTCGGATGGAGGGGGGCTGGCCTATCATTGCTTCGTCAAGCATACGAAACCCCTGGGCGAAGTGTACCGTCACCAGACGAGCTGGCAAAGATCTTGACGGCCTCCGTGATGTCGTGTGGCACAGTCTATCTTGGGTTAGACGCTCTTGACGAATGTCCCGAAGACTCAGACATCCGTGAACATGTTCTAGGACGAATCGAGAGGCTCACCGAGGATGCTCCTAATCTCAAGATCTTCGCGACCAGCCGCGAGCTCTCAAAAATTCGAGATTCAATGGAGGCCTTTGGATGCGAGCCTTTCAGCATCGATATCTCAGCCGTGGATGCCGATATCCAAATTTACGTGGCCAACCAGCTTTCGCATGACCGCACTTTCAACAAGAAATTCAGACCTGCAATGCTTGATACGATTCAAGCGACCATTGCGAAGAAAGCGGATGGAATGTATGTGTGGAGCCTTCCACTGCTTGGCCATTGATACAACGAACTGACCGACACTCTAGGTTCCGTTGGGCTTATTGCCAGCTGCAGGTACTGAAGAATCTGAAATCCACTGCTCCTAAATATGTGGAGCATGCTCTGGATGACCTTCCAGCAACGCTGGACGGTACTTACTCGAGAATCCTTCTCGACATCGGTGACATGTACCAGGAGCGCGCGCTTACGCTTCTTCGATGGCTGGCTTACGCACGGTCGCCTCTAACCCTTGGTGAGCTTGTCGAGGCTGCCGTCATCGACCCGACCAGCGACAGCAGTGTGGACGTAGACAACCGCGGCAACCTAGAAGAGAGTTTGGACATTCTCACTGGACTAGTGACCGTCGGAGAGGACCAGGGTGCCGTCACAGAAAGCTTCTCGGCAACCCAGTCGACCCCCCCCGACGTCTCGTCCTCGAGTAGTGACGTCGAGTTTCATCATCCACCACTGAATCCAAAAGCCAGAGTGAGGCTGGCTCATTTCTCGGTGAAGGAGTATCTGGAATCGAAGCGTATTCTCAACGGCAATGCAAAGCAGTTCTACCTTGAAAGTGGGGCAGGACACAGGGTTCTCACTGAGAGCTGCCTGACTTACTTGCGACACTACAGTTCAAGCACGGAGAAGATTTCGATGGAGCCAGATCTCGACGTTTTCCCACTGTTAGAGTACGCGGCTACGTCGTGGTTCTACCACTCGGCACTGCGTTGTGGCGGGGACGTCAGCCGCGAGGTCTCGTTTCTCCAGCTTGAAAAAGCACGAGACGACTGGCTCCTGGTTCACGATCCCAGTGAAAGCTGGAGATATCCCTTCGACGACAGTACAAGAGAATTGGCAGTAGCAGGTCCGGGTTCCGCATTATATTACGCAAGTTTTCTCGGGTTTCCTGCCGTTGTTAGCAGTCTCTTGGCCAGCGGCGAAGATGTCGACGCTCAGAGCGGATACTTTGGCAACGCCCTCCAGACTGCCTCATTTCAAGGCCACACAGACACAGTGCAGCTGCTGCTCCGCAGGGGCGCCAATATTGATGCTCAGGGCGGACCATATTGCACCGCCCTCCAGGCTGCCTCACTTCAAGGCCGCACGGAGACAGTGCAGCTGCTGCTCGACAGGGGCGCCAATATTAATGCTCAGGGCGGATACTTTGGCAACGCCCTCCAGGCTGCCTCATTTCCAGGCTACACAGACACAGTGCAGCTGCTGCTCCGCTGGGGCGCCAATATTGATGCTCAGGGCGGACTACATCGCACCGCCCTGCAGGCTGCCTCACTTCAAGGCTACACGGAGACAGTGCAGCTGCTGCTCGACAGTGGTGCCGATATTAATGCTCAGAGCGGACTATTTCCCACCGCCCTCCAGGCTGCCTCATCTGAAGGCCGCACGGAGACAGTGCAGCTGCTGCTCGACAGGGGCGCCAATATTAATGCTCAGAGCGGACTATATAGCACCGCCCTCTAGGCTGCCTCATTTCAAGGCTCTACGGACACAGTGCAGCTGCTGCTCGACAGGGGCGCCGATATTAATGCTTAGAGCGGACTATATAGCACCGCCCTCCAGGCTGCCTCATTTCAAGGCCGCACGGAGACAGTGCAGCTGCTGCTCGACAGGGGTGCCGATGTCAACCCTCGGGACGAATTTGATGACAACGCCCTCCAGGCTGCCTCAGAGGGCCTCATACAAATGTCACAGGTGCTACGAGCATCTGGTGCGAGACACTTCCCTTGGCGCTATGTCAGCGTCGGCCCACATACTCCGCCTCCCCCCCAACCTTCGACGTGCGCGACTGCGAGGGATCGCGGCTGTGGCTGGTGCGGTGGCTGCGAGTTGAGCCGGTGGTGGAGTAGGGGGCGCGAGTCGGGTCGTGGTTGTCATGACGCGAGGGGCGGCACTCGGACTCCGGGAAGGGAGGGCGATCGTCGTGGCGCGAGCTAGCTCAGGAGGCAACTTGGGTGATCGAGTCGGAGGGGAGGACTGTGTCGTTGTTGTCGTCCCATCGGCTGGGGCGAGAGGTGGTGGAGCGGTGTCTGTGGTTGGAGCGGGACGGGGTGCGCGAATGGCCGGTCTCTGAGGTTAGATAGGGCTGGCGGTTGTTGCTGGTCTCGCTCCAAGGGTGGTGCCTGCGGCTCACCGAATGCCCGGCCCCTGAAGCTGAGTAGGGTTGGCGGGTGTCGTTGGTCTCGCTTCGGGGATGATGGATATGGCTCACCTTGCTGTGCGCACGCTTGCTGCCCATCACGCTCTGACCGGAGAAAAGAGACTTTGGGCCGCCCATGGCTTTGGGTTGGTAGGCTCCTGCCTGTTGCTTTGGGAATGGTATGTTGGCGGCTTGTCGCTCTTTGTTGTTGTTGTTTTGCGTGATGATTTGATCCTTGAATGTGGATGGTGGTGGAGGAAGGAAAGAAAGTGTAGAGGGGCGCAAGCGAAATCGATATAGGATGTAGCCTTTCACAAAGTGTCAGAAGTCGACTGTAAAGTGAGCATTTTCACCCGCGAGGACTCGAACATGACACCTGGGGCTAGGCCTTGTGTTCTTTGAACCTTGGAAAGTCACAAAGATCTAGTGGGAATGGACAGGTTCACTTAGGGGCCTTGGTCGGCTTAGTGGACCTGAGAGACAAAGGGACATGATGCCATTGACTGGCCAGGTAGTTACTGGGATGTAGCTGTCTTTGTGGCGACAAAAACGAATTGTGCAGGACAAAGCAAAATGTCAAAGCAAAGACCAGGAGGTGTATGTAAGGTCGGGCCACAAAGCCGCATTGTAGGCCGAGTTCTTTGAAGCTAGCTGGCGGAGTGAAGCCGCTTCGTCGACGCATCGCAGGAATCATAAGGTCAAATCACGTCGCTGTTGGGCGGCAGGGAAGAGCTATGGGCCTCTTGTTCGCCGCAGGGCCAGTTGGGCTCCGCGGCTTGTTCCTGATCTTGCCTCATTTCTCTCATCTAGGTCTCGGCTCGAAAGTTGTCTCCCTCGTCCTCGTCAGCGTTTCCGTGGTCTTGATCGAGCGAACTCGGCGCCAGTCTTCAAAACCGTAGTCGTCCCGCCGCCATTGGTCTAGGCGTAAGTCCGACACACCACGCTCCAACTCTTTCGCTTCCACGTCAAGGCTGCCTTTCCTGTTACTGTTGCTCCGGAGGCTGGCATCAGCGGGTCTTCTGTCTCGTCCCAAGTTGTTGGCAATGGAGTTGCGCGAGTGCTTGACGAGTTCGATAGTTGCGGCGGGCGGAGCATCGACGTCAGGTTGAGGTCCTTTCCATGGTCTCGACTTGGGGCGTACCAATCCTGAAGATGCTGTTGGTGATGGCCATCAGCGGCAACCGAAGTCGAGTCGGCACGGTAGACAGATCGAGTGCGCGAGGGCGGATAGGGAGGGCACTTGGCAGGCTGGGGTTGACTTCCGGAGACGTGCACCTTGGGCTCCTTAGGCTCGTCGCTGTAGCAGTAATAAGTACGCGTGACACGGCGGATTCTCGGCTCGTGGCTTGTGATTGAGGAACTGCGCTTAGTGACGCTACGTTGAAGGGGGTGTTGTGATTTGTTGTTTGGAGGTTCTGGGATTCGTGCCGACGGTTGCACAGGCCCAGGAGGACTAAGATCTTTGACCGCTCGAGTGTAGGCTCGATCGACCTGAATCGGCTTTTGTCCGGAGTGGGAACGCTGGGCACGTCCCTCGGTACTCTCGAGATGTACAGGATTCTGCGGCTGGGGCTGCCGCTGCTCAGGTTTCGACTGAGGGGTCCGCGTTTGGGTCATGCCGTTGACAAGGCTCTCGTTGCGGGTGATCGTAGGCGGACGAACGTGTCGATAAGACTGTCTCTGTCGTGTGGAGTGCACAAGTCGAGCATTGTCTTTCTTTGGCAGCATCGGCGTGTAGTCACGCTCGTTGAACGTTCTCGAGCGTGAACGCTCCATTGCGCGTCCTTAGAAGACACTGGAATGGTCGATGCTTTTCACGTGTGACGAACGTTCGCTCATAGAAGTAGTTGGGCTTGTCCAGATCTCTAGGTGGAGGCTTCGTCGCTGGTGCGCGAGGATATGGAGGTGGTCCGGAAGGCATTGCGTGGCCAGATTTCTCTTACCAAATTAACTTGCGAAGATCAACAGGTCATACCTCTTGGACAAGGGGAAAGCGGTAGGAAAGACATCACAGAAACACCACTCAGACCCCAAGACATAGAAGAAGCAGAGTGGATGGAGGAATTCATTAACATGCCAAGGCGCCGGTGCGTAGTAATGAAAGTGAATGTCACCTTCTGAATTGCAGGAGGAAGTACGATATCCCTCAATCTCGTGACAAGCAAGGCAGGGAGCATGTGTGCGCCTCGCCTCCAATTCATGCTCCCGCGTGCATCTGCAGATGATCAAGAGTCAAAGAATCACAAAAAAGGCAATCAACGCATGAGTGGGAATCTGCCTACCAAAATCGGCACGAGCCTTCAAGAAAGCTTTTTGGACCAAACAATACGCGTGTCGAGCGACCGCACCGTCTCGGGTCGAAGGCAACTCTTCACGTTGAGCCCATGCGTTGCGCGATTGAAGCAGCACACAGCAAGCAGTAGGTTCGTCGCCAGTCACAACCCATCAAACAGCTCCTGCAAATGCGGATCCTCACTTTCGACGTGCTTCAACCTCGACGTCAGCGGCGACGCGATCTCCTGCGCCGTGTCACCCAATTTGACCAATTGTTGCCCCACGGAATCCATCTTCCGGCCGACGGACTGACGATTTCGCGCGACAAGTACAGCTACTACCAGCACGAACAGGGCCAGCGCCGTACTCCAAGTCATGTGCAGTCGCTTCCTGCGCTTCGCCTGTTTTTTGGACTCGCGTTGCTCGTATGCCTCGACGCGCACCCGCGCGGTCTCCAGACGATCTTTCCAATCGCTTGTCTTCTTGCGCGAGTCCTGTAACTGTTCAATGAGCTCGTTGATAGTACGCTCATGCTGGTCAAAGTTGCCAAACCCGTCGAGACTCTGTCCCGTGTCTTTCTCCAGCTTCTCGGCTTCCTCCTGAAAGCCAACGTGCATATTCTTGCTCTGTTCTGCCAGCTCCTGCAGGCTAGCGACAGTACTGCGCAAAAAAGAGGCTTTCTCGAGAATGGCGTAGTAGGTATCGTCAAGCTGGCGCGTGGAGCTCATGCCTAGCTCCTCGATGTTGTGGAAGCTAGAGCGGAGTTCCTCTTCGCGCTGGAGATTGTCCGCTTTGACCTTTTCGACCTCATCAGGCTGTACTTCGCGTTTCAGAACCTCTGGTTTCAGCTCTTCTGCGATTGCGCCGTCGACTTGTTGCTGATGGCCGCTGCCCTTGTTGCTATCGGTCTCTGCCTTCTTCCTGTCGCGCCCAAACAGCGAGTCTAGCGTGGTGGGCGCTTTAAGGTCTGGCACCACTGATTGGGCCGTCTCTTTCGCATGTTGACGTCGGTGGTGGTGATGGTGGTGCTCCGCTGAGGCATGGCCTCTATTGCGTAGTCGACGGGGGAAATGGATTCGATCGGAACGCGAAGCTTCGCTGGGCGAATTATTACTGTTGGCATGGGAGGATCCTAGAGTTGCCATTTCCTGGTTCACACTGCAGTCGAGTTCGCTGTGACCTCGTGTGGCCGTGGTTGCGCAGAGTATATGTCAACATGTCGGCATGATGGGAGACCTCGAGACCTCCACCCCTGAGAGCCGTGGACGCGACGTAAGGCGGGCCGGGGCGACGCCAGGGTACAGCCGAGCCGTCCGGACTGAGCGACAGGTCAGGCGGGCAGCGCCAAGCCAGCGTCTGCTCCAGCTTGTGCCAGCTGTGGATCGCCAGACGACCTTGTGGCGACATACTGTACATTCATAATGAATTTGAGGGAGGTATCCGACGATCGTTAGTCTAGCGAATTGATCGAAAACCTGTACTGAGAGCTCACGTCACAGTGCACTCGCTGATGCTGGAGGGATGCGCTTTCGATTCGCCTCGATAAAGGTCACTCGAGGGAAGCGTTTTCCTTTGTCAAGCCACCACGCCGTCCAGTCCGATGCTGGACGCTGCCGATCACGAGTGTGAGAGGGCATGTCGGTCTTACGAAGGCTATGATGCGCGTGACCACTCAGCCACTGCGCCTCCCGAGTTGAACACCAGTGTATGTACCTTGTACTTACTTAAGCTTGCCCGTAAACTTGAAGGCTTATGCCACTGCTCAGCCCCACTACTACTGCTGTAGCTGAAGAAGATGTCCGGCATCGTGGATTGACCGTAGCGGGCGCATAAAGAGGTCGTCAACTCCACATTTCGACTCCAGCTCGAGCGCGCATTCCGACACCAGCAAGACACCAACAACTACAGACCTAAACGATCTAAATGACCTAACTCCATTCCACCCAGCCAACCCACCTAGAACCAACCCCACAGTCTCCCATTCAAGCCCCAACATGTCCGGATCCAGCCCATGGAACACCTCAGGCTTCGCCTCCCCGCCCTCGACCGATGTCACGGACTCTCGCGGGATGCCGTCAGCCACGGCCGAAGCCTCGCGCGCGCGCGCGAAAGAAATCATGCTCACGCTCGAGGATGGAAAGCCCGGGGAAGCGGATAAGTTGATGGGGAAGCGCGAGGCCAAGGGGAACGTGGGGTTGGTGCCGTTGGATTGGTTGGGGCGGAAGTTTCGGAGGGGGAAGAAGGATGGGGGGGAGATGAAGGCGGTGGATGAAAGGCAGGGGGTAAAGGAAGGGGTGGAGGGAGCGGAGACGGGTGAGGGAGTGGTGGGCGAGGGTAAAGGGAAGAAGGGGAAGGGGAAGGAGGGTGATGGGGTGATTCGGTAGTGGATTGGGGGCAATGGAGCTGAGCCTTGTGAGAATTGATGAACCATCAGTAGTCTTTAGTCCTAAATATGTCTGCAAACTCATTGAAACGCCTTCGAATAACCCAACATCCGGTGATATCATACGAAAATTCCAAAAAGCATCAACGGACCTTTGACCCAAAGAAACCTCAGGTTGCCCCTAACGCCACCGCTGCAGACCCAGGATCTCTAGCGTCAACAAGATGGTGTGTGATGGGTGGTCCCCCTTCTTGTCGGTAGTGACCCACTGTCCTCAGTTCCTCTCCGACGCCTCGATCAACGGAGTCTTCTCCGCAACTTCGACAACCGGCAGTCCCTCAGACTGCGGGCGGTGGGTCATTCTGATCGCCTTGAGGATCACGGCCACAGCATCTAGTACCCCGCGCGGCGCCAGGTCCAGCTCCTCCTCTTGCAAGCGCGACGCAAAGAAGTTGAAGAACATGCTCGCGTCCATCCACATGTACGCCGAGCCGCAGCAAGCCTGTAGCGCGATCCAACGGTACTGCGAGTGCACTTCAAGCGGCGGCCAGCAGGAGGAGATGGCGAACGCGAGCATGGCCCAGGACAGCGCGAGCTGGGTCGTCGCGAAGCGTGCGCCGGAGATGTGAGAGGCGAAGGAGCTCTTCTCGCTGCGGCGGGCGTGGAAAGTGAGGAAGCGGTAGGCAAGGAGGAGCTGGAGGAAGGGCACAGCGAAAAAGGCTGTCAGGAAGATGGCCAGGCTGTAGATCGTGTAGAACGCGAGCTCGATGAAGAACGCGCGGTCCCATTCTTCCGGGTTCTCCTCCGCGTCGTCGCGCAAAACGAGGATGGAAATGTAGGCGTCGACGAGGCTGATGCCGACGACGATGAGCATGTAGATCATGGTGGAGAAAAAGTTGAACTTGGTCAGCCGGGCGGCTTGACGGTCCATTGCGGCGAGAATTTCGCGGGGCAAGGCTTCGTCGCGCGAGAGCTTTCGCGATTGTCGCCATTGCTGGAAGATGGTGACGATGGCGACGAGACCAGCACAGCTGGAGAGGCCGACTGGGAGGTAAAAGGCGAAGTCCTGAAGAGGAGAGTCGCGTTCGAGCCAAGCGCCTTGCCAGCCCTCGGGCACGGGAATGTCGTGGTCCATGTTGCGCGAGTGCTTGGTGAGAAACTGGAGATTTTGGAAGAGTAGGAGAATGGGAAAACCAAAGGAAAAAGGAAGATGGACTCTCTCAAGAGCGCGTGGTGGAAAGGAAGCACAGGACGGGCAGAGCAGCAGCTGAGAGGCTGAGCCCCTCCTCGCCGGTGACCGGATGAGGCAGTTCTCGGTGGCTTAAAACAAAGGCCGACTTGATGCCTTGCTACGCTCACTCTGAGCGGCATTACATTTTTGAGCTCTTTCACGCAACCCGACGTCACCTCGAAAGCCTCAGGCGCACATCACCACGCACGATCCGCATGGTTCCGAAAAACACCCGGCGTCCCCAGCAATGACGTAGATCCATTCGACGTCGACATGGCGAAATTTTGTGGACAACGATACAAGCGACGACGGGCATACAAACATGTCGGATATTCAGTTGTACCTCCTCGAGGCCGACAAGAACCGACCAGAGGCCCGCCGGATCGCGGCACAAAGCGCAAAGAGCTTGGAGTCCAAGGCCCTCAAACTCATCGATCTCATCACCACACTCGAGCCGTACATCAACAACAAGGAAGATGGCGAGCAGCGCGCAAAGTGTGTCGCCTACCTCGCGGATGTCCTGGAAAGCGTTCCGCCCAAAGTGTTGACTCTGCAAGAGCGACGGCTCCTATCCGATTTCATTCTTGGGCGAATCGAGGGGGATGTCGAAGGCATTGGAGCGTCCGCCCGGGCGCTGATGGCGTTGGAGGATCGTGGGAAGTGGGACTCGGAAACGGCGCAGAAAGTTGGAAAAACGTTTCTCGATCACACGAACCCGGTGAAGCGGTTCAGATTACAGACAGATCGGTTCGCCGTTATCCAGCTGTTCGACGTGCTCTTCGCCAAGTACCGCGAGCCGATGAAGCAGCTGGCTCAAGACGATCCTGAATTCCTGGCCAACTTCATCTCTTACTTTGAGGGAGAGAAGGACCCGAGAAATCTGATGATCGTGTTCTCGATCCTCCAGGTACCCATGGCCGAGTGGGATATCCACACGCATGCTCAAGACCTCTTCGATTCCGTGTTCAACTACTTTCCGATCACATTCAAGCCGCCACCGGACGACCCATACGGAATCACTGCGCAAGATCTCAAAGATCGTCTGCGCGACTGTATCGCATCGAACTCGAGCTTTGCCCCCTTCTCTTTCCCTGCCCTGCTGGACAAACTAGACTCAACGTCGATGAATACGAAGCGGGACGTTCTGCAGACGATACAAGCATGCGTGATAGGGTACGAACCCAAGACTGTCAATCTTTATTCCATCACTCTGTGGGATGCTCTGAAATTTGAGATCCTAAATGTTCAGGAAGAGGACCTGGCCGAGGACTCGCTCAAAGCTCTGGCCTTGATAGGCGCCAAATTTAGTGAATTGGAAGGCCCACTAAACTCATTTCTCCGGCCCATCATCAAGGAATGCAACGAACATCTCGAGGATGCTCCAACAAAGCAATCAGAGGCAGCAGGGCGCATGCTCTATGCTGTGGCTGTGTCCGGGCTCGTTGTGGCGGACAAGGCCGCGAGAGGCGTTCTGCCAGTGCTTTTCAACCTCTACCGGTCTTCCGAGTCAATAGCGAAACGACGAGGCCTGCTGGAAGTTTACAACCAGTTTCTGAAGGCATACATCGATATCGCAGCTTCAAAGAATGCCCCGAACGCCGAAGCCTTGCATGACAGCGCGAACGAGGCATTGGAGGCGATGCTGCGAGCGGTGGTCAGCGCGCCAAAATCCGAGGTTTCATTCCGTTTGGCGGCACTGGAAGGGATCGCTCAGATGCTGGCGATCCCGAAATTGCTCACTGAGAAAGATATAATCCAAGCGGTCGATTCAGTCACTGGGATCATCCTGCATGAGCCGCCTCACAGCTACGGCGACATTCGCCCCGAGGCGATTCGAGCTCTGACGAAGATGGCAAAGACGGCTCCTCACGTCGTGCGGAACCACGCAATCCCCGCTTTCATGGTGGAACTGCCGGACGCGCCCACAGGTGAAGCCTCTTTTGGCCCCATCCTCGAAGCTTTTGCACAGCTCAGTAGCGAGCAGCAAGTGTTCGATACGGTGGTGCTGCGCTTAAAGAACAAGTTCAATGCCGCACGGCAGCAGGGAGCGTCGAAAGCATATCAGCATGGACTACTGCTGGCCACGCTCTACGCATTCTCGAACGGCGCTCCCATGCCGGATGAGTACCTCAACATCCGCAACAGTTACTTCTCAGAGCACGTCGAGCCGCTGATTATGATGATGCAAACGGACTCGGGAATGTTGCAAGACGCGAAAGCCGTCGAAATCATTGGCAGTATCTGCAACATCATCCTGAGACCTCAAAGCCCTCATTTCCAGGCTTCCGTCTATAACAGGAACCTAGACTGGATATCTCCTGCGAAGAGTAGCGGCAATGCCTCCGCCGACCATATAAGGCATCTCGCACCCTTTTCCATGCACTTCTACGCCGCCCTGCGCCCTGAAGTCGTCGACCCTGAAGACATTCTCTCCCTCCTCAAAGCGCAAGCCGACTTTCTCCTCGCCGCGCCCGAGAAACAACCCGGCACACACCTTGTCCTCGACCACCTAACCCTCCTCATCAACAAATTCCTCGAACCGAAAGCTATGCAGTCGACCCTCGCCGCCGCGAACCTCGAACCTACCACCCTTCTCGCCACCCCGGATCCCCAGCCCCTCCACGCCGCAACCGCTTTCGCCGTAACGCGCGCTCTCATCCTCCTCGGCAAAACCCCCGCCCTCACCACAAGCTACTTGAACCATCTCCTCACCCTCCCCACGCATCCCCCCGCCACCTCAACCCCAACCGCTCACCTCTTCCCCACCCTTCTGGCCCCTACCACCCTCCTCTCCAAAGCAAACCACTGCCCGCTCTCCCCCCTCGCCAAACAAAAAACCATCTCCATCACCCTCCCCACCCTCTTAACCTCCCTCCAAAACACCACCGACCCCACCACCGCCCCAACAAAACCCGCCCACCTCACCGCCCTCGCCGGCCTCCTCCGCCACGCCCCCTTCGACATGCTCACCCAGCACCTCCCCGCCCTCGTCCCCGCCCTCCTCCAAACCCTCGACCTCCCCCTCCCCGCCACAGGCCCCACCAGCGACATTAAACCCACCACCCTGCACCTTCTCCACGCCACCCTCACCTCCACGCCCTCCCTCCTCGCCCCCCACACACCCGCTCTCATCGCTCGCCTGCTCAACTGCACCTCCATCTCCACCCACCCGGCGACGGCGGGGAACTCGCCCGAGGTCCGGCGCGCTGCGCTGAGGTGTCTGGCTCTTGTGCCGGCGGCTGTCGAGCGCGCAAAGGTTGTCGGTGTGCAGCGGCAGGTCGTTAAGCGGCTGATGGGGTGCTTGGATGACGGGCGTAGGGGTGTTAGAGCCGAGGCTGTGAGGTGTAGGACCGCTTGGTTGGCCGTTGGGGAGGAGGATGGGAAGGAGTAGGGGGGGGTTTGAAGGGAGGGGAGCTGTGGATGGTGGATGGAGATGAGGAACTGGGATGGAATTGAAATTGTAGATGGCCGCGGCGAAGGATCTGGAGGGCGGGTTCCGGGTGAATAGGTAGGATGGGAGGTCTTTGCATGGGGCTGAAGCGCGTGGGTTCGAGGGGGGCTACGGAGCACGAGTGTAATGAGGGAAGACGGAGGAGCGCACATCCCGTTCGGATGGGGAGACGTCCTGAACATTGTTTGGAAAGGGCGTAAAGCTGTTGGAGAAATCTCGAATGCTTCTGTGATGTCAGACCAAGCGCGAGTCGATGGTCATCTAGGCATGCAAGTCGTGCACGGCGAGGAAGGTGTCCGGGCCCATCAAATACAAGAAGCTTTCGGGAAGCTGGTCCCAAGCACCTCAGATACGCACACTCCGCCGCATGTCCAGTAGCGCCTCTTTTGGACAGTACCATGTCGCAGAGCTGATTGCGGAGTCTGTAATCGACACAACGTTCCATTCCAGACCGAAACGCGAAGTCATCACGGCATCTCTCCTGCGAGGTCGGACAGGCGGAAGAGCTGCTCCATTGAGGCTGTGTTGGTGGTCCACACGTCCATCTTTGCTGACTGGATGGGACGAGGTGAGAAGTGAGATGCTGGGAGACGGAGCGAGTGTCGAAGGTGATGAGTGAAAAAAAGGGGTGGCGGGATGAGGCAGATGATGAGCAAGAGAAGAAGTGGGCTAGACGAGGTATGCAGCGATGTGAGATTCGGGAGCGAGAACGCGTTGGGAGGTTGATAGTGGTGATTTTTCCACCGGAGTGCTTGCAAAGAAACCGCTCATCTGTCTGCCAGAGCGACTTCTCAGGCTACAATCGTCGTAATCAGCAGCAGCCACCCGCGGCTAGAATACACCCGCAGCCATCATACGTGTGTCCTCAGCTACACGAAATGCGCCCAATTTGCCGTCCGAGCATCCCTCTCTCCCGTCAAGAAAGGGACATTTCAATCAAGCAGCCCTTCTCCATTTCTGCATGAATGGGTTCGCCTCGCAACAGATGAATTCAAATGTATACCCACAACTTGATCGTGTCAGCAACATCCTTCGCGACGACCCTGTAGGCGCAAAGCACCCGGTTCAAGGGCCTCTCTGGATCAATCTCTTCGTTGTCGGGCTCTTCATCCTTGATTCATTCCACTTCGACATCACCTTTGCAAGCAGAGTTCGTCAGAGCGGCCATGAGAAGGCGACTGTGGAATTCGCAGGGAGCATTCTTGCTCTCCCAATCAGTGTGAATCCTGACAGAAAGCTTTTTCAAGTAGCGACCGCGATGGACAGCATTGGAAAGCCGACGGACCTTGCGCATCCAGTCGTCGAACTGGCTCAAATCGTCGTCGAGCCAGATGAGCAGACGCATTTCTTTGACGTGAGCTAAGAACCCGCATGCTGGAACAAGCCCGAGGGGAATGCCAACGTAGTCCGCGTCAAGTTCACTTCCATCGTTGTCGTGCCATGGCCGACGGCCGAAGAACACGTCGGCATATGTGTGCTTCGCAAAGACCGGGAACGCATCGTGATACACTCTTTTGTTCGCCAGCAGAATGCGTGGGGCCTGGCAAGCTTGCACCCTGGTCGGATTCATGTCTACTTTCGAGACGTTGTAGACTTGATCTTCGACATCATATGTCACGATCCGTTTGGCGTGTGGTTCGAAAGCAGCTTCGTATATCATGAGCTGAAGTTCTTTCGGAATGGCAGATACCACGCTGTTGACGACATCGCGAGGTGCGGCTCATCGTTCGCGATAGACGACGCTGTCGCCTGCTGTTCTGATGTGTGGTGCTGGTTAGATAGAGGCATCGTAGCGCGTAGACTTGAGAGTCGAGTTGAGATGCAAGTGGTGTGGGCTTCGTGAGTGGGGAGGGCGTGTGAGTGAAAAGTCCTCTTCGTGTAGTTAGTGGGGAGTGCGTGCGAGTGAACATGCACGAAGTAGGAACACTCGAAGAGGTTTGCGGACACCGGTGTGGCAAGTGGGGACAGGTCGGGCGTGACTTCCTCGAGCAGCTTCCGCAGCAGGAAAGAGGCAGGAAGTGCGCTGGATGTCGTGCCTCCTGGAAGCGGAAATATGTCCACAATGGGAAGAGCAGTTTGACCTTGAAGATCACATGTTTCAACACGACTCCGGTGTACATGAGCAGAACGGGATCACTTACATAGAAATTGTGAAAGGTAGCAAATAACTCGTGCGTGGTCGTTGCCCTGCAACCTCTGCCTCTCCACATCGATACAGCGAGCATCTCACGCAAAGCAGCAACAGTCACGCGCCGAGGGCTTCGGCTCCTGGAAATCGTGCTTCTATCTTGACGGCCTTTACGTCAACGCCTTGCCGTTGCTATTCAAGGTTAGCTGGGCTTCTGAGCTAAAGAAGCAGGCAGGAGAAGGGTGTCACTCACAGCACAATAGTCTGCCGACATTCCGCTGCCATGACGCGGAACTCCCACGGCACCCATACCATGTAATCTTCATGGCCGGCCCACCATTCGACAATCACCTCGCCTTTACACGCGAAGCTCGCCAAAGCCATGATGAGAAATCGCGCTTGGTATCGATTCGGCGCTCCAATGTAGTCGTCCTCCCAGTCGGCGAAGATGACTACGCGGAGACGCGCAATGAAGCGCGCGCGCTGCACGACGTTCACGAGCTGACACATGTTGAAGACCAACGCGTTCAGATCGGTGATGTCTTCGTCGATGCTGATCTGGATATCAAGTGTGCACGTGAGTCAAGAACGAGCACGCTGCTGCCGGGCCAAGCCTGAGTGCCTTGTCATTCCAAGGCTTGTCCTCCTGATCGTAATTGGCGTCGAATTGAAGGTCTGCGTCAGTCCTATGGTGGAAGATTGGTAGCGCTTCCCGATATACTGCCTTGCTCACTTGCAGGAGAGCTGGCGGAGGATTGGTGACCGGCGCGTAGAAGGGCATGGCACGGAAGGTGTTGAAGAGGTTTCTGAAAGCGCGGAAGTGAAGCTCGCGCGTGTGCGGCTCGAAAGCGGCCTTGTACACGAGAAGCTGCAGCTCTTTGGGTAGATTGAGCAGATGGAAAGGCCCAGTCCATTCAGGCAAGACTGGCTCTTTTTTGCGTTGTTTGCTGATGTCGCTCGGCTTGCCCCGTCCCTTGCGACCCTTTTTCGGCGCCATCTTGATTTTTGAGGGGCGGTTTGCAGAAGTTGAACGTTGTTGTAGATTTCGTAGGCGAACGTGGTGAGGCAAAAGGGAAGGGAAACGCGGCGAAGTGAAAGAGGAGGGCGAGGAGGAGTCCAGATGAAAATAAGGGGACCGCCGGGCGGCTGCCTCGACGCGTCCCACGTTAAGCAGTGCAGGCACGCGTGACTGACGCGAAGCACTCGCGGGCGGCACCTACCTCACCTACCTTTCCCATAATCCTCACGCCCAAAAAAGACCTACCGCGACACCAAAGCTCAGCCAACAGAATAGATCGACTCCCCACCCTCACGCTCGCTACCAAGAATCCCAGCTCGCGCGCAGAAGCGAAGACAAAAAAGTTAAGGTATCATTTCTCACCACCTCTCCGTGCCCCGGAGCCCTCCGACCATCACAGTCCCAACCATTCTGCGCCATCGCCCTCTCGGCCCGTCTTGACGCAATGTGCCACTCAAAAAGAAGAGCCACTCAAAAGGAAGAAGACAAAACAACGAGCCCGAGCCACACGCTGGGTGTCGACCACGCTGGGTGTCGAAGCAGCGCGCAGCACGCCGTGTCGAAAGCCCGGGGCACTCTCCCAACAAGGGCGGAGGCAGAGTGCAAAACAGCGGCGCTCTGGTCGTGCTGGCGGAACCTGCCCTTCCTTCCTTCAAACCCGCTCGAATCCCGGATACCCAAACTCACCCCACCCTGCCTGCCCTGCGCCGCCGCAACGCCATCCGACTCGCCCAACGGGAAACAAAAAAAGGAAAAGGGCGGCGATACCTCACGCGACCATTGTGCGCTGCTTATCGGCGTAAGCGTCCCGCCTCATAGCGCCGCCGCCACCGCCGCGGTTCGGACTGCCATGGCTGTCACCGCTGGAGCGGCCTTGCGCGTAGGGGAGGTGAGGCGGCGTGTTGACGCCACCGCCTCCGCCGCCGGCGTCGCTGCCGACGTGGCGGACGGAGCTCTCGTTTTGCCAGGCGACTGCCATGTTGGGGTCGGTGTCGACGCGTTGCGCCATGGGGATGCTGTTGCGTGCGCCTTCGCGGTTGGAGTGCGAGGTTGAGGAGTGGTGGTGCGAGGGCGGCATTTGTGAGGGGGGGGAGGCGGACTCGGGGTGCGGGTTGTGGGTTGGGGCGTTGATGCCCGGGGTGGAGACGGTGGGGGCTTTGGCGCGGTCGCCATAGCGTTTGAGGATTTCTTTGGTGGTGATGTCGGCGTTTTGGGAGAAGAGGGTGGAGTCGTTGAGGATGCGGGCGAGGTCTTCGGGAACCTGGAGGACGGGGGAGGTTGACGTTAGCATGGGGGGAAAGGTGCTGGACGAGGTTAGCGAGCGACGTACCTCGCACATGCTTTCGTTGCACTCGATCAAACTGTGCACAGCTTCGATGGCCTTGAAGCTATCATCCACGGGCACATTCTCTTTCCCGCGGTGGATGACGTTGGGCGTGATGACGGTGGCAAGGTTGTGGATGTCCATCTTGCTCCCGCTCTCCTCGTCCACGTGGCTGAAAGAAGACACCCAGTTGAGGAAGGTGAACAGCACCTCCATCGTATCTCTGTGTGGCTTGGGAAGCAAGCAGCAGGTCAGATGCAACACACGCCGTCTTCGGTCGAGGTCGTCGATCCCCTGAGAAGCAATCCACAGCTTGTTCAGCTTGTGCGTCAGGAGTGGGTCCGGCAGCTCTCTCAAAAACTTCTTGAGCAGAGCGGCGACCTGGACGGGATTCTCCTTGGTCAAATCGACGTCGACGGCGCCCTTGTTGTCGATTTCTTCCTTCACGTCGTTAAGCCTCTTGATATTCCCGTTCTTCCGGAAGACACCCTCCACAGACATGTCCATAGTCTTCATCGCACTGATGGATTCTTGAACCAAGCTGGGGATCTTAAGAGAACCGGGTCCAACACCGTCTGTGCTCTCCTCATAGTCGCGTTCCAAAAGCATCTCCAGTGGAATCCCGAATATGCTCTTCTTTGGAGCCTTCTGCTTCTTCTCCTTGGGTTGGAAAGCCTTCCCGAATTTGCTCCAGAAGGTCGGACGCTTGGTCTCAATCAGGTCGAGCAGCTCTTCTTGGTTGAAGATGCCATCGAGCAGCGGTTCCATGGAGAGCACGGCCACATGGCGGACGATGAAGTATTCCAGCGCAGTTAGTTCGGAAAAGTACTTCTTGGTACCAGCTGGTCGCTCATCGCCCTTCTCGGGTTCCCCAGAAAAGTCGCGCGTGTGCCCATTGACCAGCCTGGGAATCGGCTCTTGTGGAATCATCGGCTGCCGGGCGAATTTGGAGGCGTTGGGTCGTTGCTCGCGTGTCTGCTGGGCCTGCACGATCCGAGGAATGTCGTCCAGAGTCATCGTGTCCTGCTTACCGAACGTGAGCTGAGGTCTCTGCTCCCCGTTCGCGTCGGTGTCCTGAACGATCTGAAAGGTGCCGGTACGGCGGCGCTGTTCTTTGCTGGTGCCATCCGCAGAGCCAGATCGTATTCCCTGCGGTCCGTCGACGATGCGAGATGTTCGGACATGATGGCCGGCATTCGAGAGGTGCTTGTCCATCCTCGTGCTTCGAAGCCTGCGAATGTCGCCCATGGTGTCTTCATAGCTTGCTTCGCCTGCTGCCCTGGTGGAGTTGGACCTCCCAGTGTAAGACTTTGATCTGGTGTTCGAGCGGAACGGACCGGAACCATCTTCGTTCGAAGGGGTGTGGCCCTCTCGCGAGTCGTAGCTCCCAAGATTCGGGTCGTCGCTGGTATGAGGTAAAGCGCCGCTAGTGCGAAGCGTGGCAAGCAGCCGGGCGTGCGCAACTCGGAGAAGGTGCACGTACTGCTTCAATCGGGACACGCTGACGAACCCGCCTGGTCGTGCATCAGGGGGCGCGTGGTTTGCGCACCATACCGTCTCCTGCTTGTCACTCCACCGTGCCTGATCCGGATTGTCGCTGAATCCTCTGCCACATTTTGCACAAGCAAGGCAAGGAGCATGGAGAACCCTATTCTCCCTCCTGAACCCCTTGTCTTCGACAGCTTTGTTGCAGACGATGCAGGTGTCGGCGTTCTTGTCAACAAAAGACTCCGAATCGACTCTGGAGTCACGCTGGCCTTCGCTCTCCAATCGGTCGTCCAGCTTGCTGATGTCCTCGAGGAAGATCTCCAGACCCTCAGCACTCCCAGTCTCGCGTTCCAGCTTCAGTGCTCCCGAAAGACAGATTCTGATCATGAGTTTGAGATAGTGGGCAAGCCCAGTGACGAGGGAAAGCAATTCCTGCGTGACGCCAAGACGACGCACCCCCGTGTCTTGACTCTCCGCGAGCAGCTGGAAGAAAGCGACAACCTTCTTGCAAAGGAGTTTGGCTTCTCTACTGTAGCTCAGGCCAGGGTGCACGATTGCCTCAAAAGTGCGAACGCCAGGGTCTCTGCTCGGCCGCGTCTGCAGCCGATGGTCCAGATCGTCGGCTGCGGCGAACAGCAGGTCGACGTGGAGGATGAATTTCTTCGCCGCGACAACGCCGTCCATGTAGGCTCCGTTGCTAACGTGCAAGAGCATGTCGGAAATGCAAGTCGCCGAGCGTTCTTCGAAAGTAGAAAGTGTCTGCCAGATCCAGTGCACTTTGTACTCAACCGCTTCCTCCTCTGTGCGCACATAGTTGCGCAGCTCCTCACTGGCATCTTTCTCAGGTAGCTCTGTATCGAGCCTTTGCCGCTCGGGTGACGACCGCTCTTCTTCAGCGCCTTTTGGGGGCGGGGCGTGCAGGCGGACATTCCAGTACTTGTGAATCATGTAACACTCGGGATGCCAGTGTTGGTTGGCGCCGTTCCGGAAGATCTCGACGAACTGTTTAAGGATGGCTGTCTGACATCCATTGCATTTCTGCGCAAACTTGGTCGAATAGTGGTAGTGGCAGTAGACGTTGCCGTCGTGTTCGTAGTAGCTGTCCTGCGCGCCAAACACTGTAGGGCAGACACTACATGTGAAGTGCTCGATGTGGTATTTGCGGTCCAGCGCGGTGATGTATGATCCACGGAGGGCGCCGCCGCAGGCGTAGCAGAGAAGATCGAGTCTTCGAAAGTAGTCGGTCTCGCAGAGAGGGTACTGATTCGGTGGCTGGTCGGGTACGGGGAAGAACTTAGATGCGACAATCTTTCCACAGTCCTGTATTTTCGGTCAGCTTTGCTACTTCGTGAGAAGCACACAGGGTAGCACCTACAAAGCACGTGAAACACTCCAGATGGTATGTATCCCCAAGTGCCCTCACGAATTGTCCCGTGAGATGATTTTGGCATTTCCCACACAGCCTCTGTCCACTTGGCCGCCTGCCCTTCTCACGTGTTCGCTGTCTTGGATCTGCTCCGCTAGAGGGGTCCAGTTTCCTCTCCACAGCAGTCTCCGACGGCCTCGACTCTCCACCACTCGCGTCAGGTGGTGGTGCATCCCCCTGCTCGTTCGCGAGCGCGCGCGCAGAGGGTTCTTGCTGTGTCGAGCTTGGGTTCTCATTGTAGGATGTGCCATTGGCCGCGCCGGGCCCTCGCTCCTCCGTGGGGAGACCCATCAGCCTGGGGCCTCCCTAGCCGGCCACGAAATGTCCTTTCCTGTATCTTCCCCCACGTCTGCTTTTCCAGCACCGCCGAATATGGTGTCCGCGCTTTGGCTTTGTGTGGCGCCGTACGTATGTGCCGTCGTCGCGCGATTGTTGTGATGATCGCGTCGTCCACGTGTTGCGCTGGTTCGAGACCTTGGTATAGCGTGCACCCTTCTCTCTCTCAAAGACCACACCGCCTGGCAGGTGCTAGTCCGGTCGCAATCTGCTCTCCCAAAGCCCGCTCACTGCTTCTGATGAGGTCGCTTTCGTCATCCACTGAAAGTCCCGGGCTGAAGTTCGCAGATCCGAAGGGGAACCAGATCGCGAGGGATGCGGCAGGCGAATCTGAAACGCTGGGGCCGCCGGATGCGCTGCAGGCAAGAATAGAGGACGGCGGTGGCCAACGTACGCAAGCTGGTCGTATACCGTGGCTGAGCGCCCGTGGCGACAGGGTCAGATGTGCCGGGGCTTGTGTAGTGCGTGAGGTGGGTGGAGGCTAGCAAGCGGGACTGCCAAACAGCATCTGCCTTGGGGAAGATGGACACGGAATGCGCTGGCTTCGCCGCAGAGGCAGAACGGGGGACGTGTGCCGAGTGTTTTCGTCGTCCTTCGCGCCGTGGGGCACCCCTGCTCTCCGCCGCGCAAACAACAATGGCGGCTGCGGGACAACGAGGTTCAGACCGCGACCAGGGATCGTTTCATGGGCGCGGAGGGGGGAATAGGCAGGAGTCGTGTGTCTGGCGGTGGTGTTCCCAGCAGCAGCGTCTCCGTGCTTCGACTCCTCGTCGGGAGATACAGCGCAACCTTAGCCTGCGCCGTCAAGGACGCTAGTTCTATTCTGGGAAGCTGCTCGGCCGGCCGTCTGTTTGGCGGCGGAGGATTACAGTACTGTATTTTCTACGGTGACGCAGAGTTACACCATTTACGACAACAATGCCTTGTTCTAGCGGGCTACATATAATCTCGCAACGCGCATTAAGTTGTCAAAGAGCCTCCTATCCAGGAGCCATACATATAGCCTTTAGGATTCCTGGTATTCCATATTCCTGGAGCAACCTTTGGTCCGGCGTTCCCGTGACAGGGCGGGGCGGGAGTACCCGCGGGCCCGCTTCTGCCTGCTGCCTTACATGCGCAGGCACACAAAGAGGGCCTCACAGCTTTGCCGTTTCTCGCAAAGGACAACGACCTGTCGCACCGTCACGCTCCTCCACAGGCTCTCCAAACAGCCTCATCGAGTCCACGTGCGATCCCTCGCGACGCCCATGATGGCTGGGAAAGACGCCGGATACGTTCCGAAGGTCCTCTCGCGCCGTCGACCGCCGACAACTGGTACGCGCCTGTTACAGTCTGTTGCGCGCGCGCGATAATCCCCACTGACCCTATCTACACACCGATAGGCGACGAAGAAGTAGGAGCGACGCTCAAACTCGGCGAATTTGAAGGCGTCAGCTGCCTCTCCGTCTCCGAAGCACACACCCTCCTCAGCAGAATCGCCAAAGTGAGGAACGAACAATACCAGAAGACGGGCACCGCCGCGCTTCCCAACTCCGATGTCTATAACAAGACGCGCGATTACCTTCAGAAGTTTGCGCGATTCTCGGATCAGAATGCTGTGCAGCAGGTGGAAGCCATGTCCCAGACGCTGGTTGACAGTGGGCACATTACCATGTTTGAGAAGGCGCAATTGGGTAGGTTTTCCGTTTTGGGCTACATGAGGAGAGGAGAGACGGGAGAAAGAAGGGGAATACACACGGGGTTGGAAGGATTGTGGAAGCAAGACGAGAGACATATCTGACGATGCTCCAGGGACGCTGTGCTGCGAAGACGCGGACGAAGCGAAGACTCTGATTCCTTCGCTCGAAGGCAAGCTCACAGACGAGGATCTCCAGCAAGTCCTGGATGAGATCACCAAGCTGAGGGATTTCAACTGAGCTTCGCGGGTTTGGCGGTCAACGCTTCTCTGGCCGCGAAGGCATAAGTTTCTCACAGCGCAGACTTACGCCAAGATCCTTGCCGAAAAGGAAAGCAACGAGTGGGCCTTTGCTTTTTGGACAGCGAGGCGTTGGTGCAGATGCGGTCTAATTGGGCAAGGTAGGAGATGGACAGCAGCGAAAGCAATGCCACACTGTCTTGCCAGCCTCCACGAACGAGGCGTCACTGATTCTGCAATCACATCCCCGCGCGAGAGCCGCAGCATAAACATGCTGCAGCCTCAGTCATCGTGAACAGACACAGGCAAAGACATCCGACGCGCATGGGCGTTCCGCGATGTGAGCAGTGAAGTCCTCACCACCACACTGCAAGCTATTGAGCTCCATGAGCTCCCCAAGATGGGAAGTCCGGTGAACAGCTCTCCATGCATGCGTCGAGAGCTTCCAGTTAGTACCGACAGATGCACCCGCAGCCCGGGTCAGCTCGGTTGACCACTACTTTGGTGCAGAGACAAAAGCCCAAGAAAATAATGCCGGACATTCACGAGACTCAGCAACGCTCCCTGAACACTTCAACATTCCAAAGCATGGTTTTGCGAGGCGCGCGCGCCATGAAACCCAGACTCGTCCGGCACAGCTCCATTCGCGCATTGCGCCAGCCTCCCAAATTCCTTCGTCTTCCGCGCACCTCCTTCACCTTCCGCCTCCCATCCGCGCACTTGCACTTCCACTTCACTTGTACCAAAACCACCAGCCCCTCTTTTAAGAGAACCACGCACGCATGCATGCATCCCCAGATTCCCCGCCTCTTCATCTGCAGGCACCCTCAAAATAATGCCCGAGAATCGATGGCCCCGTCGAGCCAGTCCATTCGAAAAGCCTCGCTAAACCCCCTTCCTCCCACGATTGGCGGCGGCGGCGGAATAGAGTTCGTTAACATCGCGGCGCTAAGCAACGCGCACAGGTTGGCCCCTTCCCAGCTTTCATCCGTGCGTTATTCGTTTGCGGGCAACAATAATAACCACTGAGCTGGCGCGAAACGGTGGTGTGGCGGTTTGCCTCTTTGCTTGTCTCGCGTGTTCGCCTTTACTACTACATATTACCGCTGGCGAATGCGCGAAGGACGTGGGCATAATGCTGGTCACGTATCCTGTCTGTATATTCTTGTCTCCTCTTTCGCCACGCCGAGAGGCTGCTCCGGCCGCGGAAGTGGGGGACGTCACAGCATTCCGCGAGGCTAAAGCATCAACAGTAGGATTTTCTGCGGCTGGGCGAGGAATGTAGGAGGGTGATGTATCAGTGGTGCGGCGCGTGCGGTCCACGGGAAATTTCGGACGTTTTGACCACCGGTCGAGAAGAGAGAGAGTCGAGAACCGCGGCGCCCATCGGAGGCCCCTTCGTTTGCTCTGTCGGCTATCGAGGGGAGAAGATGGTAACATCGAGATAATAGTTGATAAAATCGCCCGCAACAGAGCGGCTCGGAGCCTCTCGAATGATAAGCAGTCGCAGCGCCACGGGCGCGGGCGCTGGAAGGGAAGAGGGGCGGGACGAGTGTGCTTGCGCCGCCGCTTGATGCTGCTCACACGACGCTCGGCCGCATGTGGCGACGCGCCCGTGTGAGCGTCGTGTGTGCACCGCGCGATCTCGCACTGCCGGTACCTGTCTACATGCGCGCGCAGTGTGCGAGATGGTCGCCACCGGGGGCGTCGTGAAGTGGTGTGTAGAGAGAGGGTGGGCTATACGCGCGTGCGCGCTCATTGGGCGGAGTGGCGCAACGCCGACACAGGTGCTCGTGGGCGGCGAGGCGGCAACACAACAAAGCGCGCGGCGACGGCGGCGGTGCCCTTCGTCACCTGAGGTTGAGGATGGTCGCACCAGGACGTCACATTGTGCATTCCGCCGCCCAAGTCCCGCCTGTTTCGCCGTCACGTGTGGGTGATTTATGTGGTCGTTGTTGGAGAGGTGTGTGGTCTGGTCGGGCGGCGGCGGCGCGGTGGGACCGGTGGCAGCAGCCGATGCAAGGGGCAGAGCGGACAGAGAGGCGGGCAGAGCGGACAGGGGGGCGGGCCTCGCCAGGGCGAGGAGGCGAGCAGGGCCGCGGCGGGCGGACGAGGCGGGTTTCGGTGGTGGTGGGGTGCAGTGTGCGAGAGATGAAAGTTGGGCCTGTCAGAGTTCAGCCGAGATGGGAGGAAGCGCTTGTTGGTCGATGGCAATTTCCTGCGCCGGCCACTAGCGAGAGCCTGCGCGAACCCTCCGTGCAACCGTAATGAGGACACTCCAAACCCTCCCAGCGCCCGCCGCGCGCGAGCCTGGGGGGGCCCGGGCGTCAGCCCCCCACCCCCCCAAGAGGCGATTAAAACGATTGTCCCTCGCTCACATTCCTCGTCCGTTGCTCTTAATTCCTTCACCGCACCACGTTCGTTTGACATTCGCTCACTACCACCACACCCTACCCGCCTTACATCGACTAATAATTCGACTTCACTCACCAAGTCACTTCATCAACACCGCCTCTACCACCCTCAAACAAACAACAAAACCCACCACCACCACCACAATGTTCTCCAAGGTCACTATCGTCGGCGCCTTCGCCGCCATCGCTGCCGCGCAGTCCAACGTCGTCACCTTCACCGACGTGCCCTCGTCCTTCGCCAACGGCCAGGCCTCGCAGATTGGCTTCACCTCCACCTCCGACGCCACCCCCATCTCCATCACCCTGCGCCAGGGCCCCGCCAACAACCTCCAGGATGTCCAGACCCTGACCTCCGACGCCATGGGCGAGTCCATCTCATTCACCCCTGACTGCCTCGAGGACGGCGACAACTACGCCCTTCAGATCAACCAGGGCAGCGAGGTCAACTTCTTCGGTCCCTTCTCCATCACCGGCTACAACGCCGACGAGTGCGACTCTGCCTCCACCTCCGGCCCGTCTTCGTACGAGACTGCCCCGACTGAGACCCCCTCCAGGTGAGCCTCACTACACTCAATCACTCTAAAGCGAACACCGACTGACAGCGCCTACAGCATGATGACCATGACCTCCGCCTCGGTGCCCTACCCCACCTCGTACGTGGTCACCCCCACCGTCGGCACCGGCACCATCATTCGCCCCACCAACGGCACCTTCGTCAAGCCCACCATGACCGCGACCACCCCGTACGTGCCCGTCGGCACCGGCGGCATGCCCGGTAACAGCTCCGTCCCCACCGTCCCCGAGCAGGTCGGCGGCGCCTCGTCGATGGGAGGCGCCAGCTCGCTGGCCCTGGCCCTCGGTGCCATGGTCGCCGCTGTGTTCCTCAACTAGAGAGAATCATCCTCTTTCTAGCATGAGTTGCACGGGTTTACATGGTTTTTTTGGTTATCGTTCTCGCCCGCATGGCCAAGCCTGGCGTTACGCTTTCAATGATTTTGGGGCAGGGGCTGAACGGCGGCGACTTCGTTTGACCCGATTTGGGGAGGGGCCTGGTGGGTGGGCTTGGGAGTAATGATGGTTCCATGGCCCTTTTTCTTCCCGTCGCGCGATCGCGATGGACGTCGCGCCGCGTGCGGGAGTACCGTGTAGAGCTCACGCTCTCTGCGGGAACTTAATACTACAAGTAGATAAATATCCCTCCGTTTTGAAGGATACTTTGAGAGTCGAATGCAATTACTATCGGCGTCTACGTTTTGTCTCATCATCCTTGTGATCACCGTCGCCCTCACGTTTCTGCGCGTCTAGTTATCTCTGGAATGCACAATTGCAATGTTGCGAGGCGACGAAGCGACGTCTCTCTCCCGCCCGTGCACGCATTAGCTCCCCCCTTTCAAACGCAGTTTCAATCTCGGTAATAAGCGAATGCGATTGTCTGGCTGTCTAGACGACCAACACACCCCACACACTGAACACCTTGACCGCGCGCCTCTGGTGATCGTTGGTGTGTGTTGATTGCGATGATATGTCACAAGTGATGCGGAGGAATGCAGTGGTATACCTCCTACTACTTCAACATACATGCCTCCAGCTCCTTCCCATTAACCGTCGCTGCGCCGCTTAACCGAAGAAGACCCATTCGATGTTTTAAAAAAAAGCCGCGCGACAACATCGCTCTCCCGGCCATGCGACTCATTCATCAACCGGCTGGGCTTGTCATGCGGTCTCGCAGTGAACCCTTGGCCGCTGTCATGCTGCAGAAGACACCCCTGCTCAGGCGTTGGAGAGGGCACCACCACCCTTGTCAGACAAAGGGACGCCGCATGCGACGTCGCACTCAAGCTTTCGAGGTTTTACTCAAGTCACAACGGACGTTTGCACCGACGTCGCGTTCAAGCTTTGCTCAACGTCCGCCACTGGGACTGCCGGAATTTGCACACCCATCTGACAGATTGAGCTCACGTGCCCTTCTCTACGTTGCAACTTCTTGGTATAGTCTCTCCCTTTTGGCCGGTCCTGCCCTCGCCTCGGCGCAAGCGCAAGCGACGTTGGAAGGCTGCGGTCGCGCCGTGGCCACTGACGGGCCATGCAGCCCGCTCGCCCCAATCTCCAGGTAGGAGACGGGCCCCGGCTTCTTCCTCTTCATCTCAATCATCCCATATCCTCCCCTATCTCCGCGCGCGCGCCGTCAAATCACCTCGAGCCCCACGGCGCGCGCGGTTCCCCCGGTATACAACCTCTTGCCTCGGAACAGGTTAGCGGGTGGCAAAACCCATTCGATCGCCCTTGATTGTGCGGCCCAGGGGCGCGGACGAGAGAGTCTAGGGGTTGGCGACCGCTGTAGATGTGCAGATATGCGATGGGGGTTGGGTTTTGCATACAAGGGCTTGGGCGGGATCGCTCGTCGCGCGTGATCCCCATGTCCTCCTGCCTGCCAGGTGCTTGTGCTTCCACTCTTTCAGTACACACTACTCCGTCACTACAGTCCTCTCTGGTGTGTCAGTCGCTCGTTTGAACCACCACGACCAGTCGCTCCTTCCGCCCGCCGCGTTTGCCTTCCCTCCAATAAACCTCACCTCATCCCGCTGTTCAACTCTCCCACGCTCCTTTCAGAGTCCCGTCGACTGATTACCTGAGCAACAACGCTTCCCGACACCACTCCCACGAACAATACGAGATCAGCCAAGATGCAATTCACCACTCTCCTCGCGATCGCCAGCGCGCCTCTGCTGGCCCTTGCCGCCGAGAACCCCTTCCGCATCCCTCCCTCCGGCCTCGCGGCGAAGGGCGAGCAACCTCTCGAGCTGGAGTGGGAGCCCACGACCGACGGCACCGTGACGCTCATCCTGCGCAGCGGCGACAGCGATGAATTGTCTCAAGGCACCATCCTCGCCTGTAAGAACGAATCCCCACCACCTTCAAAAAAACAGATAAACTCCCTCGCACCGCGCATCCAAAGCCAATCTCCACACCCCACACCCGCCCTCGTATTCTCCCCCCGCCCCCTCCTTACCTGTCAACCCAAAGCAACGAATCCCCCAACTAACATTTCCCCCCCCAATCCAGCCGAGATCGACAACTCAGGCCACTACACCTGGACGCCCTCCAACGACCTCACGCGCGGCGCCGACTACACGGTCGAGATCGTCGTCGACCACGACCCGGACCTGATCAACTTCACGCCCTACTTCCGCCTCGACACGCCCACCACAGAAGTCCAGAGCACCTCCACCGTCACCCTGGGCGCACCGAGCACCATGGCGCCCGTTATGGCTACCGTCGCTGCTTCGGGCTGTATGTCCTCCCCCTCTCCCCTCCCGCACGCGCCCCGGCGCGACGCGGCGTGTGAAAAGGCAGCGATTGAAGACTGACTCTCCCGGCAGCGAGTGGTGCTATGCCAATGGTGACTTCAGACGCCGCCGAGGGCTCCGACGACGCCGCATCGATGGCGGCTGAAGGCGCGGCCAGCAAAGCCAGCATGGCGGGGCCGGGCCTCTTCGCTCTGGTCGCGCTCGGGGCGGCCATCTTCTGATGGCGCGCATGTCTTCATCCGCGGCTTTCGCGGCTTTCGCGGCTTGCGCAGCGTCGAGTCCTTTGCGCGACGGAACGGTCGATGATACCCTTTGTTTCTTTTCGCTGCGGGCGCGAATGTAGTGCTGCTCGGGGGCGAGGGCGCGATAGAACGCCGCAAGTGCGGCGCCGCACGGTATACACACGACCGTGAGCGCCTTTTTCTTATCCCACGGCTGCGGTCCTTGAACTTCAAAACCTCAACTTCCTCCCCTCTCACAGTCTCCCCTTCCCCCGTCTCCGAACCCCAAAACCTCGACTCGACTCGACTCGACTTGCCCGCGCAGCAGGGTTATATGTAAGGTACACACACATACATGTGTATGCCGGTAGACACTCGAACAGCAGTCGCATCTAGACGCGCCTCGCACGTGGGCGCAGGAGGGATCTTCCCTGCGAAGGACTATAGGGCTGGGGGGGGGGGGGACACGGGGGCGCTTGGGCCCGCTGGCGCGGCGGTTTGTGTGGCCGCGTCGAGACCGCGCTGAGCTCGCTGGGTCGCGAGTGCGTGTAGCGGGGGGTGTATGTTACGTTAGAATTGTTTGCTGCGGCTCCAAGGAGGGGAGCGCGTGACTGTTGTTTTTTCGGTTTGCGACAGGTTGTCAGGTTGCGTGGGCGGACAAGACGTGTGGACGGGAGGGTGTGGAGTGTGCATGCCAGCGCCCGTCCCGTCCCACGTTTTTGTTGCGGAGGAGAGCGCGACTGCTTGGCTGCCTCGCTGCCTAGCGTGCGACATCACCTCCGCCTCGCACAAGAACACCAGCGGACTCGCAGCAGGCTCAGGACGCACGAAATGCAATCAAGCAGAAATTCGCGATTTACTGGAAGACGCTGATGGAAAATGTGACTGGCCGATTCATGTTCCGCATTGCAAGAAACCCCACCGAGCAGCTTCGCGCGCCCCGCAAGGCCGCGCTGGCTCCAGAACTCCCGTTTTAACAGCAGACTCCGCAGCACCCCCGACGAGCTGAGAGCAGACCTCGACGGAGCTGGTAAAGAGAAAAAAAAAAGACATGAAGGCTCTTGGACGCCGCCGTAGACGCTCCGTCGTGTAGAGCGAAGCACTCCCCACCCGTCTCGCCTCGCCGGCCACACGCCCTGCGCCCACAGCTACTCTAGCTTGACCAGCGACACTGGGGCGACGTACTTTTTCCTGCCGCCGGCCCAGAAGTAGGCGCTGGCCAGCACGACTGTTGCGGCGAAGATGATGATGGCCCAGTTGAAGTTGGCGGCCCACTCTGGGTCGCCTTGGCTCGGCGAGCGGGGGAAGAAGGAGAAGAGGAAGGCGACGGTGAGCCAGGCGAGAGTGACGTCGTTGACGAGCGCGCCGTACTTTCCCAGGGACCAGCGGCGCGGGAGCAGGGGTTGGTTGCGGTAGCGTTTGAGGCGCACGCAGCCGATGCTGATGATGTAGGAGAAGAGGAGAGCGGCGTTGGAGACGGATAGGATGGCGTTGAGGGCGAGGGGGGAGCCGAAGTTGATGGCCGAGAGGATGAGGGAGACGCCTAGGCAGAGGAGGAGCTGAGGGCGACGAGGTCAGTTGAGCGAAGAGAAGTGTTCAGGACTGTGTGAGGGGTTGACTTACGGCGTTGAGGGGGATCTCCCAGTCTGGACGGACGCGGCGGATCCAGGCTGAGAACGGGAAGCCCTGTGATGTGTGAGTTTGCTTTCCTTTTGATCGTGTCAAGATTTGAAAGATGGCTTACTTGATCTCTGCTGAAGGCCCAGACCTGGCGCGATGCGCTTGCCACTGTCGTGACGGTCTGGAAGTAGACCAAGGTTAACAGCATGGTACCGAGTACCACTGTGCCAGCATGCGAGTTGGTGGCATTGTAGAGGATCTGAATAATCGGGAACTCGGTAGCGGAGTCGCCGATGACAGTGTCCAGATTGGTGATACAGAAGCTGGTGGCATGTCAGCAAAGTGTTCGTCGGAAGCGTGCATTGGAAATTACCAAAAGGTGACGGTCATGGCGACGCCCAAGATGCCGTTGCAGAAGGTGGCCCACATCATGGCTTTAGGAAGCTGCAGCGAGGCGTCTTGCAGCTCTTCGGACATGTGGGCTCCTGCGTCAGGGCCTATGAAACACCAAATTGGTGCGGCGAGCCCAACGAGGCATGAGAGGCCCGTGTTACCCCAGCCGCCGCCGTCGCTGGAACTTGTCAGCACAAACTGGACTGTCGGGTAGGAGCTGGGGAACCTACTTGAAGTTTGTGAAAACTTGCGAGGCGGGCGCATGGTCCGCCATGATCCACATGGTCAGAAGGAAGGCGAAGAAGCCGAAGACATGCAGGAACAGGATGATTCCCTCCGCGAGCGGGAGGTGGCGCGCGAAAAAGATGTTGAATCCGACGGTGATGATCACGAAGAGGAAGACCATCAACGTAACTTGCCAGAGCTCGTTGATGCTGGCTTCAGGACGGACCAAGAGCACCATTTCCCTCACCACCCCGGCGAGTTGGAGGCCGCAAGTCGGAATTCCGGCAATCCAACCGAGGCAGCAGCACCAGCCCACCACATAAGAAAGGCTCTTTTGAAATCCGGGAGGAGCAAATTCGCTGACCTGGGGGTCGATTGTCAGTGAGAATGGTGAGTTGGGTGTTGTCAAGACGTACCCAATGGTATTGTCCTGGACACGGTAGGTCAGCTTCGGCTCACCGATTGGAGCGCACAACCACTCACCTCCGGCCGTCGGGGCCATGCTGGCCATCTCGGCCATTGAAGCGATCAGGCACAGCATGCAGGCCCAAACACCGACCGTGCACCATATCAGGCCTGCGGTGCCGCCGTTGAAGAGGCCGATGTAGTTGGACAGCAGCGTGCACTCCCATGTCGATTGAAGGATGGTGATGAAGCTGACGATGCCGACGAACTTGAAGTTGCGCTTCACAAGGGAGTCAGTACAGAATAATGGAACAATGGGCAGGATGGACAAACTCTGAGCTCTTGCCGCTTTCCCAAGCGGTGCATGTCACGCTCATCAGCAGCATTGCCGCCCTTTTGTTGAACGGCGGCCTTGTTGTTGTCGCCGAACTCCTCGACGGACACATGGTCCTCAGGCTTCATGCCGGACACAGCGGTGAGGGACATGGCAAAGGTACGAGTCAGCGAGGCCAAAGGTGGTGATTCGACGGAAACGGGAGCTCTGCAACGTGGGTGCAGATATAAGAGACGGGGCGCGGTGAGGTTGGAGCGATCACGGCGGGGGGGTATGCGAGCAGCCTCCGCAGTTGTCCCCGCGTTCACTCTCTCGGCGCTCGACAGGTGGTTGCACGAAGCTCGCATGGCTCCTGCCTTGTCGGGCAGGGAAGGCGCAGTGGCCCAGACCGAGCAAGCAATCAATTGGGCCGACCAGGGCGTCACATCACGAATCGACCTCCTCGCTGGCACCGTACCACCCCTTACCTCCCCTTGCTAACCCCGCGCCTTTCCTTGCCTGAGCGACCTCGCCGCCGCCGCCGCCGAGCAGTATACATTACTTCACGACGCACCCCCCCGTCCAATGGGTATATGCAGCTTGACACCGGCTGTGGCTTTCGCTGGTCCGCCGAACGGCTGCCCGACCAGCTCCGTTGACAGCCTGTCGCCACACCTCACGCCCTGCCGCCGCCACTCCGCCCCCGGTGGCCCCTCCGCTCACGGTCGCCGAACCATCGTTGCGCCCACCGCCTCTCCGCCGACCTCACCACTTTTCCGCTACCAAGCGACACTGTGCGACTTCAGCCGAATGCCTTCACAGTATCCCGTCCCATTCATCCCGGCCCGCCAAGGCGCGCACCCTCTACACATTGTTCACGCGCGTCCGCCTCCACACCTTTGCCTGCTCGCCCTGCATCTATCCAGCCTTACACCGCGCCGCCCCCGTAACGCCCGGCACCGGGTTCTCGGGTGCCCGCGACGTTTCCAGTGCCGCCGGCGTCGCACATGCGCTGCCGGCTGATGTTCTCAGTGCGTTGGCGTCACCCTCGTGTAACCCCGGCGCAGGGCCGAGGATGCCCGTGCATCTTGCCCGGCTTCAACCACTGGAAATCGTGCTGCCGGCCCAGATTTCTCCGCCGATGCACACTACACGACAGCAGAGCCGGCATCAGCAGAGGCAGCAAAACGGCGCGGGGTGGCGACGGCCTGCGGGCCACATTAAATAGGTAAACGCGGGCGCCCTAGCCTACCCTTGCGGCAGCACCTTCAGGTGATGTCCGGCGCATCTGGGCTTGGTGCGCTTGAGAGTGTGCGCTGGCCGAGTTCAGCATTTCCTTGCGTCGGAGTGCCAGGCAATTCATCTCGCAGCAGGCAAGCAAGGGGGTTTGGTTGCCAAACCGTTCCCCAGTGACAACCGAGACAACCAAACTGCAAGACCCCATCTTGTATACGGCGTGCTTGTGACCCTGCAGCAAACTCAATCGCCGCGTCGCGCAGGGGAACTCATCAATGTTTAGGAATCACCCTTGCGCGACCCTCCTGACGTCGCACGAGCGCTTCAGCCTCCAATAACAAAGCTGGCCCCCATCGCTGTAGTACCGGTGCTGCCTTCGAGTTGAGCTTGCGCGCGCGCGCGGCGCGACTGCGTACAGGTGCGAGAAGCGCTTTTCTTTATACACTCGACGACGCGACTGCGACACAACGAACAACCCCTTCCATTCGAGCGACATCTGTCTTGCTTTCCCGTCCGCCATTGCAGGTTGCAAGAGCCGCCCACGAGGGGTGTTCCTCCTTCCTTGCTGACTTCGTTGCTTCGCTATTTCTTACCGTCGCTTGGGGCCCTCCTTTGCTCCGAGTCCGCTCCATCGGGATCTCTGTTGAGCAAGACTCTTCGCACATCCCTTTCTTCAACCTTCGTGCCCAGAACCATGTCCTCGGAAGCTGGTGACGGGGTCAACCTCGCCATTAGCCTTTGCCTCACTTACATCATCTGCATCTCCTGCCTGCGCATCTGGATCCGCCGGGGTGCATTCGGGGTTGACGATGCAGTCATCGCGGTCGCCACGCTGTTGACCTTCGGCCATACAGCCGTGGACTATGTGGCCCTATCGGCAGGGCTGGGGAAAAGTTGGAGAGGGCTGGAGGATGAGGGGAAGCTGAAAAGCCTGAATGCGGTCCGTATAGCAGTGCATCGTTCATGTCAAGGTCGAACTGCCTTCTGACATATCTCTCAGGCTATTGTTGCAGGCGTCGTGACCTTCGTGGTTGCTCTCTACCTTTCGAAATGCGCCATGATATCCTTCCTCACCCGCATCACCAAAGCGCGCGAGGAGCTGCGTATCTATCTCTACTGCAACATACTCGTTGCTTTCAACGCCATAATTTCACTGCTCGTGGTTACCGCCGGTTGCGCTTCAAGCGACGGTTACTATTGGTCGCCGCGCGACAGCCCACTTGCTAGATGTCCGGGCCAAGTACGCGCTCCGACCAAGACAAGTCAAGTCAAGCGATCGAAGCTGATGAGAAGATCCTCCACAGACCGCCCGATGGCAAGCCTTCACTGCGCTGGACATCGTGACTGAAGCCATCCTACTGGCTCTGCCCGTCCGCCTCGTCTGGGGCCTGCAGATGCCACGCGCTCGAAAAACCATGATCCTCGGTGCCTTCTGGCTGCGCATCCCGTAAGCTGAGCCTAGCAGAAGCCCGCCAGCAACCAACGCACTAACCTCGTACCCTCTCCAGCGTCCTGGCCTTCACCCTCCTCCGCAACCAACACACCCTCGCCCTCCGCTACCCATCCCCCCCAGCCCCAGACCCCGGCACCACCTCCTCCCGCCTCACCATCTGGCTCGAAGTCCACCTCGCCTACGCCCTCGCCGCCTCCACCCTCGCCGCCTCCAAACACTTCACCGAATCCTTCAACTCCGACTTCGGCCTCGGTTTCGCCCGCGGCAGCAGCATCGACGCCAACACCGGCGGCAGTGGCGGCAGCGGAGGCAAAAGCTCCGTCGGAAGCGGCAGCGCCGACTCGCACGCGCACGCCAAGGTCCGTCAGGGTACCGGCGGTAGCTACGCGCTGGGCGACGTGTCGGACGCCGAGGAGGCGTACGTGCGCGCGCAGCAGCAGCGCGGCGGTCTCGAGGGTGAGCGCTGGATGGGTCGCGCGTGTAACACGGCCGGCCATGGCCCGGGCTGGAACGGCTCGCGCTTGCCCTCGCCGTCGTCGTCCTCGCCGCTGCAGTTGCGGCCGGACGTGGAGCCGGGGTTGTGCGGGGCGCATTTCGCCAATGTGTCGTCGCCGAGTGGGGAGGAGGCGCGGGCGGGGGCGAGGAGTCCCGGGTTGATGACGGTGAGGAGTGTGGATGAGTTTGAGGAGCGGGATGAGGAGGAGAGGAGGAGGGACGCGGATGCGCCAAGTGAGGGGACAGGGCGGGACAGCGAGAGCGGACGCAGGGGGAGTGAGGAAGATGGGGGGAATTGGAACTCTCACGGCTGTAAGGGCGGGATTAGGAGGGAGGTTGAGTGTGTGGTTTGGTGTGATCAGGCGCCTATTCTCGGCAGGGGATGATAAAGGATGGACCTCGAGGTATGGGGACGGGAGAGGTTTCCAGCAATTTCGAATGTTCAAGGAGACTGGTCAAGGGTTTTTGGTAGGCAGTGATGATACCCCACCTGGGCTTTGACAATGGCGATATACATACGCTGGTACAGATCTAGTAGGGTACAAATCTAGCTGAATTGACTAAGTGTAGCTCTTGACAACTTGCAGCACAAGGTGGAAAGCGCTTTGGTACGCGGTTCGATCAAAATAATGCCTGCTTTGATAGACAGACCCGTGCCATCCCTTGCGCCGAACGCCATCGCTAAGTAATAATCATCATGTGAGTGCGCACCTACAGCCACAACAGCCACCTGTCAATAGTCTCCGAAGCCTCACTCCTGAACAGCACCCGGCGCACCCTTATCCCTCGAGCGGTCGAGCTGCCTAGGCCTCCACTCACTCAGCCTCTGCACCGGGCCCCCCTCAATCAGAATCTCTTTCCCCTCCCCCCACCCCCCCAACAACCCCGCCTCCGCCTCCCCCACAGCTTCCGCACCCTTCCCCCTCTTCCTCGCCCTGGTCAAAAAATCCTCCCCCTTCACCCTCCCCCCCCCAACCCCAATCTCCCCCCCCGTCTCCTCCTCCAACCCCGCCACCCTCAAAATCTCCGCCCACTCCGGCCCCCCCATCCACTCAACCAACGGCCCCACCTCCCCCCCATCCTCCTGCTCCCTCTTCCGCTTCTCCGCTCCAACCCGCTTCTCCCCCACCTCCCCCCCGCCCACTGCATCCGCCATCTCATCCAGCGGCCCCCGCCACCTCTCCCGCCACACCTCCCCGCCCCCAAACCCCTCGTCCTCCACCTCCAGCACTCCGCCCTCAATCATCGCCATCCGCACGTCCGTGACCGTCGGTCGCGTGCCGCTGCCGTGCGCGTTGCGCGCGTGCGCTGCTGTCGAGCTCGCGAGGAGCAAGATGTGCCGTTCTGCGAGGTCGAGCAGAACGTCGAGGACCGAGGGCCGCGTGGCGTGGAAGCCCGCTGCGCGCAGGGTGGTGAGGATTAGGGGGCGCAGGAGCGCGCGGTGCAGGAGGTGTGGGTCGGTGGGTTGCGCCATAGAATGGGTTGGGGCGCCGGAGCGCGGGGGGGGGGGTGGATTGTGGTGGTGAGTTTGGGTTGGGTTGGTGTGGGTGGTGGCGTGCTGGTTGGTGGACGCGAGCTGCGTTGATGGGGTGGTGAGCTGGGTAGCTGTGTCTGGGTTGGTTGACTGGATGCTGCGGTGTAGATTCGGTCTCTGAAAGCGCTTCTCCAGGTCACAGAGGAGGTTGTGTAGATTAGATGAGGTCTGGGTGGATGCAACGTGTTGGTCGCCGTTGTGGTGCAGCAAGGAAAATGACGTTGGAGCGCAGTCTTGAAGTCGAAGATGCCCTTGCTTCACTTTCACATGCTTCCCGGGAGCAGACAGCGCCAAGGCCAGTCACGTGCTTTCGCGTTCATCTTGCTTGACGGATCTCCTCTGCTTTGTAAGGGGGCAAGGTACTGGCCAGTATTCTGGAGTGCAATTCGAAGACAATGCTCAAAGGAGGAACAATTCTTGAAGTCGGGTATCATGCATTGAATGAGGTTAATTGAAAGCAAAACGCCCGCTCCCTTCGTCTAACACGGCAGCTCATCAGGCATCATCAAAACGGTCGTAAGTATCGTCAGTCTCCTCGTTGTCCACTCATCAGTCCTCCACCCACGAAACACCAGTCTCCATGCCAGTTTTCATATCAACTTTCTGCCCAGCTCCCTCTCCGCTTCCTCCAACACCCTCACAACGTCCCACCGCCCAGCCACCGCCGCAGCCTCCTTGGGCGTCCTCCACTCCGCATTCCTCGCGGTGAGATCCCCCCCGGCCTTCACGAGGATGCTCGCCATATCCTTCAGCCCCGTGAATGCCGCGTAGTGCAGCGCTGTGATGCCGTCCTCGGTGTGCATGTTGGGATCGGCGCCCGCCTCGAGTATCGCTTCCATGACCGCCTCGTTCGTGCCCCACACGGCCCAATGGACTGCGGCTGTGCCGATGAGGGACATGGCGCGGAGGTCTGGGGTCTGATGTGAGTCGGAGAAGAGCAGGCGGATGAGCGGCGCTGTGCCCCATTTCGCGGCGTACATGAGTGGGGTTGTCTTCCAGCAGTTGCCGGCGTTGATGTTGGCGCCGTGGTCGAGGAGGCATTGAACGGTCGCCAGGTCGTCTGCTCGGCAGGCTTGGTGGAGCGGGCTGGACGAGGACTGCTTCAAAGTCGGGTTGGGCGAAGCGCCGTGTGCGAGGAGGAGCTGCACTGCGGCTAGTTGGGAGTTGCTGGCTGCGCCAGCTAGAGCTGTAAGGGAGCCTGGCTTGGCTGGTTTGAAGGAGTCGTAGAGGTGTTCGAGGTGAATAGGTTCGTCTATGGCGACGCCACGCGCGAGTAGGAGTTTCATGTGTTGCAGGTTCCCGGTACAGGCTGCACTGTAAAGTGCTTGGGATGAGCTGGTTTCGTCACAAAGGCATTTAGATTCCGCAGTCGTGCAAGAGACCGGCACTTGCGTAGAATCGACACTCTGCACGCGCAAAGGGGAGTGTGGAGGCGAGCTCATGTCTCGCGGTCGCGTGCGAGGCGAAGTTGGAGGGCTCCAGTGGGCCTTGGCTTCGCAGAACGAGGGCGCTTGTTCTGAAGACGAAGCTGAGTGCAGAGATCCTTCTCTATCGCTCTGCATGCTCCACTCGGCGAGGTCGTCGTAGGTAATTTTGGTGCGTCGCAGGCGTTTAGTGCGCGGAGAGAGGGGAGACGAGCCTGCGACTTGCCAGGAAGACGGGCCACATGGTTGTTGGATTGCCGTCCCGGCTCTGAATTCCTGCCGGCTCCATGCTGACATCACATCGAAGCCCATGTTGTGCGAGTTGGCACGAGGTGAAGTTGTGAGAGGGAAGTTGTTGACCGGCTTCCTGTCAACTGGAACAAGGTACCCCTTTGCAAAGCAACGAGGTCTCGGTAAGCTGCAGATCTGAGTCTCTGCGCCGTTCAGATTGATCTAGTAGAGTCCAGATGCTGTAAAAGGACGAACGTGGGTAGGTGTGGAATGCTCTAGCAACCCAATAGGAAGATGCAAGTCTTCTGAGGCAATACCCGTGGGGATGGACGGGAGTATTTATCGAAACGCGAGACAATGGAATACCAAGCAAACCAAATGCCGCCATGACTTGAGAAAGGAAGAACACGAACATATTATGCGAATGAGAAGCAAAGATCGGAAATGCCACGCTACCTTCGGGCCAGCAATGCCTCAATGTGCACGATATCACACACGGGACGACATGAGAGCTGCGTCACACAAGCTGCGAGGTCGAATGCGCCGGGGGGGTAAGCAAACCGCTCTTTTGTCCGGTCTGTTGGTGAGGGAGAAGTAGTTTGCGGCGGAGGCAAGGTTGTGAGTGCGGTGAGCAGGATGCGCGCCAATGCACGGGGTGTGGCATGCTCATGCAGCCTTGCGGGCAGGGGCTGACTGAGGCTGTGCTGGTTGCTGATGCCGCGAGCGGGGGCGTGATCGCGGAGAAAGCGAATGGAACAATCGTCGTGCCACTGCGGTGAGACGTTTTGATCGATGGACCATGCGCACATTTCCAGCTTCCGACGAAAGTAGAAGGTGTGCATTGGAAAGGAAGGAGCGCGAGACCTTGCGATGGAAGTTGAATTCGAAATGGCAGCTCGGCAAACCTGCCATGTATGCGTTTCACTATTCCATTGACGTTGCTGTGACCAGCTCGGCCTCAGCCTCCACCCATGCATGTGACTAGGCACTGCGCCGCCCTCCGACCTCAAACCTCCCGCCCGCTGCGACCTCAACAACCTCCATCGAGGTCACTCGCTTATCCGTACTGCCGTCATCTTACGTCCCGACGGCCCGATCATGAAGCTCAAGCTTCACAACAGCAAGGCCGGCGCGCCTCAAGATGGCCCCAAGGGCACCAACACGCCCGCAGCACCCCCACCTTCAAGCGCACCGATGGCGAATGAAGGGAACGCCGGCACAGAGGGAGGAGCAGCGCCTCACCGACCGAGTTTGAAATTAAACTTCAATTCCAACAAGCCCGCACCCGCCAACGGAGCAACCACACAAGCCAACGGCAAGAAAGCGAAAGCAGCAGCAGGCACCGGCACCGCCGCCAAAGCGAAACTGGGCAAAACTGCTGAAGGCCCAGGCAAAGGCAAGAAGCGCGCAGCAAACGACGATGGGATCGCGCCCGCGCCGAAGCGCGCAGCCAGCGGCGCCGTACAGCGCCTCTCCCTCAAAGGGCCATCAAAAGTACAGCAAGCGGAAGAGAGAGCGGGCGGCCTTGGGAAAATCACGCTCAAGAAGAACGCGGCACCGCCACCGAGGAAGGAAATCAAGGTGCGCGCGTTGAATGTCAAGAGGCCACCACCGGAGAGACTGCCGGGGCTGGGCTACGATAGCGAGGACAGTGAGGCGGAGACGGACCCGGCGATCCAGCAGAGCTTTGTGATGAGGATGCTGCCAGGAGAGGATTGCGACTACGTGCGAGATGCTGTCGCGAACGGGAAAATCGGTCTGCCGGAACGAGAGGGCGGGGCGGATATCTCGATCCGCTTCCTCGACAGGGACATGCGGAGAGCGACGGTGAAGGTGCGGGGGAGGATGTACGCGGCAGCGCTGGTAGATTTGCCTTGTATCGTGGAGACGATGAAAAGCTGGGACCGCAAGGGGTGGTGGAAGTCGTCGGATCTGAACCAGATGCTTCTCGTTCTGGGCCGCTGCAGCAGCGAGGACGAGGCTAGGAATTTCACTTTACCGCGAGAAGTGGACAAAGAGACGCTGCAGTACCCGCACGGCCTGACGCCTCCCATGCAGTGGGTGCGCAAGCGACGTTTCCGAAAGCGATTGAGCTACAAGCAAATCGCGAACGTGGAGGAAGAAGTCGAGCGACTCATCAAGGAGGACGAAGCCACAGAAACCAACGGCGGTGAGGTCACGTACGACTACCAGACGGAGCGCGAGGCCGACGACATCGAAGACGGAGAAGACGACGACGACGACGACGACGACGACGAGCCAGAGGAAGACGAAGCCATCGAGACAGTCGAGGGCGAAGACGACGACGACCCGGAGGAAAACGCCAGACTCGAGGCCGAAATGCAAGCCATGTTCGACGCCGAAGGCGACGAGCCCGAGCCCTCGACCTCCACCCCCGCGCCCGGCCCCCTCGAAATCACCACCCACCGCTCCACCGCCGCAGACGCCCAGTCCTCCAACAGGCCCGCCAACCCACCCACACCCTTCGTCTCGACCCCCCTCCCCCTCGACTCCGCCGCCCCCTCCCCCTCGGCCCAACCCCCCACAACAGCCGCAACCCCCACCTCGGCCGAAAACTCGGGCTCCGACGACGACAATTCATCCTCCTCGGACCCCGACTCAGACGACGACGACGACGACGACGCCGCCTCCTCCCCGACGGAAGAACTCGACGAAGACGCCCGCGCCCGCGCCACGGAGCGCAACCAACAACTCGAAGAAGTCGGCGACCTGGAAAACGTCATCGCCGCCCTCGACGCCAAAATCGCCAACCTGGGCAACCAGCTGCTCAAAACCCGCGAGCGCGATAAGCGGGAGGCGTTGGTGGAGGATTTGAGGGTGAAGCGCACGGCGCTGGGGTTGGAGGAGCGGGAGACGGGGGAGGGGAGTTTTGCCGGAGGAGGGGGTGGGACGGGGGAGTGAGTGAGTGAGTGAGTGAATGAGTGAGTGAATGAGTGAATGAGGGGAAGGGATGGGCGAGTGGGCGGCGGGGAAGGGGATAAAGGGGGAAAAGGGCTGCGGCGCTGGGCTGCGCTGACGCTGACGACGCGGGGGAGAGGGACTTCGCCGCGTTCGATTCCAGAAAGAAAGATACCATTAATCCATTCCGCGCCGTGCGCGCTTGTGGCAGCCGCGTATACAACAACCCCCCCCCGCCCCTCTCTGCCCGTCCCACCCCGTCGCCAGATCTTACGTGTCCCCGGCCGCCCGCGGTGCGACGCGCCCTCCCGGCTCCCACTCACACTGCGCGGAAACGCACTCACCCCCCCCCCCCCCCCGCCAACCTCCCCCTTCGCAACCGAAAAAGACGCAGAACACATAGATAGTACTTGTGTGTTGTAAGATATAAGATGTAGTAATTCAACTTGAAGTTCTCGATTTTCGGCGCTTTCTCCAAGCCATGGATGATGCCAATACAGGGCAGCTGTCAGTCAACCCCCCTCCCCCCCCGCCTCTCACTAACCGCATCAACAACACCCACTGTCATCCGCGCCGTCATCGCAGTCATCCTCCCAACCCCCCCCC
>SGQK01000041.1:0-174160 GCA_004216415.1 Aeminium ludgeri | reverse complement strand
TCACGACACAGGAGCTAAAGGAGGATCTCTTCGCCTTCCTTAAAGCAACAGGGATAGCTACTAGGAGGTAGCATCTCTAGAGGAACGAAGAAGAGGAGGAGGGAGGGGAGGTGGAAGAGGGAGGCAGGAGAGGGGGGTAACCTAGCTATTCTTTATCTCCCTTTTGTTTGTTTGTTAGAAGCCCGAGGGACCTTAGAGCCCCTTAGCACGAGGCCTTCCCTAATGTTAATTAACACCTGATCGAGAACAGCGCAGAAGCACAAAGTAGATAGAAACTACTCCCCTTAGGGGAGCCGTCCTACATAGTCTTAGACTCAGACAGGACGTAAATGGAACAATCAATTAATCAATTAATCAATCTATAAGGGAGTCTTCTATGTTCGCTATATACTGTACGAAATGGAGGGCGAGCGACAATGGTCGCTTGGAGTGCTGTCGCTCCTGTCGCTCTGTTGCTCTACTCCTGTAAGATGGTTTGACGATGGTCGCTTGGAGTGCTGTCGCTCCTGTCGCTCCTGTCGCTCTATCCCTTCGGTTAGGAAGGCAGAGGCATTATAACTAAGGTCTCGTTGTCAATTCTTGCTAGTGGCCATAGGTTGGTCTCGTGACCGTAACAACTGTCTTTACAAATAGCCAACACTAGTCTTAGGGTAGAAAAAGGGAATGGAGGTCCTAGGCAGACTTGGTTCTACAAGTTGTTGTTGATGGAGATAGTGACTAGTTGCCTTAATAGACTAATACACTGTCGCTACGACATCACTATGTTGCTGCACCATGTAGGTTACCTTGACCATCGTACCACCTTTACAATAGTCTCTAGGAAGTAGCTAGGCTTGTGACCTATTATAATTAAGTTTAGGACAAAAGTGCATAAATACTAAATTCTACATAAGGAGGGCCTATATATACAGCTGTGTGGTCACGTGCTTTCAGGGGCTTGGCAGTATCCCTCACAGCAAATTGATCCCGGACAGATCCGAGATCTCGATAAGATAGTCTCGTTTCGGTTCCCGAGCGACATCCTCTCGAAATCTAATTCGTCCGTAGCTAAGGTCGCGCTCTTCGAATATCAACGCGATTCTCGTCGCGAGGGATTAAGAAACACATCCATTTCGATTCCTTCTCGACGCTGTTTATACATGCATTTGCGGACTTCTTGTAGTCGCGCTTTCCGCCTGTTGCCCATTCTGCGAGCGGCGTCTTCGATCTCGGTTAACCCGAACATCCCGCGTTGTACGTCAACATCGACCGGCCGGACTTTTATCTCTCGCGAGTTCGCCTCGATGACTAGGTCAACGACGCAGCCGTCGCAAAACGGTATCCCTGCGTCGGCCCTCGCAATCCCCGAGCACGAGGATGATCCCGCCGTCCGCTCAAAGTACAGGCCCTTTCTGCTCGAAGACGCTGTTGCGGGCGAGGACTGGATCTCGAAACTCAAGTTGACGACGGTTGAGCGCATGGTAGAGACGGACTTGACTGCGACGAGAGGCAGTCGGCTGAAGGTTCTCGTTCTATACGGCAGCTTGCGCGAAAGGTAAATGTCCCTCTCGAGTGGCGCATGTCGTCTCGAATGGGCGCTCACGAGGCAATCCAGGTCATACTCGCGCTTGCTCGCGTTTGAATGCGCCCGCATCTTATGGCGACTGGGATGCGACGTGCGTGTCTTTTACCCAGGCGGATTACCGCTGAAAGACGATATCCAGCACGGGCACCCGGAAGTCCAGACTCTGCGCGACCTGAGCAAGTGGTCCGATGGACATATCTGGGTCAGCCCAGAGCAGCATGGCAACTTGGTACAGAGCGCCCCCGGTCCCTTTGTGAAGAGCCATCTCATCTGACCATGAACTTAGACAGCAGCCTTCAAGAATCAGATAGACTGGGTGCCGCTCAGCACCGGGTCCGTTCGTCCCACGCAAGGCCGGACGCTGGCCGTCGCACAGGTGTCGGGCGGTTCGCAGTCTTTCAACACGGTCAATTCGCTGCGGATCCTCGGTCGCTGGATGCGCATGTTTGCGATCCCGAATCAATCCTCGATTCCAATGGCGTACAAGCAGTTCACAGATGCTCAAGATCCGGCCGCGGACCGGCAAGCGTACTTGAAGGCGGAAGGTGGGAGCCGGCTGATGCCATCCGGCAATCGGGATCGTGTGGTCGACTGTATGGAAGAATTCGTGAAATATACGATCGTGATGCGTGGACATTTCGATCTCTTTGGAGATCGATATAGCGAGCGGACAGAGCGGGAGGAGAAGGAACCCCGGGCGCGCGAGGAAGAGGCAGCAAAAGCAGCCGTGACAGATGAAACATGATCCAAATTGGATCAAGTAAAGGGGGCGGACATCGCAAGCATTGAGAAAGTGGAAGGTTGAAGGATAGATGAAGAGGTCCAACGCGCTCTTTGCATTTCCATTGCATCACAACCCGTAGCTCTTCACCCTCGACCAGTAGAATGCTCGGTCATTCTTCAAACCAAACTCCGCCCAATCGTCAGTCAACTTGTTGTGACTCCAAAAACCCTTCCAAGCGAGTTTGTTGTTTCGCGTCTGCTTGCCCGCGTGTGCGAGCGCAAGCAGTAGATGGTAAGTGTATTTCGGAACGACGCCTTCCGTCTCAACATGCAGGTCGCCTTCCTCTTCTTGCTGCTCCTGTCCATCGGAAGGCACCGTGGCAGAAGACGCTGGGCCTGAAAGACGCCATCTGCCCCGCAGAGCATCACGCATCACACTGCTTGGCAATGTGGAGCCAGCGTGATGCCGGCCGTGTAGGTTCTCTTTCCTGAGATGGTGCACCACATCCGCTGGTTCGGAGGTGGAGAGTAGACTGATGGCCGTTCCATCGCGGAAAAAGCGCAAGTAGCGGTAGTAGGTGACGACGTGCACGGCAGTGCCCCACATGAGGGTGTTGGTTGATTGCGCGCCAGGGCGAGTATAATTGACAGTACTAATGTAACACCCATTGAAACGGATGCGCGGACGTGCACGAAACATCTGACGCCAAGAATGTGCATAGGTAGTGTGGAGTAGTTGTTCCGTCTGGGCAGAAAAGGCGATGCTCAGCTCCGCTGGTGTAGGCGGAACTCCCTGGTTTTCGAGTGACCCCTCATCGTCGGAAGAGCCCAGAAATCGAGCGATGGAGTCCTTGGCAGAAATGGAGAATCCGTCGAAGTCGCACGCATAATCGTAATGCATGGCCGGGAAGCCGATCTCGTGATGCATGGCCACGTACTTCCAGACGGACTCTTCGGTGAGAACAAGATAGGCAAGTCGCTTGCATACCTGCGCGCAGCGGGTAAACGAACCTACATCGGATGCTGCAAGATTGGTGAGGATGTTCGTGAGAATCTCGTCCGGCACATGGGCAAGAGGGCAAGGAGGCTGCGGTGACGCTTCTGTCGGAGGCGGCACGGCTTCGATGCGGAGGGAAGAGAAGTCTTCTACCATCTGCTTGATTGAAGATGGCATCGCCACCTCTCTGGCATGTAGGGAGTGATAGGCGGGGTTCGGTTGGGTTGTGGACGCGTTGGACGGGTTTGGGTTGGCTGGCTTTGACTTGATGAAAGAGGAAGGGGGGAAATGCTTCTTCTTGTACGCCTCGTGGACGCCATCGTCGAGCTGCGACTTACCTTCAGCATGCTTGCAGGATCAACGTTTACTCTGTGAGAAGGGGACGAACTCTGAAAGCCCTGCGATAGTGCTTGAGGCTGTCTCCCAGCTGGCCGTGCGTCTCCTTCTCGACCGCTCGCTCATAGTGCTCCAACGCTGAAGATGGCTCCCAAAATGCACTCTCACGGTTGTTGTGTTGCCCTTCCTGCCCCAGTCTCAGCTCCTCGTCCTTGTCCGGCAAGTCGTGATAGGCTCGTGGCTCGACATCTTCCGAGTAATCCGACACGTCTTTACGTCGCGCCGCTGACACTCCAGTCCCTGGCGGAGCAGTGTTTGCGTCTTTCCGCCTTTGCCTGTTCTGAGAGTCCTCCACTGTGCTTGTAGTCGCTTCGAGCCTCCTGTTCCGCGCCACCTCTTCCTGCCATTCCCGTCGAAATCTTTCCAACTCGGCTTCGGCTTCCGAAGCTTGCGAGGCCATCGTGTCGAGTTGGGATTTTTCCAATCTCAGTTTTTGGTAGGTATCCCAGGTCTGCCTAGGAGATAGGGTGGGAGAGGCGAGGTGAAGTAGAAAAGAACTCGCCGTGTAGCTGCGGTGTCTCGACGAGGACCACCGCCCGCGGTGAAGCTGGAGAGGAAGGTGGTTATGTCATCAAAGACGACGGGACGGGCGGGTTCGATCAAGCTCCAGTCCGATGTCGGCCCGGCTGGGAAATTCCACGCCTTGCCGGCGACATACATGGTCGCATCATCAACTCGTCCTCGCGCGCGCTGATCAATCGCTCCTTTATTCACTCCTCTGCTCATCCCTCCCCACACATCCCTCCTACGACAAATTCAACATCGTTCCCACTACCTCCGAACACCTACGCCGCTCGCAATCGAATCTCCGGCGCACAACCTTCGCCACCGGATACACCACCTCCCGCATCTCCCGCGCCCTCCTGCGCGCGTGAACAAGGGGGAAGGATGGCGAGCGAGGAGTCGCGAGGACAACCACACGACAGACAGCCTACGCACATCCTCCCAGCCGGAAATGGCGCTTTCGACGAGCCTTCGGCGCCCAAACTCACCTCGTCGCTTCCCGTGGACCCGGAAACTTCGATGGCCCAGAAGATGCTCAGTGCCGTCACTGGGTCCATCCTGACTTCGCTGCTCGGTGCGTCAAATCCAAGGCCCGCGGCGGGATCGTAGCAATCGCTAACAGTTCCTGCAGTGACACCCCTCGACGTCGTCCGTGTCCGATTACAGACCGCCTCAAGTCAGCCTCCCTCCGCTCACCTCCCCTTCTTCCTCGAAGGCAAATTGCCCCCGAACCTCGGAATCACCGCGTGTTGTCGCGAGGTCTTCTGGGTGCAGAACCAGAGCCAGTTCTGCGTCGCCAACGCTGTCCCTGCCCCTCCATCCGCAGGCGTCATGGATGAAATGATCATCTCTGACTGTGCGGCAGAAGCGACACAGCGGCGGAGTTTCAATACAACTTTCGACGGTCTGCGGAAGATTGCGAGGAACGAGGGGGCATTCACACTATGGAGAGGGTTGAGTCCGACGCTGATGATGACGGTTCCCGCCAACGTCATCTATTTCGCGGGCTACGACTGGTTGCGCACAAGCCAGAAAAGCCCAATGGCGGGAAGGGTAAGCGATGCGTACGCGCCGCTAGCAGCTGGTTCCCTGGCGCGCGTGCTGGCTGCTATTGCGGTGAGCCCGATTGAGATGCTGCGAACGAGGATGCAGGCCACTTCGTCCGGGCAGACAGGGGTTCTGCGGGCGACCGTAACGGGCTTGAGGGAGATGGTGTCGAATGAGGGTTATCACTCCCTCTGGCGCGGCTTATCTCTGACGCTTTGGCGCGACGTTCCTTTTTCTGCTCTCTATTGGTGGGGATACGAGCAGACTCGCAAGCGCCTGGCTGCCACCCGCCAGCAGAGCGCTTCCATCGCCGGTCTGTCCACGAAGAACGAATTGTCCCACACCTCGCTCCTTACGGATTCTTTTCTGGCCGGCGCGGGCTCCGGCGCCATCGCAGCCTTTGTCACGACGCCTTTCGATGTCGGTAAGACGCGCCAGCAGACCGTTCTGCATGACCCGCAGGCCAAATTGAAAGATGTACCCGAAAGTCGCTCGATGCCGCGGTTCCTCTACCACATCTACTGTAAGGAAGGGGCTAAGGGCCTGTTCAAGGGGTGGACCGCGCGTTGTTTGAAGGTTGCGCCGGCCTGCGCAATCATGATCTCGACTTACGAGATTGGCAAGAAGATGGCTACCGACGCCAACGAGAAGAGAGATGCCATGGTGGAGGGTTGATCGGACTCGATAATTCTGCGAGGTAGTTCACTCGAGATGAGTCAGAAACGGCCACCAGAGCCATTAGTGGAGCGGCGTAGATTGACGCTGAGGACGAAGAGCGGCTTCGGGTGGGAAACTTTGACTGTTTGCTTGCAGCACCGTATAGCGAGGCGCTGGGGAAAGGTTTTGCGGGCTGTATAGAGGGGGAAACCGGTGCATTCGACCTGTGAACGAAAATGGAAGTGGTGGGACCTGTAATTACCATCCAAGAATTCTGCTCTGAAGATTCATTCAGAATGCTTCGAAGTCCTATGCAGCTCCAATCCTCGGCTGTGACGTCGACGACCAGATGGTACCTTTTGTCTTCGGAACTTTGGTAGCAAGCTTCCCTTGCATTCGCCCGTTCCAGGAAGGCACTGTACCGATACTTGCTACCGATCCATCTTTAAAAGAACGTAGACTCGACCTGGAAGCAGCACATCAGTGATCACAAATCGAAAACAATCGCTTCAACTCTTCGCCCGGGCTTTTGACCATAGCCGGCCACCGTCAGACAGCAGCAATCATGGCCAGCTCCCCCGTTTTGTACATCATCTACAACGCCGATTCAACCATTCGCGGCAAACTCCAATATGCCTACCGGAAGATCTCTTCCAGCACCCCCGAGAATCCCGCCTGTGCTGCCTGCGACCTCACTCACGGCGGACTGTCGCTCACTGAGACGCCCGCGTGGCGAGAAACCCAGAAGAAGATCGAGGCGAAGGGATGTGAAGTCAAACTGTGGCATCGAGATGAGGTGGAGGGGGATGCGAAGGACTTCCTCGCTCAAGGAGAAGATGACGGTGGCAAGGTGGCGCTGCCCGTCGTTCTGTCGGGCAAGGAGGGGGAGGGGACGAAGGTCGTGGTGTCCAAGCAGGAATTGGCGAGCTGCGCGGGTGATGCGAACGAGTTTTTGAGTATGTTGGAGCAGAAGGGGATTTTCGCCGGAGCGAAAGTGCAAGCAGGACATGGCGAGGGCAAAGGAGCTGCCTTGTGAGGAAGACTTTGAAACACCATTGTGTTCAGACGATTTTCGCGTATCACTTTGCACGACTAGGAACAAAATTACCCGCCGCTGCTCGGTCACCTTTTCCTCAGAGCCGCTACCGCCCAGCTGACTCTTTGCGTCGTCCCAATCATCACACCCGCAGCTAGTAACCAGCAAAGAGTCTCCGTCCACGTCGGGAAGGCCAACATGAGCGTAAAGATCATGCCACTCTCAAACCCTTCCACCAACGCCGGCCGCATCGAAAGGCTCGTCAACTCCACGACTTCTCTCTCTTTCTTCTCTTCTTTCTTACCCCTGCCCTTAGCTTCCGTGACTGTTGCCTTGTGCTTTTCGACCAACGCAGCGACGAAGAACAGCACGAAGTTGTTAACGTGAAAACTTGACTCGGCGACTGCGACAGCGGCCCAACCACTCATTCCCAGCTGGCTTGTTTCATCGCCGTGACTTTGCCCAACTGCACAACAGATGGGGATGGCTGAGTAAACGATGAAATCCCCGAGTAGATCGAGAAATCCGCCTAATTCGCTGGCGAGATTTCGATGGCGTGCGAGCGATCCATCGAGGCAGTCGAAAAGGCGATTTAAGAGCCAGAGAGCCGTGGATGAGATCGGTGAAGCTGAGAACGCGGCAGTCGCGCACGATGCAAGTCCAAAAAGGAAGGCCACGAAGGTCAAATGCGTGGGCTGGATAGATTCCGGTATGGCGGGAATGAGCGGGTCGACTAGATTGTCTTTGAGTGGGCGGAGAGGTATGTCGAACATGCTGCCGAGCTGACGGTGTGGAGAGGCTGATCCGTTGTGTTGGGGAAGATCTTGGAATTTCTGCACCTTGAGGCTTTCTAATTTGGGAGGACTTTAAGCATACGTCATACATTAGGAGCGAGATCGGATGATAAAAGGTCGTCGAGCATAGTGAAACACCCAGTGGTAATTGGAAGACACGGAAAGGTGATCGAAACGCCATGGCGGGGTCTGAATACCTATGTCGCCGCATAATAAATGCTGGCGATGAACAACGCCACCACGAGCGAAGCCAGTCCGCCGAAGAACAAAAACACCGAACCCCTCCGGCGTCTCGTGATTTCCCTCTGCAAAGGCACCCCTTCCATAACATCTCTCTTCAGCAAAGGTATGGCGAACATGTATCCCGCGGCCGCGACCCAATAGCAAACTGGAATAATACAAGCCAGAATCAATTGCGTGTCTTGTGTGTAGACTTCGCTCCCGGGCTCGAGCCCCCTCAGAGCCAATCCGACAATCTCCGGTCCAGAAGAGTAGATCAGCACTTGAACACTGCTGTAGATCGCCAAACCGAAGGTCTTGTACTTCGGCGGTAGAAGGGACGCAATCAAGCCATTGATCGCCCCTAGCCAGAGTTCCGCACTCAAGTACGCAACGCTCATTGATCCGTAGAGAACTTTGACGCCTTCGTTCTGATTTCCTGAAGCGATGTCGCGGGAGAATATCATGAGCAGAACGAACACACTGCTCACCATGCCACCGAGGGCTGTGAGCCAGAGGGGCGTCGTAGCAGTGCGGCTCCACAGGAGAGAGGTGATTGCGCCGCCGGACAGCACTGAGACTGTGCCGACGACTCCCACAATAATCCCGTAATGCGACATCAGCTGGCCCCTGTCCGGGTAGGAGTTCTGCAGGTAGCTAGGCATGTAGTACCCAAACACGTTGCCGGCGAGCTGTCGGACGCCAGCCGAAAGCAAGAGCAGCCAGAACGACCTCATTCGAATGAGATATGAAAAGGTGATGTACAGCTGCTCTCGAGCCCTTCGCAGATGACCGCGAGGGGCTGCTCCGTTACAGTCGTAGATATGGTCGTCCACAACGACTCCGTGGTTTCGAGTTCCGGGGTCACGCACGATCACCGCAAGAACAACCGCGAGGACGATGCCCGTGATTCCGATAGCCCGTAGAGCAACTCTCCATCCAGCTTCGTTTTCCGTGAACGCGGTGGCAATCTGCCCACTGATCGCCTCCCCGATGTAGACGCCGACGTAAAAGACGCTCGACCCGACAAAGACGTTCCGCCATCTCCCGCTCAAGTCACTGATCAGACTGATGCTCAAAGGCTCCACGCAGCTTTGGCCCAGCCCCATGCCGATTCTCGCTAGAAGTATTTGCCAGAAGTTGTTGCTCAGGCTCTGGAAGACGACGCAGAGACTCCACCATATTGAGGCAGCGACAAGCACCCATACCCTGGCGCGACGGAATGTGTCGGTAAAATATGCGATTGGCAGCGCAGCCAGCGCATAGACGATGCCGGTGGCATATCCGCTCAGGATGCCATATTCAGAGGCGCCGAGGTTGATGGTGCGGCTGAGGGGCGTTTGAAAGTAGGAGAGGATAAACTTGTCGTACTGGGCGAGGAAGTAGTTCAGGAGCAGGACAAATATCGAAATATAGTTGCGGGCGGTTTGCAGTTGGGATTTCCATGTGGACCGGGGTTTTTGAGAGGGCCCATTTGGGCTGGCGGTGTTGCGGGTTTCGGCCGGGCTGTGGAGTTCGTCAACCACCTTGTCGCTGTCGTAGCCCATGGTTGACCCAGTGCGCGCTCCAATCACACCATGTGTTGTGTGCGTGCAGGCTCGAGGCAAGTTAAAGCGCAGTGAAAGCAGAACGGGTAAGGTTCATCAGGGGGGGGTTCAGCCTGGGCGGATGCGTGGAAAATATCGATTTCGTCATCGTACCTTGCCTCGCCCTCTTGGTGACATCCCGCTGAACGGAAGGGAAGCTACCGAGCCACCTGCCCGTGCTGACAACGTAGCTGCGTTATTGACCGACCTGGAGATAGTCCTTCTAACGCCAATCAGTCGACCGATTATTCGACCACGATTTTGACTGTCAAAGTTCAAAATGATGTAACCTCAATTGAATGCGTGGTTGTGCGAGAGTGAAGCTGTTGAACATCTCACATCAGCAACAACAATGTCGCCCAATTCGAGGCCACAGCTGCCTCCAGGCACGACCAGCATGTTCTCCGGCCTGACGGAAAACTTGAATTTCCACGCTAGCCCTGAATCTTTTATCGCGAGCAAAGCAATCCAGCACCACCGATCTAACCCTGACGATGTTGCGAAGCGAACGCCACTTCGTGCGAAAATCTTGAACCGCAACGTCGTGATCGTCTCTGCGTACAGACAGGTGCGAAAGGTACTTGACACAGAAGATGGTCGCGAAGACGATGAGCAAAAGCCTCCGTATGTGGCCATGGAGAGCTACAGTCAGCTTATGAAGGACTTCTTTCCGCCGCCAAACTTGCTATTGCGAGACGGCTGTCCACATGCGCGAATGAGACGAGGCTGGGCTGCGAGTGAGCAGGCTTTCTCGTCTTTCGATGAACAGAAGTTGGCAACTTTGACCGCGCGGTTTCTAGAGGAGCTCGCACGAGGGGATGGGTCGTTTGACTTGTACGATCGTCTGAAGGATCTTTCGTGGCAGCTGTTCTTATCAGCTTTTCTTGAGTTGGAGCCCGGGGATACGGAATATGCGGACTTCGTGCGAGCGCAAGAGGATCTACTGCGTGGGCAGTTCTCGCTGTTTCCCGTCAGCGTCAACACCGGTGTTTGGCATTCGCCACGGAAGACGGGGATAGACAGCAGGAAAAAGCTGCAAAAGATGATTCTCATGAGGCTGGACCAGCAGAAGCCTGACTGGTTGCCTGACGAGATCTTCGCGACCAGATTGCGGGAAGAGATCGTCAACCACTTGCTCATGTCAACGAGCAGTCTGGCCGTGAAGGGGTTTGCGAGCCTGCTGACGGCATACCTACTGAATGTGTTCACCTCGCCTCCCGGGAAGGGACGGTCGCACGCCAGCATCAAATCTGACGAAGCACGCAAAGCAATTTTGACCGAGACGATGCGTCTGAGCCCTCCAATTGTGGGGGTTATGCGCCGTACTACGTCTGATCGAACGCTCCCCTCCACTAGCGACGACACGCCAGACGTACTGATACCGGCGGGCTGGGATGTTTGGACATATTTCCCTGGGGCCAATCGAGACCCCTCCGTTTTCGACCAGCCAGATCTCTTTCGACCTGATCGGTTCGTGAGCCAGGCAAACAATACCGCCCGATTAGATCCAATCATTTTTGGGACGGGACCCAAGCGTTGTCTAGGAGCTACATTCGTGGAGAACGTTGCATTAATTGTCGCGAGAGTGATAGACAGCTCAGGTCTGACATTGGAAGCCGATGTGCAAGCGTTCGGCGTTCGAGGTAGGCGACGCCTTCTCCATCAAAGAAGTCATAATTTGCTAAATTCCTTCAGGTTGGCTAGGCTGGGAAGTGGCAAGCCCCGAAGATTGGGCTCGCGACATCAAGCAGCTGCCGACCCAAAGGCCAGCCCGCAAGATCGATGCTCGATTCTCTCGCTCGAGCTCAAACGCCACCCCCGCAAGGACTTGACCGAGCCCTCCCCGGCCACAATGGCGCCCGCTCCTTTTGTGCGCCCGCAAATGCATTTTTGGGAATGCCTCTATCCTTTCACAACTCGTCGCACCGTATTCTTAACCAACGTAGCAAGCCAGATCGCATTCAGCGCGAATAGCCCTCCCGTCCCAACACGACAGATCAAACGCTGCCTCCACATACCATCCAGTGCGCCAATGCCGTGATGATGCCCGTAGCGATGAAGCACGTACCAAATCGTGCCCAATCTGCAAGCACCAAATATCAAGATGAACGCCGCATCGATGGCCAGGTTGCCGCGGCCGGTGAGCTTCTTTTGCCACCAGCGCCAGTGCAGCAGAGGCGTCGAGCCATTCATTAGGATGAATGCGCAGACGATCCAGACGCCGCGCTCCCTGCCTTGGGAGATGAAGTACTGCAATGTCCCCAAGATTCCGACGAGGATGACATGGTGGCCGTAAGTAGCCGGTTCATTGAGAGCGAACGATAGAAAGGCGTTTTGAATCGATCGATCTTTCGGCGGACTCGCCTCGTACTTGGCTATCACGCAGGCCAGGGTGTCGTAGAAAAGGTAGCCAAACTCCCACGCCGTCAACTTCTTGCCCAGCTCCGACGTGCCGAAGACGAGCGGATTGCGGCAGTCGTCGAGCGCGTCATCGATTCCGACGTTGGCTGCGTTGGCGCGGTTCAGCACGATGGGCCAGGGCTGCGAGAGGGCGTAAACGCCCACGACTGTGATGAGAAGCGCGTGAACGCCTGAGATGACTTTGATGCCGAGAGTTGAATCCTTTTTACCCAGTTGAGTCTGATTGAAGGCGGTTTGAGAGGCCGCGTACGTGACCACCACGCCCGCCGCGAGTTGGAACGGGTGCTGTGGCATTCGAAAGAGCCGAAGAGGTGAACGACGAGAGAATGACTTTAGCGAAGGAGCGAAGGCGGAGGGAGCGAGACTTGATCAGGCAAAGCTTTGGGGGTGGACGCCGGTTTTGTTGCCTGCCAAACGTGGGAGCGGACCCGACTCCGTTGTTCTTGGGCCCCCTTGGCGGGGGGCTGTGTTACGCAGATCTTAACTCGCGTGTGTTACAGTTAGCCTCTTCGGGAAAGACCGAGTCCCCGATTTACGTCCGTACTAGTTGCGACTTGGTCCCTCACTCGGCAGACGGCGATGCAACCGTAACAAAAACCTCACGTTGTTTGAAACCTGTGATACCCACACGGGAGAACGATTGCAAAACATGCAAGAAGCAGATTGAACGCCACGATCACGCATTTGCCTCGACCCCATACTTGGATCGGTATTCATCGATCAATCCAGCCAGATCTTTCGCGTAACAAGGCCTTGTGAGGTCCGCAAACGTGGACTGATGCCGATGCGAACTGAGCCCCAGCGTGTCGAGCAATCCATCGGTGTATGGGATCAGATCCCAGTAAAACCATGTTCCGGTCGCCCCTCTCCTCGGATACCTCCTAGTGCACCATGCCACGGTTCGCGAAACCTCCTCTGCCATTACGTCGATGCTGGGGAGACGGAAGGCGCGGTCAAGCACGGCGCAAGCGAACAGTGCCTGCACCTCCGCAGCGCGGAAGTGATTGCCCAGCATGATCTTTCCGACGAAGAGAAGTCCAGTTTCCTCCATACTGACCATGGACTTCCACAGCCTGGTTGGACCATTGGTCGGGGGCTTCGCAACCTTCTGTTCTCGCGCCCATGAGCTGTCGAGGACGGGCAACTCTGCAATTACTTGGTCTTCTACCTGACGTTCCTTGAGGTAAGACGAACCCCTAGTGTTGACAAATTCTTTTGATGGAAGGCCTACTCTTAAAGCTGTCATGTCGTTATAATACGCCGGCGTGCTCCGCCAGCCCGTAGCGGCCACGATAGTATCCGCAGCGACGCAAGTCTTATACCCATCTTTCAACATTACGCCCCGGTCATTGAAGGCGAGGAGATCATTACGAACGACTCTGACGTTCCTCGCGATGACGTCAAAAAAGTCTCCGCGCTGGTTGATACCCGTGCTGTCGTTTTGCCAGAACAGCTCCGTGTCCGGTTGGAGGTTGTAGAAACCGTTCTCCTTGCCATCCTCTCGGTCGTAATTCGCTTCCTTAAGAATGCGCGCATGGTTGCGCTTCCATATTCGCCGCTGCAACGCTTGGCCGAGTCTCGTCGTGTTGACCCAGTTCAGAATCTTTGCATACCCCATCTGCAAAGCAAAAAGGCTGGTCAGGAACATCGCCGTGATGCGAGTGTAGAACAGCTCGTTGGAGTTGGCGTATCCCATGGAGCCCTTTGCAGAGGCGAAAGCCGCGGGACCTGCACCGGACTTCCTGATGATCCATGTGACCTCATGACCCATCTTTGCACATGAGTAGGCAACATCGCCGGCAGACTTCGCACCGCCGATGACGGTGATCTTCTGCGGAGCCTCCTTCCTCAGCATAGGCTCCTCCCTCGCGAAGTCCTTGTGGTGGATGAGCCGCCCTCCGAACAGATCCTTCCCGGGTAAGGCCGGCCAATTCGGTGCGCTGGTCATACCAGATGCATCGATTAGATTCATTGTCTGTAGTACCTTGACTCCGTCAGGTGCAGCTGCGAGTACTGTCCAAAGGCGGTACCCGCATCTCTCATCGTCGGCGGAGACATCAGACACACGAGTCTCGAAACGAATCCTCGACCGCAGCGAAGACCCGTTGTAAATGTGTTTATCACAATACCCATTCAGATATTTGGCAACGTGCTTTGCCTTGAAAAAGCCGTAGTACTGATCAGTCTTCGGGACCTCGTGCATGCGCTGGTCCGAGAACTCCAGGATACCAAGAGGAGTCTGGGTCCAGAAGTCGTCGTAAACGCGTTCTTGAAGAGTCAGAGTCGCGATCGTCACAGAGAAACTAGCGGGCGCCGTGACGAACCTTCAGACCAGACCCCTCCGATGCATTTGCTGCTCTCGAGAATGACCACGTTCCGCGTCGGGTGCAGCTCGAGAAGAGTCCGGGCAACTTGGATGCCGTAGATGCCCGCGCCGATGATGACAAGGTCGGCACTCTCGGACGGATTGTCGGCCAAGATTGTCTCAAACGACACCATGTTTATCGTCGCGATGCTCAACAATATTGTGACCAGTGAGTCGGTGTTCCGGGAGAGCCTGTCTGGACCTTCATGTCGGCGACGCCAAGAAGTCTGACAATGTCATCATCGACAAAGGGTCAATCACCTCAACGGATGGTGGGCAAACTCTGTCGTTCCACATTGCAGTCTTGGGCGCCCAAATCTGTGCTCATGAACAACGACAACACCACCAACAAGGAGTTGACATCATGGAGCGAGTCGCGTCCAACAAGGGCCAATCAATAGACCTCGTCACCACCATTCGAGCTGTTTTGCTTACGACCCTCACAACTGCGATCCTCTTCCCGAAATTTTACCAACCCGCTCTCGACCTTCTCTGGCACAGTCTCCAAAAATCGACTGTATACAACTGGTCCACCTTTGAAACACTCTGGACAGTCTTCTGCTACGCCGCTATCGAGGTTCCGATCACCGCGACCTTCATCTCGCACCCCGAGTGGCGACTGGCTCACCGCAACAAGTCTTCCGGCGGAAGTCAAGATGAATCCGAGCGCAAAAAACCCAGAGGCATGCGCCGGCCCAGCCGACGAGGCTGGGAAGCCCTGGTCTACGTTCTGCCGCTCCTCACCATGGATCTCACTCTGATCAAAAAGTTCGCCGGGGTGCCGCTAGAGGACATGCTGGTCAGCGGCAACTACCCTCTAGACCACTTCGAGGGAAACACCACGGCCGCCACCACCCCCGGCCTCACAGCGCAGCATACCACCTTCCTAGCCCCGACGCTCCACAACTTCACGCTTAGCTCACCGCTGCAAACGCGGCGCGCGTTGCCCCCCTCAGCGCCCTCCAGCCGCCGCCTCGTCCTCGAGCTCGTCACAGCGCTAGTCCTCTACGACGCCCTCTTCTTTGCCTTCCACCTCAGCTTACATATCCTCCCCGGCCTCAAACGCTGGCACAACCCGCACCACGCGCATGCGGAGATGCACCCGCAGCTGACGAACCAGCTCACCATTTTCGAGCGACTGGGGCTGGTGCTGCTGGCGAATTTCAGCCTCAATATCATCGGCAGCCACGTGCTGACGCGGACGGCTTTCGTGCCCGTCTTTGTCTGGTTGCTGGTGGAGATCCACTGCGGGATGGAGGTCCCGTGGGGGTACGAGAAAGTGTTGCCGAAGGGTTGGGGTGGGGGGGCGAAGAAGCATGCGAGGCATCATGAGGGTGGGGGAGGGGGTTACGAGCCGTACTTTTGCTGGTGGGATGGGACGTGGGAATGGGTTTGTGGGTTTGTTGGAGCGGGTTTGGAAGGAAGGGGGTAGGGACTGGACTGAGTTGAGGATCAGATTTGTCGATATAATTAAACGCTGTTTCGTAAGATGACTGCCATCTCGGGGTATATTTTCTTCCGTCATGCCAGCGACTCTTCAAAACGCCACGGGAAAGCCGATTACTTCGTTCGCACCTCCGCCACCATTCGTCTGGATCCGTCATTCCCTTCACCCTCCTTCCTCGGCCAGTCCCACATTCTTTCGAACTGCGGTGCGTTCTTATCCTCGCCATGACACGGACACTTGCTCACACCGTTGTAAGCCACCTTCAGCTCCTCGGTCGCTTCGCCGTTCACAACGCGCTGAAGGGTGTCGTGATCCGGCTGCTCCGGTGAGACAGGTTCACTCCGATCCTCTTCAGCGCACGGGACGTCGCCATCATCCTTTACGAGGTCAGGGGGTTCCGAGGCGGAGTTGGAGAAACGGCGCAAGGCGTACCCCTTGTCTGCTCCCGCGTCTTTGTCTTCAAGGTCGTCATCTTCGTCTTTTGATGATGAGCCCCCTGACAGCAGGTCATCATCCTCGCTGTCGTCGTCTTCGCCGTCATCCTCATCCGCATCGTCTTCTCCCTCGCCGTTTCGCCTCCCCCTCGCGCGGAGCAGCTGATCTACCGCCGCTCTCTGCCTCTCGCGCTCTCTTTTTCGCCGCCCGACGTCGTGCTCGACCTCGACAATGTGCAGGCGCATGGCTTCGTAGTGCATGAGATGACCGACGAGGAAGCGAAGATTGCGATCCGGACGGGCGGCTTCCAGTTCGAGGCGACATGAGGCGGTATGGGCGAGGTCGTAGGCCTGGTGGAGGGAAGGCATGACGAGGGTCGCCGTGTACGGTTCAGAGTGGTGGTCGTGGTGGATGTGATGGCTCAGAGAAGAAGTCGATGTTGGGGACGTGAGAAGAGATGAGTGCTCGTTGTTGATCGTCGCATTTGGAATGAGGTCACTCTCGCGGTACTGGGAACGGGCGGCCCGACCTTGATTCTGGTTCGTTTGATACCGGAAAGGCAAGAGTGATAGGCGTGCCTTCCAGGTTTCGTCACGCTGGGCGGTTACCGTGCAGTGGGTAGTAGGAGGTAGTGAGCGGCCCGGCAGGAGTAGTCACTCTCTCTCTCATCAGTCACTGGACCTGTCCCAAACCCAATGCCCGATTGCGGAGACGCTGACATGAGGGACGTGGGGTCGTGCCTTCCGCACTTGCCCCGCCACCAACCGCCGTTTTCGAAGCATAAGGTAGGTACCTTAAAAGTAGAATGGATCGTTGCTTTCGTCCACGAACGAGCTCCCGGGCACACGAGACTCCCGTCCGCACTGGCCCTACAGAGAGGGGCGGATGTGTATCGGGAAGTTAGTAGTAGCGAGGTAGCAGTTGGACGAGATGGACGACATGGAGGAGAAACAGGGACAGACCCCGCCAAAGTTCCATTGCCCTGCCAGCCTGCATGCAGTGACTGACTGCCCCGACCCGACGTCAGCCCGCCGGGCCATGGCGCGCGTTCATGTGACGAGGCGGGGCACTGCCACTTTTCGAGACAACGACACCTCAGCTCGTCTCTGCTTCCATTGCTCCTCCGTTACCGCCCACCACGCCCAAGGTACCTTTCCTATCGACCACGCGACTTTTCGTCGACAGCAACCTCCTGCTACATCCTTCAGTGGGGCAACGGCGACCTGCTGACCGCCCCTTCCTCCTCCGCTCCCTTCACCTTTTCGCTGATCCGCCGCTCGGAGGCTCACCACCCCGGGACGCGTCCGCCAGCGCCGCGAGCGCTCGCCTCCGCCCTCGCTCTCCCATATGGCCTCCCCCACCGCCTCCTCCACCTCCGCCCGCCCAACCTCCTCTGCCGGCGCCAACGCCATCTCCAGATCGACCGCCACTCCAGCAAACATCGCCGTCTCCTCCGCCAGCAGCAGCCCCGCCCTCACCCCTCGCCCCGATTCCCATGCCGCCTCCCCCTCCGTCTCCCACCGCTCCAGCTTCGCCGAGAACCTCCGCAACTATCCGCCCTCGCCGCGGACCCAGCGCAACCATTCCTTTTCAGGCCAGGCCTTGACGGACCTCTTGATGAACCCGCCCGTGAAGCACAATGGAGGCGACGCAAAGTTCAAGGGCCGGGATTGGCGCAGCATCCAGGTGCAGGACATCATCGACCCCACCGAGACTCGCTTCGTCGAGCTGGACACGAGCATCGAGGACACCACCAAGCTGCTGATCAAGTCCGGTGCTCCCAATGTCGTGCTCGTGCGCGAGTCGCGGAAGACCAAGACGGCCATCAGCACCTTCGGCTACGACGACCTGAATGCCTACCTGTTGCTGGTGCTGGGTTTGTCTCACCCGGATGAAGAGGCCGCCGAGCTGGCTGAGCGAGCGCGAGGAGGGGAAACACTGCCGCTCAAGGATCTGAGTGACCACTTGGGTCGCAAGGAAGATCTGCCTCTTCTGCCGCACACGGCGAACCTCACCCAGGCGATGGAGGTGCTGGGTGGTGGCGCCCACCGGGTCATCATCGTTCGGGAGGGGACCAGCGAGGCAGTGGGCATTCTTTCGCAGCTCCGATTGGTGCGTTTCTTCTGGGAGAACCACCAGAACTTTCCGGCGACGGAACGGCTCTACGCACGCTCGCTGAAAGACCTGGACGTCGGAGCTAAAGAAGTCGTCGCAATCAACGGCGACAAGCCGGTATCAGACGCGTTGCGATTGATGCATGATGAAGGGATAACGTCTCTTCCCGTGCTCGACGTGAACAGCAATGTCGTGGGGAACATCAGTCATGTGGACGTGAAGGTGAGCTCCGTTGCCACCGAGCGACTTCCCGGATCTGGCTGACTCTCTCCTCTAGTTACTTACCGACACCTCTGCGATCCCCCTCCTCTCATCCTCCTGCATTCACTTCGTCTCCATTATCCTTACCGAACGCGGCGTCCGAGACGGCAAAGACTCCTTCCCCGTCTTTCACGTCACTCCATTTAGCACCCTCGCCCACGCCGTCGCCAAGCTCTGCGCGACCCGCTCCCACCGCATGTGGATCGTCGATGCGCCGTCGCCCTCCACCAGCGTCCCTCCGAGCCCGGGCATGTCACACAGCCACCCAGCCCACCACTCGCCTGCCTCCGCCCACCCCATGCCAAACACGCCCACGCACGCCCAGCGCTCGGGCTCCATCAGCGCCATCGATCAGGTCGCCCCTGGCGCGCCTTTCGCGAACCCAGCAGCCACCATCACGGCTGCTCAGATGCCTGGTGCCATCATGTCCGGTCATCTGAGCGGCGTGATCAGCTTGACGGACATTCTCAACATGCTGGCGCGTGCGAGTGGGCTGTCTCCTAACGACCCCGAGGAGACAAGGCGGCGACGCAGACGTAGCAGCTCTTCCAGTGCGCGAGCGAACGTGCCCGAAAGCGTGCGGTCGAGCTTGGATCTGGGAACCGCTGGAGCAAGAGCGAGCATGGAGTTAGGAAGGAGTGGGAGCACTTCCAGCAGACGTTGATTTTCGAGTTGTTGGACATGGGGTAGCATTGCGTTCTAGGTGGCGATCTGGCGGAGGCGTTCGGCCGCAGCATCACCAACCACATGGGTTTCCTTTCCAGATAGATTGTAGCGCTGGCGTTGGCGGGCGGACAAGTCGAACGAGAATTCACGACACTTTGCTCCAATATTCATCACACCCGCAACTTTCCAAAGGTCGCTTTCTCTCACCACACGCATCGTCTTCTCGAACCACGTGGCGAGCCAACGCGCACCCGCGAGGAGGCTGGTTACGTAAGCACGTGGTATGACGCTCGGACCCCTCCGCGAAGACTGCTCTCTCTCTCGCTTCGTCTCATCTTCAATTCTTGCCGAACACTTCATCCCACTCTACCCATCGCCAACTGAATCTCTCCGCCTCCCACAGTCCTTCGCCATACTCAACGAACTCCTCAATTCAGTCCAATCAACGCAGCGCCACTCAACACAAACTCGGCCACCATGTTGTCCCTTCGCTCCCTGACCCGTTCTCTCCCCCGAACCACATCCCGCATCGCCACCAGAACCGCTCTCCGGCCTGCTTTCCAAGCCGCGAACACCGGCCGCGTCGCCGTACTGCCCCAACAATTCTCCAACCTGCGCGCCAACTTCAGCACGAGCTCCTCAAGATTCGACAGCACCTCGCAGGAGCTTGCAGCTAAACTCGAGAGCGAGATCGCCGTAGAGAAGGAGAACACATCCGAGGAGACGGAGAGCGACAGCAACGTGCGGACGTTCAAAGAGCAGCATGACTTCTGGAAGGTGGAGGACAAGGAGGACTCGCAAGAGATTGTGATGCGGCGCAAGTATGACGACGAGTCCATCACCGTGTCCTTTAGCATCGCCGACTTCGATCAGCCGCAGGTCATGTCTGACGAGGAGGCCGACGAGGCGTACATGGATGAGGAGGAAGACGGCATGGAGACGGCGCAGAGTGGTGGCGGAAACACCAAGGGCGCCATCAACCAGGGCCGCACCGAGGGCGGGAACTTTAAGGTGGCGCCCGAGGACAGCGTCGCCCCGGCGGACCGTGAGGAATTGAGGGATGAGGAGGTACGCATTGACACTTGCAGAGTATTTCAAAGTTTCCCAAACTAACACATTTCTTTTAGGACGACTACGAAGGGCAAACGGCCTTCCCGGCCAATGTCAATGTGCTGATCCAGCGCGACGGCACCAAGGGCGCGCTGCGCGTCAACCTCGTGACAGACAACGGCAGTTTCTCGATCAACAACGTGACGCACCTGCCGGCGGTCGCGGACGCGGTGGAGGCGCTGCGCAAAGTGCCCGAGGGTCTGTACGCGGGCCCGCCGTTCGCGCAGCTGGACGAGGAGGTGCAGACGCTGCTGCAGGAATACCTGGGCGCGCGCGGCGTCAACGAGGCCCTCGCTGTCTTCATCCCGGACTACATCGACGTCAAGGAGCAGAAGGAGTACCTGAGGTGGCTGGGCCGCGTGCGGTCGTTTGTGGAGTAAGAGAGGGTAATATCAGATATCGGCGGGATTGAACTGTTGTATGAGAAATCGAGATCCCCTCGTCGGACGGCGTCTTGCGAGTCAAACGACGACTCTCAATCTCCGGGCGCGCTGTAGGAGAGGAGGTGAGGGGCACTGTGTATAGTACTACTTTTTGCGAATAACGGTCTTCTCCTTTCCACACCTACGAGAATTCATGGGCGCCAACCAAGCGAGCTCTCGTTATCATTCTCGTCCTCACATTCGTTTTCTGTCATTACTGCCTAAGCCCTCGGGGCTCAGTTTCTTTCCTGAACAACACAAGCTTCTACGCAGACACAGCATCAGCCAGCGCCTCCAATCCCGCTCCGACCCACGGCGCCAAAGCAATCGCACGCTGCGCATCCCCAGCCGTCCCCACGCCAGCAAAAGCTCCAGCCAGCTCTCCGGCCTCCATGCTGCCCATCGGTGGCACCGCTTTGCACGCCGTCTGCAACGCCATGGCGGCCGCAAACACCTCGCCTTTCGGCTCCACCTCGCTCGCCAGATCGGCAAGCTCAGCCCACGGCTGCGAGTGCCAGGGCTGCAAGGCAACAGCCGTCTGCGCCGCCGTCAACGCCAAAAACCCCGCTCCCCCATTACCCTCAACCTCCACCACCCCCAAGAGCGCGAACGCTGCCAACAGAGTCTCGATCTGCCCCTGCTCCTCCACCTTCAACCCATCCCGCGTCCGCATCTCAATCAAATCATCCCTCACCGCCGCCGCTGTCTCCGCATCCCCTTCCAGCGCCGCCAGCGCCCCAAGCAGCGTCACGGCCCCCGCATGGCCCGCGTGCGCCTCGACGCACTCGAGCAGTTGCTCGCGTGCGACGCTCTTCTCCTCCGCGCCGCCGTGCGCCCACAGCACCTGCACGAGCGCGCAGACGACGTCAGGCGCGCCGGCGCTCTCTTGGAGAGCGGCGCGGAAGTGCGCGATGCTGTCTTCGTGCTGCGCGAGATAGTAGGCGGCGAGGCCGGCTGTGAGGAGGGCGGAGAGGCGCAGGGAGGATCGTGCGGACGGGTCGAGGCCGCTGGTGTCGGGGTCGGAGGAGAGGTCGAGCGCGGTTTGAGCGTTTTCGGCTGCCGCCGGGTAGGTGCGGGTGGCCAGCTGGTTACGGGCGAGATCTGATTTGGCGTGGGCGAAACGGGCGAGGGCGGAGAGGAATTCGGTTGCTTCGTAGTCGGCTTCTGCGCGCGCGCAGAGGGTGGTGAGAGTCGCGATTGCGGCGGGGTTGTCGGCAGCGCGCTCGGAAAGGAGCGCGGAGAGGTGGATGAAGGGGGCGTCGGAGGGGAGTTGGCGGTGGAGTTGCGAGAGGGCGAAGAGAGGTTGGATTAGGGCGGTGAGGTCGTTGGAGGCACTCGGGGCGGCGAGGAGGTGGTCAAAGATGGAGAGAGCGTATTGGCATTTGGACAGGGTGGAGGAGGAGGGGGCGATTTCAAAGGCGTGCGTGAAGTGGTTGAGGGCCTCGTTGTTGTCGCCGAGCAAGAGGGCGATGAGACCTTCGCCTAGCCATGCGTAGGCGTAGTCCGGGTCGGTAGACTGCGCGCGTCCGAAAGCCTGATGGGCAAGTTCGTGGTCGTTCTGCAGGAGATAAAGCACGCCCAGATTCGTCCAGACCTTTGCGTTGAGCTCGTTCAGATGCAGCGAGCGCACGAAAGAATGCTGGGCGACTTTGGGGTTCAACGTGCTGGTGACCACACCGAGAGAGTTCCAGAACTCGGCATTGCCGGCTTCCAGTTCAATGGCTCGCTTGAAGCACCGTACGGCTGCCTTGAGGTGCCCTCGTCCAGCTTTTGGGGGAATGCATGTATATGCCCGATGCTCGGCCCAGCCCAGGTTGTACCAGGCCACGGCTTGGGCGTGGATTTCGTCAGAGCAAGCGTCGATCGCACGCTTGTAGGCCAAGAGACCACAGAAAAGCACATCCGTTGCTTGAAGAGAATGCTGATCTTTGGACACCAGATCGAGCTTTGCTAAAGCAATCCCGTCGATTTCCTCCAAAAAATTGTAAGGTGGGGTGTCGCTCTCGAACGACAGAAGCGCCTGCAGCGCCTCCAAAGGAACGTCCTTGATCCCAGACTGGACCCAAGACAAAGACAAGCACGCGTCGCCCACTGCTTTCCAAATGTTGAAGGCCCGAGGTGAAATTTTTGCAATGTTCAGGGCGGTCGTGATAGCTTGGCTGGCGCTATCAATGGCCTGGCCAAAAAGACCAGCGTCCACGCACCTCCCACCCTGCTCCACGTAAGTCTGTAACAAAGACATTGAAACACCAAACTCAGACGGTCGCTCTTCAAGCACAGCCTTCAGTCCTTTCACGGCCTCTTCGTACTCGCCGAGCTCTCGATGAACGTTGGCCAACATGTACCTCGCAAACCAGGTCTCGCCCGTGACGTGCATCTTGATGTTGTCGTTCGGCTCGAGCGCATAGTTGAAGGTGCGGAGCGCGGAATTGTAGCGACCAGAATTGTGGTAACTCTCGCCGAGCCCAACGTAAGACTGGTAGTCCTCCGGCCGGATCCTGAGGGCAGCGAGAAATGAGGTGATGGCCTTCTGATACTCCTGTTTGTTCATCTGAACGACACCGAGCGCAGAATACGGCCAGCTCAGCCCGCGTCTCTTAGACCCGGGCGGCGGCCTTGCTCTGCCGGTATCAATCACTCGCTGAGAAATGACCTCAACGATTTCCCAATCGCCCTGGTCCGCGTACGATCTGGCAAGGCGCTCTGCAGCGTCAGTCTCCGACGGCGAAAGCTCAAATGCTTTTTGAAAGCACTGCCGAGCTCGCTTCTTGTCTCTGCTGTATTCGGAGTAGTAGAAACCCAAGCTCGTATACGCAGGAGCAAAGTTGACGTTTGTCTTAATTGCAGCCAGAAAGCGGCTGTAGGCTCCATTGCGATCTTTGCGTGCTGGCTTCGACGGGTCGTTGGTCCAAATACATGTGCCAATGCGGTAGAGCACCTGCGCTCTGAGATCGCGGGATCGTGGGTCGTCCGCTTTTATGTTGGGAAGGTAGTCTTCGAGCTGTTTTTGGGCAGCTGCATGGTCACCAGCCAGGGCACGACACCACGCCAACTCTGTACCAACGCGAACGTTTTCGGGATCCTCCTGTTGAGCACGAGCAAGAAACGAGACGGCACTATCGAAACTCTCGTTCTCTTCTAAAACGAGGCCGAGCCCGATCAGCGCAGCAGTCCACTTGGGCTTACGCTGGAGGATCTCCTCGAAAACGCGCCGCGCCTCACCATGATTCCGCGGCGATTCATGGTGGACCAGTGCTGTCGCCAGCACACTGTTGATTGCATCTTTGGTATTCCGCATCGTCATGCCAAATTTTCCAGCTTCAACAGCAAGGGTTTTCAGCCCAGTACGCGCGGTCTCGACAGCGCTCTCATGCTCCTCCAGATGAAGGTAGTAATCTCCGACCAGTCGATATGCCAGCGGCGATTCTTCCGCCTTGGCCAATCCCTCGGTCAACAGCAGTAGACGGTCCTCTGTGCTTATCGGCTTCTGGGGCTCATCATCTTTGTTTTCCTCGTCGGCTGGTGGGGCCGGGAAAGGCGAGAGCTCGCTATTTAGCCATCCCTTGAGGACACCACCAAGGCCAGAGTCAGGGAACAGTGCGACGTACTCCCGAAGGATGTTGACGTCCATACCTCGAAGATCATCCAGATCGCGTGATTCCAAAACGAGATCCCATGCCATCCGGAATGGGTGATGAATGATGACCATGCCTTCAGCAAGCGTCAAGACATGATCCAGTTTCGATGCCTTTTGGTCTGACGGCAAGGCGACAAGCACATCATACGCGCGCACCAATAGCTTTTCTTCATATTGCCTTCGAACTTCGTCATCGCTGGACCAATTGATCGTCTCTTGGTAAAGATGCTCCAACTGACTTCTTCCAAAAACTTCTCGCTTCACATCAACCGTGACCTGCCCCAGGCGAGCCCCGATGCGAGTTCGGCGGGTAGCGATTTCCTGTTTGATAGTTTGTGCCTCTTCGTCTTCGGTGATCTCTGCGAGTCGCACGAAGGTATTTGACGGGTGCGGTATCCTGCCTTCCATGTAGTCGAAGACGGGGCCACCGGGCAGCAAAACCTCCAGGGTGCGTTTCTGCTGTGATTGGGAGCCGTGCTGCTTGGCGAATGAGGTGAGTTTGTCTATCGTGGTCTGACATCGATGCTTGTCGTCTGCCTCCGCGAATATGTGTGCAGCCTTGACCGCGGCTTCGCGATACTCATCGACTTTCTTCGGACCCTGTGCCTCGAAAAGACTGCACAATCCCAACCATGCCTGAGTGTCTTCTGGTTTCAACTCGGCAGCGGCATGATACGCCTTGGCTGCTTCGTCGACCTTACTCTGCTTCTCGAACGCTCTTCCCAGGAAAAGCTGTGCAAAGTGATTCTTGGGGTCGGATGACAGGGCCGATCCGGCTTCTTTGATCGTTGTGTCGTAGTCGCCGGCATCCAGTGCGGACTTGGCTGCTTTGAGAGCTGTTTTGGCGGACATTACGAGAATGGCATGAGCTCGCAGAAGCACACTCAACAGATCGATGAAGATCGCAAGACGCGAGTCCGGCGAAAGCGTATTTCGTGGACGAAGGAGGTGAATTGAATGTCTGGTGAGCGCCACCCTTCGATGTTTCCATACGTGTCGACCAAAAGAGGAAAAGAAGCGATCGCGGCTGTCTCGGGCCGACGCGCATCGATGAGTGCCGGACCCACACGGTGGACGGTCAAACTGCGCTGAAACCCTGGACACCATCCCGTTCACTTGCAAGGTCTTATTGCCGCTTTTCGGTTCCAAAGTTCAGCACACCAGGAGGTTGAGGGAGGCCTGACGGTTTGCCCTTGAGCATTTGTCGGGAGCAAACCCGCGGTTTCAACGTCGTGGCGGCAAGCTTGGCGGTCTGGCGGTCTCAGGCGAGAACGTCGAGCCGCAAGCTTCTCCAGGCTTCCTAACGCGCGAGCACCGAGAGAGCAGCTTCGATAGCGTGTTGAATACGCGAGACACGCCTTCGACTACTATCTTCTCTAAACGGGAGCATCTACAGCCGACTCAAAGAACATGGACGGCACGCCGGACTGGACCGCAAACGCGCTCTTCTCGCCATCAAAGGCCCGGGTCCAGCAGGCGCAGGCGAAGGACTGGGCATCAGTGGACGCATGGCTGGCAAAGAAGTACGCCTCGAAGCGCGTGCCAACCATAGAAAGAAACGAAGAGACTCTGCAAGCCCTGTTAACGTTGGCCACCCTGAACGAGAGCGCGGACGAGCAGCGCCTGCACGTCGATCGGCTTGAGAAGACCGCTTTGCAGGCGCTGTCCAAGGGCGCGCCCAAAGACGAACTCAGCCGGCTGTTATCAAGCGAGTTGCAAGGGAATGACTACCTCAATGCACTGGCCGAGACTACCGTGCTTTTGAACAGTCCCGAAGCCACTCCTTCGGCCATAGCGGCGCTCGGTGTCGATCTGACCGCCGATAAATTTGCCGCCGACAGTCAACTTCGGCAAGTCGAGACGCAACTGGAGGTCATGCAATCGGAACAAAGGAGAATGGAAGATCTTCTAGCCGAGCTAAAGAACCCGGCTTTGGAGGCTCCACCGGACATCGCCAGTCAGACCTCCGATTGGGTGCGTAATACAAAACAACTCAAGGCGAAGATTGCGGAATACGACGAGCGTCTGAACGCTGCCTCGCCCACCAGGCAATCTGCCGCTCCAATCGAGGAGGTGATTCATCAGATCAAGGAATCGGAAGGGCAGAGACAGCAGCTGGGGCGTTTGCAGACCGAATTGCGAGCATATCAGAGCCTTCCGAGCAATCGCCAAAAGGCGCTCGCCACACTGGAGAAGTCGAAAGAAGACTTGCGTGCACTGGTGAAGCAACGCGATCGTTGCTTTGAGGAGATGGCCGAGTCCTGAACTACGAAACATTAGCACTGCCGGCAATTTCTTTGGAAGCCAAAATTCCGTGTGTACTTTCAAATGCGCCACTCGCACAAGACCCATGCGGACCAACAATAATTCATGTTCGCCTTGACACGAACCCAGAGAAGGACGCTCCGGTCCGATTCAGCTCCGCGCAACCTTGACTATTTCTAGGAAGACATGAACCGCACTGATGAAATGTTCTGCATGTCTGGTCCCTTCGATGACAACCTGGAAGGCAGCAAGGTCGTGGTGCTTATTCATATTTGCGAAGTGGCATGCCCGATATGTCCCGTCTACAGGCCGTGAGAACTCGACTACACGCGCACCGCACCGTATTATGACATACGGTCGATCTCTAGTAAACGCGCTCGAGACGCGATGCCGCCAGACCTCGCTGATTGGTTCAAGCCCAAACGTCGTGGTACCCACGCTTGTGCTTTCTCCTCCAACACCTCGGTGACACACGCTCTTCTTGCATGTCCATGAACAATCCTCCCGCGACCCTTCCGCGCAGCCACTACAGCAGCGACAGTATTGTTTCAGATGCTTCGCGGGGAATAAGGTACATGTAAGGTACGGTAGAGAGCCGGAGGAGCCGACGTCAGTACTTATTAGTGCATGTAGTGGCCTCATGTCGGCAGAGGTGCCGCCCGACCTGTTGACATTGGCGGCGGGTATGGCCGTTCGCTGGCACGCAGGTCCAGCCAATCGAAACCTCGGCGCCAACTCCCCCTTGCCTTAGCCTGCACCCTTTACAAAACACTCATCTCCTTCACACCTGCCCTTTCGTGTCAGTTTCTCTCGTCTCGCACCCTCTCGTTGTTATACCCGGCCGCGCTCGCACTCGTGCGGATTGTCACTCCTTTACAGCAACAACCACAACAATCACAGTCGCTCCTTCCTACTCCGACCATAGAAAACCTTTGCGGGCTGGCCCTGCAAACCCACAATCCCTGAAACATATCCCCCGGGCGTTCACGCCACCTCGACCATCATGTCTCTCATCACGGCTGCGCTCGCCCTGCTGGCGGCGACACCATTTGCCCTCGCACAAACATCGACAGATTGCAACCCCCTCAACGAGACATGCCCGCCCAACCCGGCACTGGGCACCACATACTTCGAAGAATACAACAAATCCATGGTGGAATTCAACCCCGACTTCTACAATGTCAGCACCGGCGCGGAGCTCATGAAGTTCGACAATGAAGGCGCCCACCTTACTTTGGACAGGCAGGGCCAGTCCGTCCGCATCAAGACAGGCTTCAATATCTTTTTCGGTCGCGTCGAGTGCGTCTTCCAAGCCGCCAAGGGCAAGGGCATCATCAGCACGATGAACCTGATCAGTGACGATCTGGATGAGATTGACTGGGAAGTCATCTCTGGAGAGGGAGTGTCGACCAACTACTACGGTTGGGGCAACACCGATCAGCTCAATGGCTTCGATCCGGAGATTGACTTCGACCCCTCCGCGGACATGCACAACTACACCATCATCTGGACCGAAGAAAAGCTGGACTTTGTCCTCGACGACGAGGTCGTACGAAGTGTTCCTGCCGGCGAGCCCGGAGAGTGGCCGCAGACGCCCTCTCACATCAACTTGAGCCTCTGGTCCGGCGGCGACCCGGACTTGCCAGAGGATACGAACAAGTGGGCCGGTGGACTGACGGACTGGAGTCAGGGGTAAGTGGTGACCTCTCGTGAACAGCTTTGATGCGAAACTGACCCACCCTCAAGCCCGTTCACAATGGTTGTCAAGAGTCTCAAGGTCGTCGACGGCTCAACCAATTCCAGCTGGTACACTTACGGCGACGACAGCGGCAGCTTCGAGAGCATTGAAGTCCGCGACGGCGACTCGACCTACTACAAGCGCCTCCACGAGAAGTCGACCACCGAGAAGGCCGAAGAGAAGTGGGACGGCCTGTCGACTGGCGCCAAAATCGGCATCGCGTGTGGTGTCGTGGGTGCCTTCCTCGTCGCGCTGGGCGTCTTCCTGTGGTACTGCTTGAAGCAGCGCAAGCAGGGCAAGGCGGAGCGCGAGAAGTTCGACACCGAGTGGTCGAACCAGAACGCGGAGCTAGACGACTACAAGGCGATGATGGGCAAGGGCCAGTTTGCGGTCTCCAGCGTGCAGCAGCCCGGCGTGGGCGTGCGTGGCAGCGGAAAGTTCTGAGCGGTCGATTGATTGCCTAGCGTGCGCTGCGCTCATGTGTCCACGATCCTCCTATTCACCTTTCCATCCCCGTAGCTTTTGCAAGGCCTCTCGTAGGCGGTTTCCGGTCTGGCGTAAATTAGATACACTTGGGTCTGTCAACGGAGATGTTTTCTCCCTTCATTCTCGCCTATCCACCTATTACGTACAAGGCGCCCGTCACAGGGCCACCAACCTGCCCTACCTGCGAACCTTGCATGATCCTCTTCGACTTCTTGACATGTGTTGCGACAAAAGTCACGGCCATCATTTCCACCAGGGCAACAGACAATCCTTCCTTCCTCACTTCCAACGCACCTCGGGGCCTGCACTTGTCCCCGATCTTCCCGTGCTTCGACGTGTAGAACCCATATAGTTCCCCTGCCTCATCCACGCACTCCACGTGCTTCTTGAAGAACGAGCTCCTTTCCCCTCCTCGCGCTGCGTGCGGCGCCAGAACAGGTTCTTTCCTTTGTCCTTTTGTGGCCTCCCTCTCTCCACGATGATATTGGGGCTTTGATGCCAGAGCCAGTGGTGGAAATTGAGGCTCCCGACGACCGCGCGTCAGGGGTATTGCCGCGCATGAACTTGAGTTCTTGACGTGAAGAGTTGGCGATCCAGCGGTTGGATCGCGTGGTGAGGACGAAGTGAGACCCTTTGCTTGAGGGGCTGGAACTGTAGATAAGGCCGTCGTGGCACCCGGCTCCTTTCCGAACGCGCATGAGGTGAAAGTTAAAGCCTTGAGAAACGGCGCCGGACGCATCGGTGGGGATGAAGGTGCCTTGCGTTGGCTGCTCGTCTTCGGATTCTACCGGATCGAGGTAGTCTTCGCGGGATCCGCGAAGGGGTCGTCCTTGCTGATCTTGCGTGAAGTGTCGGACATGATTTAGGGGCGCTAAGGGTTGTACCTTTTGTGTTTCGCTCGAGTACTTTGATCTCGTGGCAAAAGAAGAATGACTACCACAATGCCGGGCAGGAGGTTTGGCTCTTTTCAAGAGAGGATTAATCTGGAAGGTTTGCGCTGTTGACAGTAGATTCAATGGCTGTGCTGTCGCGGTTCCAGAGAAGACTTGGCGGAACCGTCCAAAGCTCCTGCTGGGTCGCGCGATCCCGAGTGGTCCGGACCGCAGCACTGACCAGCGGTGCCTGGACAAATTGCTACCAGACACTGCGTTGTCGAACGCGTTGGCCCAACGCGATGACAAAAGGGTAAAGTGAACACTGCGAGACAGTCTCGAACACAGCCTTGCAGGGCTGTGTTCGCCGCAACATTGCCAAGCTTGAACATGATGTTGTCTGGACAGCCATCGTGATTCGGAACTGTCTTCACGATCGCAGCCCGCGCCTGAGGGTCTTCAGCATTGTTACCCCTCAGGCTACGCGACCTCCAGCTCGCATTCCCTCGTTGTTCCGCTCGGGAGAGAAGCCGGTGGTGGGATCGCACATTGCAAAGCGGCGAATTCAAGGGCCAGGAGCAGGCCCTGCGCGCGTGTGGCTCGAATCGTAATCCAAAGTGCGTCCATTCAGCGAACAAGAAGTTCTTCGTTCCTGGACACAATACTGTGCGAGGAGCAGGGTTGACGGAATGCACTTAGTTCAGCCCTGTTGCTGTCGTTCGATAATTGCCTCGCAGGACTGCTGGAGATCTTCTACGCCTTTCTCGCCGCTCCATTTTTCCAGGATCGGTTTGACCTCGTCCCAAGCTTTTTCCGCTTCGGCGTGCTGCCCCAGATCTACTAAGCTCTGCATCCGCTTCGGCGTTGCCAGTATCCAACGAACAGTAGCCTGCTGCTGTTTTCTCTTGCGCTGATATTCCGACACTGCTTCTCCTGAAATCGCGTGCGACTTGTTCAGCTGCTTTGACAAGGTCGATGCGGTCTCGGCGATGTGTCCAATGGCGGGTGTCAAGGTGCTGGTGGTCGGCGTGAGAGGATCCATCTTCTCTCGCATATTCCGGATGGTGTCCGTAGCGGTGATCAATTTGCTGTAGTTGTCGTAGACCAACGCCTTCTTTTCGCCGTCCAGACTCCGAATCTCCGACACCAATCCCGCCTCCGTCTTCAACACACCCTCGAGCCCTTCTCTCGCCAGAACGGATGTGACGTAGGTCGCGGCATTGAACTCTGTGTGATCCAACTCGCTTTCACGCTCAGCATCCAGGCTCGCGGCTGGGGCCTCTCGTGCATCGCTGGGCGCTGCGGCCTTCAGACCGTAGTACTCGCGCAGTGCAGCGCGGTTCCGGCGAAGTGTGGCTCTGTCGACATTGGGCGCATTGGTGGTATCGGTAGAGGTGGAGGTGCGGCGAGAGGATATACTGATGGACGGTCGTGGAGAAGCAATCGTGGACATGGCGAGGTGGTGTTGAGACTGTCGCAAGTTGGTCGCACGCTGTCAAGCTGTCTTCCAGGTTGTCTGGTCTCGTCTGGTCAAGTGAAGACCGCAGCGCGTTGATGCCTGAGGCTGAAACCGTCGTCCAGCTTCACGCGAACTTTCGCGTCCTCCAGCAACCGCCGAAAAACATTCCGTCCGACACTTCTTCTCCCTGATTCTACGACACTTTGCGAGTCTCTCGCTAATTCTCCGAGACATCTGTCTTTGGCTCGCTGCGCCTGTTCCCCTGCGTCCCCCCCTCCTGCGAACCCAACTGCGTTCCCTCCATGCGATGATACCTCCCAAACAACCCTTCTTCCTCCTCCGGTGATGGACCAAACACCGCGCCTGCGAAGCGCATTTCCTGCCACACCACCCGCGAACCGCAGATCAGGTCAATATGGCGCATCAGCCAATGGGCTTGGTCGAAGCGGCCCCACAATCCCCGACATCAGCGCCCTCAAACCCTCAAGAGCCACGGAACAGGCCCCGAACGATCCCTTGATACCCGAACACATCTTGGACGCCCCAACTCAGCGCCTTTTCGCCTTTTCGATATTCATCGCACTGTGGTCATGGTGCTTTTACGACTGGACGACGCTTGACGACGAGGAAGAGCAGAGTCTGTGGCTGTTTATGAAATGGGTCGCGATTGACGGCATCTTTCTGTTCGGGCTGCCGGGACTGAGGATACCATGGCTGGAATGGAGCACCTTGACCATGATGATGCTATTCCTGGCGCACTCGACAGTGGACGCGATGATGATGTTCAGAATACCACTGCCCATATTTGCAGGATTCGCCGCGGTTGGGAGGAGCGTCTGGGGCGCGTACGAGATGGCTGTCAATGAGCACAACGTGAACCCGCAGTGGGTCACGCACAACGAGTCGTTGATTCTGGGCAAGCAGGTCATCCACATTCTGCCAGAGGGTTCGGCGGTGTTGAACCCGGTGAGGGAAGCGTTCTGCATTGAAGGATCGCGGCCGGAGGTGAAGCTACCGATCACGATCAACTCGACGAACCCGATCGCAATGGACATTTTGCGCACAGATCTGGACACGCAGGCCAACGAGACCATTCACATTTCCAAGTCTCAAATCGACAAGATGCACAAGGAGGCGAAATATCTGTTGTCGTACAGCGACAAGCCAAACGAGCCGAAGACCCTGTATTACCCTGTTAAGAAGCCGGGTTTATATGTGCTGGCCAAGGTTGTGGATGAAACGAAGCTGGAGGTGTCGCGAAAGAAATTGGCCCACACTGTGGTCGTGATGTGCCCGAAAGCCGTCGTTTTGCCCACCAAGCCTGACAGGTGCAAGGGCGAGCTTTCCAACGCGGAATTTGAAGTCACAGGAACGCCTCCGCTGTCTTTGAAGTACCGCAAGCTGGTCAACCGCGTGGCTGGAGATGTGACTTCCGAGAACATCGTGCCAGACGAGTTCTCTTCGCCGCTCTTTAGGCAAGATCAAGGAGCACTTACAGTCCCCAACAAAGTCGAAACTGCATGGGCAAAGTCGCATAAAATCCGCGTGCCCGTCAGCGAAAGTATGGGGACGTCTGGACGCTGGGTCTACTCAATCGAGGAAGTCAAGGATGTCTTCGGCAACACGGTCAAGTACAACCCCCGTGATGAGCACGATCGAGAGGCAGGAAAAGCTGGGCAACTTTACCAGGAAATTGCTGTTCACGAGAGGCCAGAGGTGTCACTGCATGGATGTAGTCCGGAACACCCGATGAAGGTGGCTCTTGGGCAATCTGCAAATTTGCCTGTGAGGTTTGGCTCGACCGGCCGGGAAGAGCTCATCGACACTGCTTACCATTTGGAGTACATGTTCTCGCCGAAGGATGCTGTCTCCTCCGGCGGTGACCACACGGAGGTTGCGCAGCAGAAGAAGATGACTGTCAAGAACAGCAAACAACAGCCAGAGATTCGAGAAGCTGGACTGTACACACTCACCGGTGTTTCCAGCGACTTCTGTAGCGGTGAAGTTCTCGAGCCGGCTTCCTGCGTGTTGCAGAACCCGCCCCAGCCAAGATTATCCGTCAGCCAGGAGGAAATCTTCGACAAGTGTGCGGGGAGTCCAATTGGTCTGAGAGTCGATTTTGACCTGATCGGGACGCCTCCATTCGAAGTGCAGTGGAGGATGATGAGGCGCGGCGAGCGGCACTATGTCACGGAGACTGAGCGAGTGTACGGGCTGCGTGGGCAGGTCGAGCTCACGCCCAGGCAAGCCGGTCACTACACCTACGAATTCACGGAGGTCAGCGATGCAGTCTATAAAGCGCAGAGCCAGAATGGCATCAAACTCGAACAAGATGTCAAGCCGTCAGCTCACGCGCGATTCATCGACAACGATCGGAAAAAGGTCAGCTGCCCTGACGACGACGTCTCGTTCCAAGTTGCGCTGCAAGGCGAGGGCCCTTTTGCTGTCGAATACGAACTCGTCCACGGCGGCAAACGTACCAAGCACACCAAAGAAGGCGTCGAAGAGACCAGCATCACGCTCTCGACCGGACCTCTCACCGACGGTGGCGATTACACCTTGGCGCTCGCGAGCGTGACGGACCGCATGGGCTGCAAGGAGTACTTGACGGACGAGGCGATACTTGGAGTGCGTCACTCGAAGCCCAAAGTCGGCTTTAGAAACGTCGACGATGACCGCCATCTCAGCTCGCTCGAAGGCAAGACTGTGCAGCTCCCACTTCGGTTGGAGGGAGACGGTCCCTGGACCATACAGTATCTGGATAGCCAGGGCCGCGAACAAAAATCGGCAATTCAAAACGCGAACGACAGAATCAGCGTCATGGAGGCAGGCAAATACGTACTCACGGATGTCAGAGACGCCACCTGCCCAGGGTTTGTCGACGAGAGTGCAAAGGACTTTGAAGTCAGCTGGATCCCTCGCCCATCTTTGAAAATCCGCGAGAGCGATGTCATGGAGAGTAAGGGCGACGTGATGGTCAAGCCCGAAATCTGCGAGGGTGAGGAAGACTCTGTTGATGTGTTCTTTGTGGGCACGCCTCCCTTCTTCGCGCAGTACGTCCAGCAACTCAAACCGGAGAAGGGCACCATGGCGCCGAAGAACAAAGATCTGAGGGCTGCACTGAACGTTGCCGCCTTGCGCATGGATACCAGCCAGGCCGGTCAGCATGAGTACAAGTTTAGCAAGCTCGAAGACGCCAACTATGACCACAGCAGCCGGCACTTTTCCCCGATGACCGTGCAGCAAAAGGTGTACGCCAAACCGTCGGCCGCCTTTGCCAACCCCGGCAAGACCTACAGCTTCTGCTCCGCCGAATCCAGCGGCGAACAAGTGATCCCCCTCAATCTTCACGGCGAGCCCCCCTTCGCCGTCGAGGTCGAGGTCAAGCACCACGGCAGCTCACGCCCGGAGACAATCAACCTCCCTTCCATCCCAACCCACAAACACAACCTCCGAATCCCCCATTCGCGCCTCCACCTTGGCAAGTCTGCTGTCTCGCTCCGCCGCGTCAGCGATGCCCGTGGCTGCGCCCGTAGCCTCGACAGCAGCACCCCACGCGTCCAGATCGCGGTGCACGACGCCCCAACCATCACGCCGCTGGACTCGCACACCGACTTCTGTGTCGGCGACCGGCTCAGCTTCTCCCTCGCCGGCGAGCCCCCGTTCAACATCTACTACACCTTCGAAGGGCGTGAACGCAAAGCCGTGTCGACCAGCACGCACTTCAAGCGGCTGGCAGAGAAGCCGGGCGAGTTTATCATCACGGGCATTGAAGACAGCGCCTCGCCGTGCCGCGCCAGCGTGCAGCACATCACTCACATCCACGGGATGCCATCAGCGCGCGTGGCGCACGGCAGCACCGAGTACCTGGATATTCACGAGGGCAACGTGGCGCCGATCTCCTTCTCGTTCGGCGGCGAGCCGCCGTTCGAATTTACTTATACGCGGAGCTCGAACACCGAGCGGCACGGAAGGAAGCCGGGGACGGTTCTGTCGATGCACACGGAGATTTGCGAGAACTACGAGATGACGCTGTCGGCGAGCGAGGAGGGAACGTATGAGATTATCGCGGTCAAGGACCGATTTTGCTCGTATTCTAAGAAGGATAAGGAGGGTGGAATCGGGAGCAAGGGGAAGTCGCAGGGGAGAATCACGTATTGAGGCGGGCAAGGATCGGGCTGCATTTTACCGCGAGGGCGCTTGCGGCGTTCTGTTTGGATTGATTGAGGGCGAAGGCTGCGGATGTGTTTGGGTTGGATTTTGCTTCTAGCCGGCTTCGAGTGCTAGATGCTATGTTTGCGCTGTACACCACTTCACAGACTCTTTCCTTCGCAGCGACTGTACCTCCTGAGTACCTCATGTCTCCGCGTGGCTGCGAAGTCGTGAGCGAGCCTCGGCGCGGGTGTTTCCGTGCATGCTCGGACGTTTCCGTCATCGGAGCTCGACCTTGGATTGACTCTGGCGAAAACAATTCGGCGTTTGGGAACAGTTCTAGACAACCACTGGGCTCCTTGTTTCCTTCATCCCGTACATACGACCAGGCGATGATATCCTGGCCGAAGTAGAGAATCCCTTCGAGCTCCACCACCACCACCACCACCACCACCACCCCCTACCCTTCCTCCCGTGGCGCCATCTGACCCGTCCTCCTTCCCTCCCTCGCCCGCGTCCACAATGGCGACCACTACCACCTCCTCCGCCGCACCCCAACCGTCCTCGACCGAGAAACCCAAGCCCTCCCCTCTCCGCTCCATCCTCGCCGGTTCAACTGCCGGCGCCGTCGAAATCGCCATTACCTACCCCGCCGAATTCGCCAAAACCCGCACCCAACTCAACCAGCGACTCTCGGCCACCGGCCAGACAACGAAAAGATTTCCCCCTTTCGGCCCCCAATGGTACGCTGGCTGCACGACCCTCATCATCGGCAACAGCATCAAGGCCGGCGTGCGCTTCGTCGCCTTCGACCAGTACAAATCGCTCCTTAGCGACCCCGGCACCAACACCATCAGCGGCCCCATGACAGTCGTCGCAGGCTTCCTGGCGGGCGCCACCGAATCTCTCGTGGCCGTGACACCCTTCGAGAGCATCAAAACGCAGCTCATCGACGACCGCAAAGCCGCGCAGCCCCGTATGCGTGGCTTCTTGCACGGCAGCGGGGTTATCGCGCGCGAGCAGGGATTGCGCGGATTCTTTAAGGGCTTTGTGCCGACGACGGCGCGGCAGGCGGCGAACTCGGCGGTGCGGTTCTCGGCGTACACGAGCCTGCGACAGGCGGCGCAGAGCTACGCGGCGCCAGGGGAGAAGCTGGGCGGGCTTGCGACATTCGGGATTGGAGGCGTAGCCGGTGTCGTTACTGTGTATGCCACCCAGCCGATCGATACGGTTAAGACGCGGATGCAGAGTCTGGAGGCCAAGGGACTGTACAGGAACAGTGTGGATTGCGGGGTGAAGATTTTGAGGGAGGAGGGGTTGTTCAAGTTGTGGTCTGGGGCGCTGCCAAGGTTGGGGAGGTTGGTGCTGAGTGGGGGTATCGTGTTTACGATGTACGAGAAGACGATTGAAGGATTGGACATTCTGGATCCGGAAAAGAAGTATATCTGAGGGGTACCAGGCAGGCATGAACAGGGACGAGGCACGAACTCGAACGCTGCGCCACGCGCGATAGGGTATTGTTAGAGACTAAAGCTCTGGAGTCCTTCGCGCTGCTTCTTGAAGAAGCTCCAGCACAGGAACAGGATGGGGTTCCAAGAACGGCATATTGCCAAAAATGAAAGGGGCCTGGATCAGACTGCCGAAAGCCGACTATACCAGGTCGCAACGAATGAGTACGTCGACTTGGGCGGACACTGGGGAGGGTCGCGGCAAGCCGACTACAGCAACCAGCGGGATTTAACGAAGTGGATGCACAGCTTGGTCGAGGCCTGGACCACAAGGAACTTGTATGCCTGACAGGTGGGCAATGCAGATATCTAGACTGTAGATGGATACATCACTATTTGAGGTAATCAAGGCCTAAGTACACCACATCGATACGGGTCAGGCCTTACCTACCACACACCATTCCTGACCCCATCGAATACCCCCGTGCCACGAATAGCGCGGAATTTGGCCAGCAATTGTTTCGACAGACAGTCAAAATATTTTGCCTTCCATCCTCACACATGTAAACATCTTCAGTCTTGGTTAATACTTCAGACACGAATCCCGCAGAAGACGACTCGACACTGGTGCTGCACGCAAGCTCTTCCACCACTCATCAACCTGTACCGATAAAAGCATTGGTTCCTGGCTCACGGCACTGCAGGATGAACGCGAGTATGGCCCCTAAGCTTGCGCGACAAGAAAGTCAACCAAACGACTTCCGCTTCATCAAGGCAATGTTGCCCTTACTGCAACAGGCCTTCGCTTACGGGCGGGAATTCGGGCTGACATATCTGCTGCCCTCGTCCCTCCGCAGGCAAGGCAAAAGACGTGACACAGCTGCTCAAGCTTACTGGGGGCGTCAGCAAACTACTGTAGCTCGACGCGTGCCAACCGGCTTCGCTTCTAGACTCTATCAAGCCCGAATGGACCGATGACGACCCGGAACTGGATGATACTACTCCTGAACGCATCGACGAACTGGAGCTGATCGAAGATATCGACCTAGATGTCGATCTTGTCGACGACCTGGGGCCTCTGTCGCCGGACCAGGGGGTCGCCGAGGAAATTCACGGGCATCATCCGACGATGGGGAACGTCACCATAGATGGTAACGGACTGCACAATGGAGGCGACAAGGCCGCGAAGAAGTTGGTGAAGGATTTTATCCCCTGCTAGAAGAAGCAGGTCGCGGATAAGGACAGGTCGATCTTTATGGTCTGCGTCTTAGTGAACAAGCTTTTGGCTGGCGATGTTTGGGGTTTTTATTTGTTGTTCTAGACTCGCATGTGCCGATGCGACGTCCAAAGTTTTCAAAGTGAGAGTGAGCGGATGGGCGTTTGTATCGTAACGGCCTGGCACTGTGAATTCCCCCAAGGCTCTCCATCACGTCCTTCTAGACTCGAAGATATAACATATGCGGATTTTTCTCGCTCAACATTGCACTACTGCCGCTTCATCATTCCTCGTGAAGATCAATTGATCTCGTCCCCGGCACTCGACCCTATCGCCTTAAACCCACCACAAGAATCAGAAGTACAAAGCCACGCCCAGGCGGCGCCAGCAAGGCAAAGCCAGCAAGTCTCCGCTACCCGCCACACACTCGATCCCCCAAGAAACCCTTTTCCCCCCCCAACAACCTCCATCTCACCACATGACATTACCACCTCACAGTAAATAGACCTCCAACAAACCCCCCCCCCCCCCCCTTAAACGCCAAATCATCAAATCATACCCAATCACGCGGAACCCCCGCCCCTCCGAGTCTCCGCCAGCAATTTCATTGCACAAACTCGCCCTTTGTCCGCTCCGACAAATCCGAATGGCGTTCCGTCGGAAGCTCGCGGCGGGCTGCGCTCGCGCCGAGCAGCCGTTCGTGCAAACGTCAATTCACGCATGCCAATTATTAAACATCCCATGGCCGGCCGGAGGTGTGTGTGTGTGTGACACTGCAGATTTTGCGACGAGGACAAAGTTATAAGAATGTCGGACTCCTCCCGGTGCGGCCGTGGGCTTGTTGTACTGGAGGGGGCATTTTTTTTTCTTCTTCTAATCGTTCGTTGTAACGCTGGTGCTCGTCGATGATGTTGGCTTCGTTGCTTTGTTGCTGCTGCTGCTGCTTACTTGCTTACATGTCTACGCTGACGCCTACCTCGCTTTCCCCCCCATGCCTCCGGTCCGACACGTCGTTGAACCAACCACGAGCGAATCAACGAACCCAGGGGCGGATGAAGAAGGAACCGGTCATGTTGGTCAGGTCCCCCTCGTCTATATCCCCTCACCCTTCCAAAGGATCTCCCAGGAGGCATGGATTGGTTTTTTAGTGTGCATGTCGGGTAAGTCCTCCTGGTAGGCGACAGGATTCCTTCCCGCAACTTGTTATATGCAGCACGGGGATATCGACATGGGGAGCCATGTGTCTCTCTTTCTTGACTTCTTCGTCTCTTGAGCTTCTCGAAGCACTTTCGTATTCTACCCTATCTTTTTTTTTTTTTTTTTCGCAATGGCCAGACCACTTCGTCGATGGAACACCGAGGACGTACCATCGACGCGTTCGCCACTCCGCTCCCTGTCCGCCCACTCGTCTTGCTAGGCCGACCGTCCCCCGTCCGTTCGACTATACAACGCTTCTCTCCATCATGGCCCGTAGCAATCAACACCCATCCGAGCATCGCCGGCGGAACACGGGGGGCCGACCCACGGGACGACAGTCGCGATGATGAGCCGCCGACGATGATGAGCCGCCGACGATGATGGGCCGCCGACGATGATGGGCCGCCGACGATGATGAGCCGCCGACGATGATGGGTGCCGGCGGCAACGACGAGCGACGACGACGACGATGATCAACGACCAGCGAGCTCAAATGATCAAGAAATCGGATCCAAGCGAACAACAGGAAACTCCGATGAACAACATTCCAACCGTCTTGAATTTCAACAGAAGATCCAAACCCCCATCTTCCCTCCACCAGGCCGTCTCCATACACATATGTACAACCCCTCCACCTCCGTCGACATTGCCATCGTTCCACTCCGAGACCGTCAGCTATGCACACAGCTCTGTACACCTCGACCGCAATCCGAGACATCCGACGAACCCGGGACAAGACCTCGGGACTCGGCTCCCGCAAAAACGCCACAACATCCCGACAACGAAAGAAACAAAAAAAGAACGCCATCGCTGCAGACCGCGCACCGCTCAAGGCCCGACGCCCTCTTCAGCGCCGGAGAGCCGTCGGTAGGCATACACGCTGCCCCGTCCACTCCCTGCGCGCGCTCCCCAGCCAAACCACCCCCTCCACCTCGACGACCGACCGATAAATTCCTTCACGCCGCGCGACCGACGATCCCAGTCCCAATCCGCCGCCGACGAGAGCAACAACCCTTTCGTCTTCTCCACCAGCGGCACGACCGCAATCGCCGACTCATCGTCCGAGTCGTCCGAGCCGCTACCACTCGCCCCGCTCCCACCACCCCCACTTCGACTCCACCGCCCCGGCACCCAACCCAACGACACCGAACGCGCACCCCGCATCATCGACCGTCCACCCCTCCGCACATACCACCTCCACCCGGCCGCGAGCACCAGCACGAGCGACGACCAAAACGCCACCTTGGCCGGGAAACCCCACGCGCTAGCAAAACCCTTCTCACGCGCCGTCATCTCCTTATCCGACATGAACTCCTCCAGCGGATCGACGGCGTCGGACGCGCGCAGGACGGCCCCATCCGCATCGCGCGCCACCACGCGCAGAGCGGAGAACACGCCCTCCTCGCGGCCCTCGCTAGGCCCCGGCGACGCACCCGTGGAGGCGTCCGGGATGGCGAAGGAGACTTCGAACGCGCCGTCTTTATCCACCGACTCCAGAGATTCCCACGTGTCATCGTCATCATCATCATCATCATCATCATCATCATCATCCTGGTCGCCGGCGGCGGCGGGAGCTGCGACGCGGCCTTGGAGTTCCCAGGAGCGAGTCTCCGTGTCACCGTTCCAGGAGGCCCAGAGGCGGGCGTCGCGGACGCGGGCGGTGGGGGGGTCGAGGGGGGTGCCGACCCAGGCGAAGGTCTTGAAGGCGCGGTAGGATTTGACGCGCTCGCCGGGGAAGCCGAGGGCGGCGCCGAAGTGGGATTCGCATCTGGGATCTGCGCGCGCGGAGACGTGGGGAAAGGTCGCTGGTGTGAGGGTGGTGAGGTCGTCGGGGAGGGCGGGGAAGGTGAATTGCGTGTATGCGCCCGCGGAGCCCCAGCCGACGAAGGCGCGGGAGAGCTCCGGGTCGGCGGGGGAGGGGGGGAGGATTTGAAGGGAGCCTTGGGAGCGGGAACGCGTTTGGCCCGGGGCGACGAAAGAGTGGAGGCGGGTGGCGGTGCGGTCGACGAGGTCGAGGTGTAAGAGGAGGCCTTGGGAGTAGGGGGCGTCGAGGTGGAGGGGCCCGGCGGCGGAGTTGTCGAAGAGGGAGAGGATACCGCCGGTTTCGGTGTGGGCGAGCCAACGGGCGTGGTGCTGCCATTTGAACGAGGTGGCGGCGCCAGACGGGGTGGAGAGATCTTGGAAGTCGTTGACCGCCGGTCCGCCGCCGAGGGTCCACAGGATGGAGCCGTCAAGGTGCGAGATGCAGGTGACGGTGTGGAAGTGGCGGGAGGAGATGAGGAAGTCGCCGGCCGAGTCCTTGTCGACGCTGTTGATGTGGTAAAAGTCGAATGGGGCATCTTCACCGAAACCGGCAAAGGGATCCAAGTATTTGGTCGCCTCCGGCAACAGATGATCCGACGCCATCCACTGGAACCGCAGCTCGCCGGTCTCGACGTCGATTTCCTGGAAGCCGCAATCCGCTATCCACCCATCCTCCGGTCGAAACAGCCCCATGCGCCGCAAGTCGGCGGTGGTGTCATTATACACCGTGAAGATGGCGGTCCCGTCGTCGGTGAGCCGAAACTCATGCAGGTCGGCCATGATGTCGTCGCCCACCGCCTGCAAGGTATGCGCGACTCGATACGAGGAGTCCAGCATGTACATGGCGCCGCGACCTTTGGACCCCTCCTTGTGACCCTTCCAGAAGGTGAGGAAGTTTTGGTCCCGATACGACTGCACCTGGAAGTTGGTGACCTCGTAATACTCGTCCGTGGTCCAGACGAGGTTCCCGCGGGCGTCGAGGATGGAGGGGCCGGGGACGGGGATGGACTGGCCATAAGGAGCGACGAGGACGAGGCCGCCATCGTCGCAGACGGCGTCGTCCCACTCGACGACGTTCACGGCGGGGGATTGGGTGTCGAAGGAGGCATAGGCGCGGCGGGGGTAGTAGCCCCAGACGGCGAGGTCGTAGAAGGGGACGCGCAGGTGGGGGAGGGCGGCGGCGAGGAGCGGAAGGGCGAGCTGGTGGATGCCGACGAGGCAGAGGGAGAGGGCGGCGAGGACGACGGCGGCGTAGAGGGCGGCGCGGAAGATGAGCAGGGCGATGCGCACCCGGCGAGGGCGGGGCTCCGGCATAAGAAGCGGGGGGAGGAGGGCGAGATGGACGAGATGGGACTCGGGTCGGGGTGAGGGAGGCTCAGGTGCGGCGCATAGGGGGAAGAGGAGAGAGGAGGGAAGTCGAGGTCGGAGAAGGGGAGGAAGAGGTGGGAATGACGGGCGAGGTCGGAAAAGAACAACAGCAGCTAAAAAGAAGGGTTCAGGACGGGCAAAGGAGCGACGATCGGCGGGCGAGCAGGGCCAGTAGGTCCGGCGGTGGTGACGGTGGTGATGATGGAGGTGGTGGTGGTGGAGTGTGAGGGTTGGCTGGGACGGCGATCCGGCCTGGGCGTCATTGCAACATGGCGGAAGGAGGGGCAAAAGTAGGTGTGTGTGTGTGTGTGTGTGGAGGAAGGATGATTGATTGCAGGACTCGGCGACTGCCTCTCTGGCGTGCCCGTTCGGGTGGAAGGGTCAGGTCCGGTCCGGTCAGGTCAAGCTGCAGTGGCAGGGCGGAAGTGCTTAGGCGAGGCGGCGGGATCAACCGGTGGTCCGGCGGAGGGCGCAGCAGGACGAGACAGGACGAGGCAGGAGCTCCGGGCCGTGATAGAAGGGCGAGGATCAGGTCAGGCGAAGACCAAAGAATGTGGGAGGATACGAGATGTACAAAGTGCGAGCAGGAAAGAGCGAACGAAGGAGGAGAAGAAGACGAAGAAGAGGGCGGGCGGGCAGTCTGGACAAGACGCAACAAACGAACGGGCAGGAAGGAGGGAAGTGCAGCGACACCACGGGAAAAAGTGGGGGCCAGTCGGGCGGCGGGCGTGGGCGACGAGGGGGCAGAGGAGGAGGGGGAGGAGGAGGAGGAGGAGGAATGGGGGGAGGGGGTGGTGGTGGTGGTGGAGTCGAAGGCCGTCGATGGTGGAGGCAAGAAGAGGGCGCCAGCTCTCCCCCGCGCGCGCCATTGACCGCGCCAAGGCCGGCTAAAAAGGGGGAGGGGGGAGGGGGGGTTCAAGCTCATTTCACTTCTGGCCGTTGGTGAGAAGCCACCAACAACTTCCAGTCGACACGCTCCCCCCACGGGTCGCGTCGGCCGCCGTTCCGTCGGAGATACATAGCTTCCAACCTGGTCGGCGCGTGGCGTGACGCACGTGGGACGGGCAGCGGAACATGATCACGTCCAGACGAGGCAGGTGCGAACCCCCGGTGCACCCTTCTCTTCTCTTCTCTCCTCTCCTCTCCTCTCCCCCCTGCCCCGCCACGAGGTACTTCTGTACCCATGGACGCGGCTGCTGCAACCCACCGCACCTCGCCGCCCCCGCACACGCGCGTCTGCACCACCACCCTTCTTTCAACCAAATAGACTGCCGCGACAACCAAACGCAAGCGGGGCAAGACAGCAACGGTGATTGGCACCTGCCGGGGCGAAGAAGAAGCGCCGGGACCCTGAAGGTGTCGCCCGAACCTTGGCCCCGTCTCCAGTGGTGGGCCCCGCAATCGCGCGCTCCGCCACAATCGATGCGTAACCCTGAAATCTGATCTGCCCGTCCGCGTGTCCGTTACGCTGCGCTTGCTCTGCCCTCCTCGTCCGGTCGTTCCTGTCCCTTGTCGTCGCAAACCCCTTCCTTCTTCCCTCGTCCAGCCCCAAAAAGACCGAACGGGGAGGGACCATGTACCTAGAAAGGCCGTCGAGAAAAACTTCTCACAAGCAGCCCGCCGCAAGCGAGTCCGAGTACGCCTCTCCCGCCGTGCTTTTGCGTCGGTCGTGCAGAAAAAGACGTCTTTTCCTCCCGCCATCATCGTAGCTCCGCTCGCTCGTGACCTCCTGAAGCGAGGCGACCACCTCCCCCTTCGACCACGTCTCACACCACGCACGCGCGGGCGGGCGGGACAAATCAAACCGGGCCGCGGGACCCTGCCTCATGCGGGCAGCCCCCGGCCGAGCAGAGGGGGAGGTGTGGCCCACGTGCGGGGCACGTGCTTGTGTATCTGTAGAGCCCCTCATCATCCCGGTCTGACTTCTTCGAACACTCAAGTGCACGGGTGCCGTTACCACCGGAAGATGCTGCGGATAATACAGCTACACGAGGGCGAGAGTTGACGACCTGCCATCATCGCGCCACCGCTGGGGAGAAAAAACAAAGAAAGGAGGAAAAACAAGAAAAGGCTAGAAGCGACGCCAAGGCCCGAGGCGCGCCACAGAACCACAGCCCAAGGCGTGGGAGGGGGGGGGGGGGGGGGGGGGGAAGGTGGAGGAAGCAACGAGGTTCCGGGAGGACGTGAGGGGACCACCGACTACTCGCTCTGCTGCTCGCTCTGCTGCGTTGGCATCGTCGGTCGGTCATGCGACGAGAGGGGGCTGGAGGGTCGGTCGCTGGTATGATGGTTCATGGGGGTCGTTGATGGCCCGGTGACGGCTCTGGGCCAGGCTTTCTTCCCGCACGCCACGGCGGCGGGAAGGGAAAGAGGAAAGGACTCGAAGGTGGAGCGGGTGGCGGGTCAGGTAAGAGCATCTTCGTCAATACCTCACAGGAGGAGAAAGGTGAGGGCACGGAGAGCAGAGCTTGGGGATGGAACGTCGGGATTCTCGTAGGCCGGAGCGCCATCCACGCGAGCAGGGCGCGGGAGACGCACCGCTGGACGGCCGAGGGTCGGGAACCAAAGAGTGCATGTAGGGCCTCGAAGTGGCAACGCCCACGGCGAGTCCGACGGCGTCTCCGACCATGTGCGCGAGAGCGAGACGGCGGCGGAAGAAGACGCGCGAGCTGTAAGAGAAGAAGATGGGGAAGCAAGCCGTTCTGTAGCAACATCTGCATTTTGAGGACGATTCGTCTAAACCATGCGCATCTAAGCCATGAAAGCCGCGCACTGCTCAACCCCTTTCAGCACTTCCATCCATCACATTCCGACGCATGTCCTCTTTTCCTCTCTTCCTATCTTCCTCTTTCCCTCAAAAACGTCAGCCGCCATTCTCTCCCCATCTACAACTCCGGAGCCAACCGCCTCTCATCCCTCAACGCCTTGAACCTCTTGACCGCCTCATCCACCTCAATCAACTCGCCCATCTTCTGCGTCTCAGGCAAATCACGATTCCGAATGTTGACGCTCTTACTCTCCATCTCCTTCGCGCCCACGACGAAAATAAAGTTATACCCCTGCAACTGCCCCGTGCGAATCTTCTTCTGCATCGTCTCGCCCCGCAAATCGACATCGACGTGCATCTTCTCGGCGCGGAACGTCTTTTGCAGGTCCAGCACGTAGTCGTGCACGGCGGCCATGACGGGGACGATGAGGATTTGGCGCGGAGAAAGCCAGAAGGGCCACTTGCCGCCAAAGTGCTCCGTCAGGATCGCGATGAAGCGCTCGAAGGAGCCGTAGATGGCGCGGTGGATCATGACGGGGCGCGCGCAGCCGGGCGTGAGCTCGCGTCGGTAGGACGCTTCTTCCTTTTTGGCGGCGGGGGTGCCGGGGTCGGTTGGCGCAGGGTGGTGGGGGAGGGTGGTGGTGCCTTCGGCCACGGCCGCGGCTGATGGTTCGGGGGTCGGGAGGGCGGCCGTGGTGGCGGGGGCGGGGGCGTCGGCGGGCTTGGTCGGCGCTTGCTCGTCGGTGCGGTATTCGAGGTTGAACTGCTGCGGGAGCTGGAAGTCGAGCTGGATGGTGGCGCACTGGTATTCGCGCTTGAGGGCGTCGGAGATGGTGACGTCGATCTTGGGGCCGTAGAAAGCGCCATCGCCCGGGTTGAGCGACCAGTTGGTGCCTGTGCTAGACTTGAAGTCGTCAAGAGCGGAGGTCAGCTGCGCTTCGGCGCGGCGCCAGGTGGCTTCGTCGCCCAGGTGGTTCTCCGGCATGGTGGAGAGCTTCATGCGGAAGGAGAAGCCGAACAGGCCGTAGACGGCTTTGAGGAAGTCGAAGAGCGCGTCGATTTCCTGCTTGACTTGCCCTTCCGTGCAGAAAATGTGCGTGTCGTCTTGTACGAAACGGCGCACGCGCGTGAGACCAGTGAGGGCACCCGAGGCTTCGTTGCGGTGGAGGATGCCAAAGTCGGCGATGCGCATCGGCAACTCACGGTAGCTGCGCTCGCGGTGGCCGAAGAGCAGAGCGTGTCCGGGGCAGTTCATCGGCTTGAGCGCCCACTGCTCCTTTTCCACGTCAAACGTGAACATGTCGTCCTTGTAGTGCTGCCAGTGTCCAGACTGCTTCCAGAGGGCCGAGTTGTACATGTTGGGCGAGTTGACCTCCTGGTACCCACGGTTCCAGTACTCGTCACGGATGAAAGACTGGAGGGCGTTGTAAATGACCATACCATGGGGAAGGAAGAAGCAGGACCCTGGCGACATTTGATGGAAGAAGAAGAGCTCCTGCTCCTGACCAATTTTGCGGTGGTCTCGTTTCGCCGCTTCTTCCAGCATGTGTTTGTGCTCCTCGAGTTGCTTTAAAGCGTCAGCACCTCTCCCGGCATTCCTCACTCCAACCAATGCACTCTCACCTTCTTGTCTGGAAACGAAACACCGTAAATCCGCTGCAGACTGTCATTTTTCGCATCCCCCAAGAAATAGCTGGCCGAGTTCTTCATAATCTCAAACGCCTTTATCCGCCCCGTGTTGGGCACGTGCGGTCCCCGACACAAGTCGATGAGCGGCCCACATCTGTACACCGTCGTGCTCGTGTTGTCTGGAATCTTGTCCTTGATGATGTGCTGCTTGTACTTGTTGTAGGCGAACATCTCCAGCAGATCCTCTTTACTCAGCTCCAGCCGCTCAAACGGCTGCTTCTCCTTGATGGCCTTCTCGGCGATCTGTTTCAGCGGCTTGAAGTCGTTGGGCGACACGACCGCCATCTCCGGCAGGGCCATCTCGTAGTAGAACCCATCATCCACCGGGGGCCCGATGCACAACGCACACCCGAAACGCTTCTCCGCGGCCTCGCCCAAGATATGCGCGCTGCTGTGCCAGAACACCTTCTTCCCCTCGGGGTGTTCGAAGTCGAGGAACTCCAGCTTGCAGCTGGCTTCGAGCGGACGTTCGAGATCCCACAGCTGGCCATCCACCTGCGCGATGACTGTCCGCTCGAACAGACTCTTGGAAATGTCACGCGCGATGGCAGCCGGGGTCGTCTCCCAACTCTGGCCGGGTTTGGAGCTGCCGTTGGGCATTTCGATCTGGATCTCGGTGCGCGGCTGGGCGGCCAGCCAGGCCTCGCGCTCGGCCTTGCGGCGGTCGAAGAGTTCGTTACGCGTCTTGAAGTAGTCGGGTGGGGGGGTCATCTCGAGGGGCCCCGCCGCCGCCGCCGCGGACTTTTCCTTGGGCGCCATTGGGGTCGCGTGGAGTGGGCGAAGAGGGTGGAAGTTGAGGCGGAGGAAGGGGATGCGGATGCTGCTAGCGAAAGGGCGCAGGGGAAGTCGGAGGATCGCGAGTGGTGGTCGGCGGAGGAGTGTGACACGCATTCATTCGGCGTGGATGTGGGCCTTTTTTTGCTCCCACCTGCCTGCCTTAGCTTTCGACTCACTGCCTGCCCGTGTCGTCGCACCGGATCGCGGGGTTGCCCTCCTCCTGCCCGCTGACTCATCGTCTGGTCGGTCTCTTTCCCGGATAGGCAGGAGGCGGTCTAATTTCCACCTTCTCCTACAACCCAGCGAAGGGTTATTATCATACATACAAGACTCTCAAGGACCGCGTGTCCGAGTTTGAGGACCACAATACGACGGCCCAAAAGCGAACACTCGATTATTCAACTCGTTACGTAGGACTCGAGAGGCAAAAGTGCTTTGCGACTGAGACCGTATTCGTTTACTCGAGTATTGAAAAGACCGGGATCGGTTGTTGAAGTATTGGAGAGACCATGATGCGCTCTAGTATAGCCGTCAAGCCGTCTTACTTCTCCCTCTATTTCTTGTCCCTGCTGCCTGGCCCTTTTCATCAACTTCCTTTGCCCCTGCGCAGGACGTCACTGATTCGACCTACCTAGACTCGCCAGAGCTGGGCCCCTCTGTGCATCATGAACACGCTGTCGGAAGGCCTCGAAGGGTCACCGTCCATTGAACTCATCGGCCTCTAACATTTGACTATGACCATCATGGCTCCGGCGAACAAGCCAACTTTCCTTGGCCTACCCTTCGAGCTGCGCCTCCAAATCTACGACTGTGTCCTGTTACAACCCCTGGCCCTGACCCCCTTGGCCCTGACCGCCTTCTTCGTCCAACCGTTCTACCTCCAGGACCGTCCTCTTCTCCTCCCGCGAGCCAAAACGGTCCACGCGATCCCGCGGCACCCATCTCCTGCCACTCACGCCGGTCTCCCTCAACCGCCCTATCTCTCCCTCTTGCAAACCTTGCCTGGAGTAATGTTGGGCTCCGATGGAGTTGGGCGGGGGAGCGAGTGGCAGCGGGGGTGGGAGCGGGTGGTGCGGAGGTGGAAAGAAGGTTGGCTTTGTGGGCGGGTGGCAAGGGTGACGATGCGGGATTGGAAGGGACCGAATGTGGGTTTCGAGGTGTCGGAGGGGGAGGCGACGGGATGGAGGTAGAAGGGGCACAAGGGAGCTGGTGGAGCTATGGAGATGGGCGCGCGAGAGCCTCGGCGATGGTGGGCGCGGGCGCAGGATGGTTCGTTGTTGGACCGCGATTGAGCGACGATCCTCAAGAAAGCATGTCCGACTCTTCAGACGGAGTCAGCGTCCAGCACGAGACGCATGAGGTGGGAAACACTGGCGTTGCGAGGACGCGCTGAAACGATGAGATCGGTGAAGATCAATGGGCTCAGCGGCGTTACTTGGGGGGGGGGGGGGGGGGGTTTACGAGGGATTCAACTCACTATGCATGAGCGCACTCTCGTTGCGAGGGTCGGATCGAAGCCATTTTCGTCCATAGTCACTCAGAGGAGACGAACTATCCGCGGCAATCCCGTCACCTCAAGCACCAACAATAGCAAAAGCGTCAAGGCCATCAAAAAGACTTCATGGCTACACACCTCTGGCCAATGGGGAGATTTGAGCTTTGCCTTGCCATATATACGTTCGAGCTCGTGTAGAGATGCACCATCGGAGGCGCGATCAGGGCTACAGCGCCTCCCACCGCGAAGACAACAAGCGGGACTCCAATGTGATCATCGGTGAGACATCGCAGCTACGGCAGTTCTCGTCAATTTTCTGGAGTGCGCATAGCGAACCGCAACGAGCCTTCGTACTCAAACTCTACACCTATACATTCAATCGCTACCGACTTGCAATGCAATCGATTCCTTCGCCGCGCCCGAGCGAGTCGAAACACCTGATCGAAGCTGCTCTTCCATCGGCACGCTGTCACAGCGCTTCTTGAGCGACAGCACGTTCCCCAGGACCTCCACGTCCAAACCACTCCATCTGGACCCAAGCAACTAGACCGACCCTGTTCGGCCTTCCCTTGAGCTGAGACTCGAACTCCACGACCGCATTCTTCTTCAGGCCCCTGCCCTAAAACAGCTGTGCCCGCCCTTTTCGCTGGATGAGGCTTTGAACGAGCGGCCCTTTCGCTGTCGACCGATGCTCACACCCTCACGCCATCCCCCGCCACCGAATCGCCAAGCCCCACCCCTAACCACTCTACTTGGCCCTTCTCCTCGGCCACCTGAAAATCGCCACAGGGCTGACCTGTAATGCAGGGTGGAGGGCCCAGTGGAAGCTGGTGGCCAGCGCGGCGTGGGAAGGTTGGAAGGGCGAATCGTTTGAGGGGCGAGTGCGGAGTGTGATGTTGCAGGACTGGGAAGGGAAGGAAAGATAGTTTCAGGTGGGAAACGAGTGGCCCTTATTCTGAGGGAGACATGACGGCTGGAGGTCAGCCGGACTAGGGGGGGCGGTTTAGGGCAATAGGAATACACCGCTTGGAAGCTGAAGCTGAGCCGTGTCTGCCATGATGTTCGCGATCGGGCTTCATGGTTGTTAAGAGGTTGTGCTGTAGTCAATGTTTAGACAGCGTGCCAGTGAATTGAGGGAAGTTGAAAGCTCGGATTTACTCGTGCGCGAGAGGGGAATTGACCAACAAAGATTCCTTTTCTCGGGCGATGATGGTTTACTACTCGCGGAGGCAATGGCCACGAGCTTCACTGCTTTTCTGGTCCGTGAAAAGGCGACTGGGCTTCCGAACGGGTTTCATTAATCCAAGGCTCATCACTCATATCCAATTCCTCGTAACTCAGACCACACCTTTTTTCGCCCGCCCATGACACTTCACAACCAATCCCCAGAACACCCGCCTCTACTCCCCACTCCCATAAAGATCCGCCCCGAACGTCACCGGCCCAAAATCCGGCTCCCCACCCAAAGTAGCGAGGATATCACCCACATAGTTCGTAGCATTGACACCCCTGGCAAAAGTACTATTCCACCCCTCCAACACCCCCGCGATGATCTCCCGGCCCGCGAGATACAGATTCTGCGTCGCGGGCTCCAGCCCGCCCTGCTGCGCGTAGAACAGGTTGTCCGTCGCCGCTTGCCCGGGGTACGGACGCTCGAAGTTACTCCCCGTGCGCATTGCGATTACGCGGCTGAAATCTACTTTCCTGACCGCGGCGCCGCGGAGAAGTGCCTCGAGCGTGGCGTTATCTTCTTGCGCTGAGGAGCAGTAGACGCCGGTGCCGTTTGTCAGGAGCGTGGTGTACTCGCTGAAAGCGGACGAGAGGCGGGTGCCGGAGTAGTAGACGTCGGAGGTGGCGGAGTCGCACTCGATGACCGAGGGGGTTTGAGTGGCGGCGGCGTAGAGGGGCGAGGCGGCGTAGTTGGCGCGGTAGGCGGCGGCGGTGGCGGAGTCGGAGAGGGAGGCGTTGCGCGCGAAGGCCGCTGCGGCGTGTTGGAGATTTGCGTTCAGTTCGAAGACTTCGGTGCCGTAGATGGAGCTGGGGTATTCGCCTGGGACTGTGGCGCCGATGGGGATGTAGCCTGTGGAGTAGTTGGCGGGGAGGTCGCGGGGGTCAAATTCGTGCTGTAGGGCTACTTGGACGGCGTAGCGGGCTAGAGTCACGGAGGCGAGGGTGGTGATTTCGGGGTTGACGCCGCCGATGCCCGCGATGAGCATGTATGTTGTGGAGAGGTCGAAGCGTGAGGAGTGGACGAGGGAGGTTAGGGTTACAGCGGCGTTGATTTCTGTTCCATGTCAGCGACGTGGCTCGCAACAGATTGAGAAAGTGTCACTTACCACCCATGCCGGTAGTAAGCTGGCAGACCTCGCCATCGGCCGTGCAATGCGCGTCCGGAAACTGAGGCGAGAAGCCGGGGACGGTGACGTTCATAGCCAGCAGGTCAAATTCCGGGATGCCGTACCAGACGTCCGCTTCGGCGTCGAACATGGACACGATGAAGACTTTGGGCTTGACCACGCACTCCTCCTCTTTCTCCACTTGCTCCGCAGGCACGAGAAAGGCGATGGCGCTGCTGAGCAGCACGCTCGCTGTTGCCCAAAGTGAGAGGAGACGCATTTCGCTGGACGGTGTTGGAAAATCGACGGCCGATGCAAGCTGTTGGGTCAATGAATGCAAGACAAGTGATTAGTGACGCCAGGAACAAGACGACAACATCGACAACAACAACTCAACCGGTCGGTGAGTGTCCAGTTCTGCTTTTACCTTGTGAGGACAAAGCCCCGGTTTTCGTCGCTGCTAGTCCGGAACTACCCTTGTTCTAAACCCTAAAGTAACAATCGTTAGCATGATGTGGATCGTCGAAGTCGAACTTTGAGATGCATAGTCGAAACAAACCGATGAAAGACCATATGATGTCGGGTCCTGCGAACGATCGAAGAGCAAAGTCAGCCAGCCGCTGTGTACTACCCTGAAACGAAGCGCCGTGCAAGCCACCGGTTGCACACACCTAGAAAAGAAGCTGAAGTCGACCCCCCTCGCGATTAGCAGAGGCATTAGAGAGTAAGCTAATACTATACAAACCCAACCGGATATTCTACCTCCCACCCCCCCATCGTCCCAACTGTGCAAACGCCTCGCCCTAAAAAGGCCCCCGGGTCCCATACCACCCAGCTCCATCCATATCTACAAACTCCCATGCCGCGCCCGAAACACCGCGACCTTATCATCATAGAACAGAATCTCCCTCAACCGCAACCGCGCCGCCGCACTGCCTCCCGAGGACGAGCGCCCGCGCGAGCCGCCCCCTCCACCCGCACTCGAAGCCTCAGACGCAGAAGCCGAGTCGTCGCCGGCCTCGCTCTCCGTCGCCTCGTCGTCGTCGTCGTCGTCTTCATCCTCGTCCGATCCCATCCCGTCCTCCGCATCGTCCTCATGGTGATCATCGTGCACGTTAAATTCATCATCATCGTCGTCGTCGTCCCCCGCCCCACTCCCGCTGCCCGGACCATCACCCCCAATTTCCCCCATGCCCGCGCTCTCGCCTTTTCGCCGCCCCTCGAGGATTTCGAAGCACTTGTTGGCGATGCCGACGTAGCAGATTTCGACTTCCGGGCGCAGGGCGACGATATCGACGATCTGGAGCGCCAATTCGCGCGGGTCGAGCGCAGCGCCCAGGACGTGGTCGGCCAGGTGCGGGAGGCTGAGGGATCGGAGATGAGGGATGGAGGGGAGATGCTGAAGGAAGAAGTGCTGTTTACGAATGTTAGCACGATTTCCGCATACTCAGATGAAGCTCGGAAAGGCAGAGAAGGGGCACAACATACCCAGTCCTTGTAATCCACCGCCACGCCCAGCTCGCGTAGCGCATCCATCTTCCCGCCGCAAATAAATGCCAGCACCTCGCGCGTCAGCATCCAACGCCGCCAACGCGAGGAACTCGCCGCCAGTCCGTCCGGCCCCTTCTCCGCGCTGTCAATAAGCAGCTTCCGCAGACTGCCTCGGTGGCGGCGCAACGCGCCCTTGTAGATTTGCTCGACGGTGACGGAGGATGAGTAGGCGCGGGCTTCCTGCAAGAAGAGTACTTCGAGGCTGTTGGGCGCGAGGGTCTCGCGGATGAAGGAGATGAGGGCGGGAGAGACAGTGTTGGTGTGGATTTTCTTGAGGGCGAGAGGGTAGTGAAGGTCGGCTGCGGCAAAAGAAGAGGAGTGGGCAGGCTTCGCACCCTTTTTGTGGGGGACGCCCGAGAGGCGGCGGGGGTGGGAGTAAGTGGGGGATATGGGTGTCGGGGCGAAGGTGCGGCGGAGCGTTTTCCAGAGCTGCTCGTGGTTCTGGCAGTGCAGGAGGGTGAGTGAGGTGAGGCGAGTCCAGTCGATGGTGTTGAGGAGGACGGGGATGGAGAGCGAGACGCGTTCGAGCTCGAGCGTTTCGAGCTGAAGGCTGTGGTCAAGGTGTGCTGGGGGGAGCTCGCAGTCCACAGACTCTGAGGCTTCTGCTTTCTCCTCCTCGCGGGGTGTCTCGGGAATGAGTTCAATGGGGTGTTCGTTCGGGGTCGGCTGTGGGCTTGAAGCGTGGCTGCTCATAGCTACGAGCGGGTCGTTCTCCAGAGCAGGGACAGGTGCGAAGATCGATGGCGTTTCCGCCAGCATTGGGGATGGCTCTGTCGCTTCTGGTAGCACGTCGCGCAGACTTGTAATGCCACTAAGCGCGCTGCTCTCGGCGATCACAGGTTCAGAGCTCGCGTCCGCGATTGTGTCGCCGGGTTCTGCCACAGGGAGAGAATCCGGGCTTTCCGGCGCTCGATTTGCACTCGCGTGGCGTTTACTGCGACGAGACGCGCTCTCGTCGGGCTTCCGCATATCGCGAACGAATCCCGTCAATGTCCCCAGCACGCCCCCCAACCGCTTCTCGCCAATTGTCAGCGAGCCGGCGGTCGGGTAGCTGGGGTCCACCTGCTGCAAGTTCTCGCCTTCCCACACCTTGGCCCAGTCTCTCGTCATTGCCTGTCTCGCAATCCCGACGCGCAGCTCCCGTAGCTTGTCCAGGGACCTGCCGACCAAGACGGCCATTTCGTCCAGGTATGCCAGCTCGTCGATGTCAAGCACACTGAGGCTCTTGAGAGGCGGCAGCACCGAGAAAGAGGGGTGTTCGACCCGGTCGAGGGCTGCAGGGTGGAAGTGTGGAGGAATCCCAACGCCAGAAGATGAGCCGGCGTTCGGTTGCAGAGGCATAGCGAGCGGATGGACGGGCGGAGGTGATAGCGGCGCGCCGTCAATGGAAGACGAGTTGTCGTGCCACCTCACCCACAGCCTCTCCAACCGGCACGGCAGCCCATCATTCCTCTCGCCTAACGACGACAGCGCGAGCCAAACATCGCGCAGGATCCCCGTCGGCATATCCCATACAAACGTCTCCAACGACCGCATCCGCGCCACCGCCAGCGCGACCAACGTCCCCAGCATCTTTCCCCCCTCCTTCGTGATGAGATACTCCTGCACCCAATCAGGTGGCCCATTCCCCAGCGAGAACTTTCGCGTGAAATGTGCATAGTGGTTCCCCTTGCGCCGCCTGACCGCCATATCCGACGCCTTCCCGTTCCCGCCCACCACGAATCGGTTGTTCTGCATCTCCTGCCGCTGCTTCTGCTGCCCCGGCGCTTCACCAAACACCTCTTCAGCCATGACGAGTGTCGCGAGCCCGTACGTCAGGGCGTCGACGCCGGAGCGCGGTTCGGCGTGCGCGTTGGTGTCGGGCCAGACGATATCGAAGCGCGAGTAGATGTGCGGGGTCGCGAGGCGGTGCAAAGCGGAGTGGCACAGCGCGAGTGAGGTCAGGTCGTTGGTGTGAGTGACCTCTTTGACGATGTCCTTGAGGATGTCGACGGGGAGGTCGAGCAGGCGGAGGGGCTTCTTCTCTTCGGGAGGGGGTGCGGCGGACCCCCCTTCGAGGCAGACAGCTTCTTTGCCTTTGCCTTTGAACATGCGGCTGGAGCGGAGGCGCGGGGAGGGCTGAGGGTCGGTCTCGTGGCAGTCTTCGTGGAATCGGGTGCCGATGCTTTTGAGATCTTTGACGGCGGCAGAGAGCGAAGAGGTGGAGTCGGGGGAGGCGACGGTGGAGGGGCCGGCGACAGAGGGGGTGGGCGACATGCTGCCGGAGGTCGAGGTGGGGATGGGGACCTGCGAGGCGGTGATGGCGAAGTGGCGGGGGTCGTCGTCGTGGGGCCCCGGAGTGGGCAGATCGTTCGCAGGGCCGGCCATGAAGGTGCCGCCGCCGCCGGAGGAGGAGGATGCGGTGGCCGTCTCCATGGGGTGGGGTGGGTGTTGGGGCCTGACAAGGCGGGGCGGCGCAGGTGGGTTGTCTCGTCTTTCGGGTCGCTACGAGGCGCTTCACTCGAGTACCTCGTACTCCCCTTGACTGCTCTTCCCTTGGCGGTATCGCTGGCGCTCCGCGAGCAAACGAACGCCGACTTCTTCCACCGTTCGGACGACGACGGCCGAGGCTCTCTCGACTACTCGCTCGCGCCGCCCGTCACGACTGGCCGCGGGGTCGACGGAGCATAAGAATAGCACACCCGCCGTCGCTGTTGCGGAGGGGGGGGGGGGGGGACCTGCACGTTGGGTGAGGGGGCGGGATGAATGAGCGGAGCCAAGGGGGTCGGTGGGGGTAGTGAGGCGGCGGCGGTGGGGTGGGTGAGTGCTGGCGGCAGTGGGACGTGTGACGAGGCCGGGGTTGGGTCGGCGGTCGGTCGACTTCGCTGCTGTCGTTGCTCGGCGACAGCCCCCGCGCGCCGGGAGGATCCGTCGGGTTGCGCTGGTTGGGCGAGGTACGAGCCTACTTTACTTGATGGAACAAACCATCCTTCACATACCGTCCTACCTTGCAGCGAGCGAAAAGACGAACGAAGGCAATGCGACCAGGTGGTCGTCGAGATCGAAGGCTTCCCCACTACAACATCTCGGCCCAGACCTGTGGTTCCAAGGCGTTTAGCACCGCCTTTGTTCGGCCTTTGCATCTCATCTCCTTTGCGCCTCCTACCACGCCGAGCACGCCTGACATCTCCGAATGTGGTCTGTTGCCGAGCCATATAGTCGATAATCGGGTGTCTGGAGGCGTGTAATGCCCCCCTGAGACCCGCCATGACCCGTTGGTCGCTTGCTTTCTTTTGCATTTCTGCCATACCGAGCCTACGGGAAAGAAGCCATCTACAGTCCCATCTGCCGGCGCCCGAACGCCGTCGCCGTCTCATCGTACACCCGAGCTCAGCGAGATATCCACAATGCCGCTTCCCACACAAGTGCTTGTCCCCATTGCTTGAGCGGGCGCGCGTCGCCCGGCTGCGAACTTGAACTGCTCCAGTAGTGAAGCGAGCAAGCCACTCAAGGGAGCCTCCGCCGTTGCCGCCGTTGCGGCCACACCTAAAACCCTCTGCCGCGACCCCTGGGGGCCCCACGCCCTCGCCCACCGAAACCGCCGCCGCCTCCCCTAGGCGCGCCACGTCCACCGAACCCACCACCTCTGGGCGCACCCCTACCCCTAGGCGCGCCCCTCCCCCTCGGCGCCCCACGTCCACCCCGATCGCCCCGCCCACCCCCGCGCGCCGGCTTCTTCACCTTGGCCGCGCCTGGCGGCGGCTTCGGCTTGGGCAGAAACTTCTCCAGCGGCAACAGCTTGTCACCGCCAATGAAGAACTTGTCGCCCTGCTTGAAGCTCGTGGCCTGGATCCCCTCCTGCGGCTTGATGGTGAAATAGACCTGGTTGAGCGGGCCCAGGATCTCGTCGACCTTTCCGACGGCCGTCTTGTTCTCGAGGTAGATGGGCGCGTTGAAGTACGGGATCTTGGGGTTGATGGATGAGCAGACCATTTCGCCTTCGGTCGAGTGCATGAACTCGCCCATTTCTGTCGTTTCACCTCCTGTGTTAGCCGTCATCTTTTTCTCCCAAAACAGCGGGCATAGGAGCAGTCATACCCATCACCGTCGCCGGAGGTCCGTAATTTGACTGGAAGCCGCCGCGGCCACCGCCCCGTCCACCACGGTCCCCTCTAAAGCCTCCGCGCCCTCCTCCGCGGTCACCGCCGCGCCCGCCGCCACGGAAAGACATGTTGTAATTTTTCGGTGCGTTTCCTTCAATTAAAGCTCGTGAAGTGAGCTACTCCGCGCAGCTTCGTGCAGGTGCCGAAGCCGAAGTCGATTGGATGCGCCGGCCGCTGTGGAAAAGGGGTCCGGAAGCGCGCTGTTCACTGGCTCTCGAGGAAACGCAAAGTTGTCGGAATTGTAGGTGCGCGTGGGGTGGCCGGTGGTTGGTGAGGGCGAATGGGTGGTGCGGCGACCTCTGATCTCGTCCGGGGAAGAAGTTCGTTCGCGCGAATTTCTTCGGAGCTTGAGCTTTTCTTGCCAAGGCTTTGGACGCCTGAGGCAGAAACGAGGTGGACGACCATTGAAAATCGTCGACATGCTTGAAAAAGGTTGGGACAACAATTATCGATCAGGCATCGTTTGTTCTGATCGTACAAGTGCATTGTTGTCATGTGGATAATCAGTTCGTATCGCGGCAGTCATCACTAGCTGCATGCTGCATTGTCTATTTTACATCTAGCTTCGCTTTCCACTGCCATTTTCTATCTCCTTATCTTTATCTGAAAAAACGTATCGTTGAAGCATCGATAGCGGCAGCTGGCTTGGCCTCGTTTCGGGCGAACAGGAATTCCATCATTTCGACACTGGCGAAAGTTGATCTCGTTTGACGGGATGACCAAAACAGCCCGCAACAGCTCCGCTGCAACCGAGGAGTCCTTTCACCGGCATTACGCTACCATCTGGGGCCAGGAGCGCTGGCATCAATCGCTGTACCCAGCTCTGAAGAAGCCCACCAGACACGCTACAGTGGTGAATCGGTATGCCCCTCCTGCTGGCTTCTCGCAGTGCATGGAGGAAGTCGGTGGCGAGGGCAAATTAGAGAGGATCCAGTTTCCCAATCTCAAAGCAGACCTCAGCGATCACCTCAGCGAGGAGGTCGAAGATGAACGAGGTATCTGCTGTTTTTCTCGCGGTTCCCGATCGAATGGTGGCAGCGACTCTCAAGTTAATGGTCTCTTCCCTCCGCCTCGACCGGTATTACTGAGAAACTCGGGTCGTCCAGTAATGACGCATTGGAATCTAGACGCAGCATCAGCTCTCGTCGCTCATATGCTTGACGTCCACCCCGGCGACAAAGTTGTCGACCTCTGCGCAGCACCCGGAGGAAAATCCGTCACCCTGGCCCAGCCGCTCTGGCCTCAACACTACAGCTCGGACGACCCGGCCGTCACTTCGCCACAAGGAGTACCCCCCCTGAGCCATCTCCACTCCAACGAGCTCGACCGCGCCCGCCACAAGCGCCTCGCACAGAATCTGCAAGCCTACCTCCCGCCCGCGCTCTTCGCCAGCCGGCAGGCTGCCAGCACTTCGGTCGACAGCGCCACACCCCTTGCGGCGCGGCACCTTCCTCTCGGGCCGCAGGGCTACGACCGTGTGCTCGCCGACGCGCCCTGCTCGTCCGAGCGCCACATCATCCACGCCGCGGCCGCGGCGCGGGCAGGCGGGCGCACGGCACCGGAGATGGCCAACTGGCGGCCGGGTTCGTCGAAGCGGCTGGTCAAGACGCAGGTAGAGTTGCTCATGACGGCACTGCGGACTGTGCGCGTCGGGGGAAGAGTGGTGTATGCGACGTGTTCGGTGGAGATGGGGGAGAATGACGGAGTGGTGGCGAAGTTGGTGAGGGAGGTGGAGAAGGAGGGAAGGAAGGGAGGTAGATGGATGGTAGAGGTTGGACTGGGCGGCGGGGAGATTGGGGCGAGGGTGGAGAGGGAGTTGGAAGAGAGATGGGCGGAGCGGACGGATTGGGGGTGGATTGTCTTGCCAGACCATCCTTCAGGAGGTAGATGGGGCCCTCTATTCTTTGCGGTGATTACGAAGGTTGAACTGGTATGAATGCTGCTGTATTGCTTTTTCCACGTACACGAGTCCCGTCACATCTGTGAGGCGTGAAGTGCAGGAAACTCGCAGGGAATGATGTGCCTCTTCTTGGTCGTGTTCCCCGATGACGAATAGGCGCCAAGCCATGTCACGTGCGCGGCCGCCGCAAAGCGCGTCCACTCCATTTCCCGGACCTCCTCCTCTTCCCCTTTCATCGCACTCGACCATCTCCCTCACTCCCACACCTTCTTCCCCATCCACCTCCTCCCTTTATCGACAACACCGCCGTTCGCGCTTGCTATAGAGCAGCCGTACTGCCACTAACCCCGGCAGGAGCGACGGAGACCAAAGCTAGGTACAGCAAGAGAAGGCAGGCCCGGTTCTTACACCCACCACCTCACCTCCACGCGCCCACTCCCTGCCCAACCTTCACCCACCACCTCCACCACCACAACCACCTTCACTGCATCGCGCTCCTCGACCGCTACCCACCTCCAACACCACCACCACCTCCTCCTCCTCCGCCACCTGCTTCTTCGCCATCACCCCCTCCCGAGCCCCTCCAGCAGTCTCTCCACCTCATCGCACACCTCCCTGCCGTACACCACCACCACCACCACCCCGCCTCCAGCACCTCCGCTTGCTTTTCAACCCGACCACCGCCCCCCTTCCGGCACAAACACTATACGCGCGCCCACTCGCTCCCGCACACGTTCAGAAAGAGTCACCAAACGCTACACGACCCCTTTCGTCACACCAGCACCCGCCCCCAACTTGTACGTAAGGGCGCACAGCCAAGCAATCAAGCAAGCTTCACAACCACTCTCTCAGGCTCCCTCCCCGAGCAAGGTAGCCCCGTTTCACAACCTCCCGGATATACTACACAATCTCTTCACAATGGCCTCTCCTGTTCACGAGGCCCCCTCCGCCACCCAGAAGCGCCCGCTCGAGGAGCCTTCTTCCCCCTCCGGTCCTAATGACCAGCCCGACGCTAAGCGTCCTGCCCTTGACAAGGTATTGAAGGAAGACGGCGCTCCTGCGGTGGAGTCGTTCGCCGACTCGGAAGATGCCGCTGAGGATGCGGACGATGACAAGGATGAGGAGACCAAGGAGGAAGATGGCGATCCCGTCGACGCAAAACTTCTCGGTGCCACCGACAAGCAAGGAGACACCGTCGTACCAGATGCGCCTATTCCTGGCCAGAGCACCGACGAGCTAGACACCACCAAGCCGATTCCCGCCACGAATGGCTCTCCGGCTCGTCAAGGCTCCCAAGCCCCGATGCCCTACCACTCGCAGGATGAAAGTGGCTGGCTCCACGTGCGCGCCATCATCTCGAGCGCGGAAGCCGCCACCGTCATTGGGAAGGGCGGTGAGAATGTGTCGGAGATCCGCAAGATGGCTGGCGCGAAATGCACCGTTAGCGAGTACACCCGTGGCGCTGTCGAGCGAATCTTGACCGTCAGCGGCCTGGTCGATGCCGTCGCAAAGGCGTTCGGTCTCATCATCCGCACACTCAACCAGGAACCGCTCGACCAGGCTTCCACCCCGCAGTCGAAGACCTACCCTCTCCGACTTCTCATCCCGCACATTCTCATCGGCTCCATCATCGGCAAGCAGGGTGTCAGAATCCGCGAGATTCAGGAAGCATCCGGCGCGAGACTGAATGCCTCCGAGTCCTGTCTCCCTCTGTCTACTGAGCGCTCGCTTGTCGTCCTCGGGGTGGCGGACGCCGTGCACATCGCCACTTACTACGTCGGGAGCACGCTGGTGGAGCAACTGACGGATCGTTTTGGCGGCCCGGCAGCGTCTGCCTACGCCGTTCGTCATGGGGGACCTCAGGGGGTCGTCCCCGGTGGCATGCAGGTGGTGCCGTACGTCCCGCAAAACGCCGGCGGCCAGATGGGACATCCCAACAATTACCGTCAGCAGCAGCAGACTCAGCAGCAGCGGAGTGGCTCTCAAGGCTACGCCATGCCTCCCCAACAGCAATACGGCATGCATGGGCAGCCCTCTCAGCCACCCCAGCAGAACTACGGCCCAGGCTCGCCGCGCGCCGCCTACGCCGGTGCCGGTCCCCAGCAGCCGCAGCCGTACGGTCAAGGCCCACCGCAGCCCGGCCATGCCGGCCCTCCTCAGCAACCCATGCAAGGCATGGTCCCCGGCCAGCCCATTACGCAGCAGATCTTCATCCCCAACGACATGGTCGGCGCGATCATCGGCAAGGGCGGCGCGAAGATTAACGAAATCCGTCAGCTGTCCGGCAGCGTCATCAAGATCAACGAACCGCAGGACAACAACAACGAACGCCTCGTCACGATTACCGGCACGCAGGAGTGCAACCAGATGGCACTCTACATGCTGTACTCGAGGTTGGGTGAGTCTAGTAAGAACAGTAATGCCGTGATGCCCGGTAGATAGATGGCGGTACAATCGGGGGGCGTGCAGATTGTAAGACGAACATTTTTACAAGTGTTGGCATTGCTGGGAGCGGAGGCGATGCGACGTCGCCTGCGCTCTGGCGAGGAAAGAGAACATTCGCTAACCACAATTTTTCCCACAGGAGATGTTCAACAACATGGTGAGCGAGGGTACTGATTGTATCCGGATGCGACGCGCGATTGATGGGAAGAATGTCACTGGGCTAAGAGGCTGTTTTTATCCGAGCAAGGCGGCGCAAGAGAAGGCTGTGTATTGTCGCGAGGCTGAGGCTCTGCCGCCACGTGCGGCGCGGATTCGCATTCCACGGCAAAGCGACGACGACAAACACCTTTTTTGAGTTTTGTAACCGTTTCCATCCGAATCCTTCCCCCTTTCTCTTTCTATTCTCATCGTCACCAATGCAGCATTGCTTTTCGCATTCTCCCTCGCAAGAGTTGACTCGAAGCGGGCGCTTGGCGTCCGCATGAAGCGCTCGTCTCAGTGCACTGCGCACGGCTTTCATTGTCTGTTTGCGTGTTGCCGCTTTCGGCACAAAGACATACATCATGATGAGCTCCCCCACTCGTGCTGAGGATGTGGTTTGTTCCTGTCAACATTGTCGTTCGCCCCTCATCCCGGCATTGCGAAAATCTCACCGTCCTCGCAGTAACATAAGTCTGAGAAGAAAGTGACCCTGGCCGACCAAGTAGGACCTACGCCGGTCTGGTATCGACGTCCGCTGCTCGTCGCCACTGATATTCTGCATTCATACCCCATGGCCACTGCGCTTCAACCGCAGGGAGTCCCTATCGCAGAGCTGCCTTCCCGGTCCAGCTCCGACGACTCTCTCGCCTCACGCGCCAACGAGGCTGCATATCGTCCCAACGATGTCGCTGCTCTGGCAATTCAACAACCCACCCGAATACGCGGTCGCCGCTCGCCCTCTCACCTCCCCCTGCGAACCGGCTTCCGCTCTTTCTCCGGCGTCGCCACGATCCTGGTCGGCGAGCCCGGCTGCAAGATGCGCCCGGAGACGAAGTATCTGGTGCACAAAGAGCTCCTGACAGCCGCCTCGCCCTTCTTCGCGGCGGCCCTCAACAGCACCTTTGCCGAAGGCATGGACCAGACCGTGCGCATGCCGGAAGAAAAGCCCGAAATCTTCGAATGGTTCCTCCAATGGCTCTACACCGGCACGCTCAAAACCGCGACAGGCCGCTACGCCGGCTGCGCGCCCCCGACGCCCACCGCATCCTCACACCACCCCCCACGCCACCACGACCCCCTCCCGACTCCCGAGCAAGCCGAACACGACCGCCACACCGACGGCGACCTACGCAACTCGGCCGGCTCGCCCAAATACTTCCTCCTCCTCGACCTCTTCGCACTCAGCGACCGCCTCCTCACCACACCCCTCAGCAACCACATCCTCACCACTCTCGCCCGCCTCTCCGAATCCACAAACTCCGTCCCCACCCCCTCCGACACCTGGATCCTCTACGACGGCATCCGCGACACCGCGCCCCTCCGCGCCCTGGTGCTCGACCTCTTCGCCTACAAAAAAACCGACCGCCTCCTCGAAACCCACCGCGACGACTGGCACCCGCGCTTCCTGCGCGACCTGTGCGTCAAACTCAAACGCCCCGGACCCGAGAGCATCGAGCGGCATACGCTGGTGTCGTGGCGGCCCGGCGCGTGGGCAAGTTCGCGCGCGTGCGAGCTTTGTCGCGAGGTGATGCAGCCGGGCGGGCAGGGCGAGCGGTGTAAGGGGTGCGAGAGAGTTTTTTGTTTGTCGTGTTTGCGGCACGGGGGGCCGCAGGGGCGGGGTGGGCAGGGTGTTGGCTCGGATTTGGGTGGGTGTAAGCCCTGGGCTGGGAAGGGCATGTGTGGGCGGTATCATGAGCATGGGGATGAGGGGGGGTGTGGGTGAGGAGTGATATGGGGTTGGGGAAAATGCTGCTTTTGAGGGATTTGGAGGAGGGGAAGGGCGTTTTAGATTTTTTTGTAAGTTGTGCAGATCGACTTTCTCATCTACTTCCTCATCTACTGCGCTTGCGCATTTCCTCAAGTTTGCCCCTTGGCGACGGCAGCCTCTTCAAGTCCTTCCCGCCACCCTGCAAGACCAACCACGCGCCCTTCGGCAGCGCAGAGGCGTCTCGATATGACACACCCTTCCCGTACATCCCAAGACCCATGATCGAATGATCGAAGGGCACTCCATGTCGCGTTTGAATCGGAAGATGTCAGCCGTCAAGAGGAGTGCATCATTCCTCAGGACGGTGACATCTCGCTCGGTGATCATGCCGTTCGTGATACTTTTCCATTTTAACTTGACAGCAACATGTCAGTTGGTGGAAGGGGCTTCAGGTTGGGAGGCAGGGTTCGCCGGGCAATGTTTAGATGCTTCGGCGCATGAGTTAGAATCGCGGCCCCTCTAGATGCCGCCCCGGCCGCCATCTTGAGGCAGAACGGCGGAGTGGGCAACCGATGGACCGGTCGTGGTCTCGGGTCTACCACAGAGAACTGGGAGGCGGGCCGGATGCTACGCCATGGACGCCAGTGAAAGAGGAGAAGATCATGTGCTCTTCGTCGATTGGCGGAGATCGGCATTTACCTGCCCCGACCCATCAGTACTCGATGGCGGTCCAACATCAATGCCGCATTGGCAACTCTCATACACCCAATCGCTGCGGAGTCTATCTTTCTCCCCGCACTACAAGTCTCAGCGTGGTGATTTCTCCATCTCGGTCGTCGGCGAGCTTCTCCCAGACCACCGACGTTCGAACTGCTGCGGGAGAAGGGAGATACTCTGGTCTCGCCCACCGTAATTGATATCATAGTACCCATGTATCGCCACGTTGTCTATTCGTCCCACAGTCACACAAAGTTCCATTGCATTCTCGTTCGACCACCCTGATCTAGCCACTCGCAATGGAGACAACGACTCAACGACTCAAGGCCCGTCACCCGGACCTCAACTTCGTCAAGCCTCTTCCAGTGGAGAACCACCCTCGTCACAAGCCTTTCAATGTCACTTTCAAGCCCGGCCAGCGACAGGAGCTGCCCAAACGCCATGTCAAGGAAGAAGGCCGGAACCAGAGGATGGTCGATTGCATCCTCGAGCACGACACCGCCCCCACCATGCGCGATGGAGCCAAGCTTTACGCTGATGTGTTCCGGCCGACATCCTCGGATGGAAACGAGAAAGTCCCTGCCGTCATCTGCTGGTCACCGTACAGGGAAAGCCAGCATCTCGCTTGACGTGATTTGGCATCGCTCCGGCGTCCCTAAAGACTGGACGTCAGGCTACGAGACGTTCGAGGGATTGGACCCCGCGGACTGGTGCAAGAGGGGCTACGCCGTCTTCAATGCGGACGCTCGCGGAACGCAGTTCTCGGATGGCTCGTACCTTTCTGGGGCAAGCAAGAGGCCGAGGATGTTTACGACGCGATCGACTTCCTGTCCAAACAGCCGTGGTGCAATGGCGCAGTCGCCATGGGCGGGACGTCCTACCTCGCCAAAGCGCAAGTGAATTATGCTTCCAGGCAGGCCCATTCGGCCTTGAAGTGTTTGGCACCCTGGGAGGGTTTCTCCGATACTCACCGTCAGCTCCTCTGCCGTGGCGGGTTCGCCATGAACAACGTGTTCATGAAGTTCTACCAGTGGGGCATCGCCGGCAAGCACGAGGTCGAAGATATGGAGAGGATGGTAAAGACTCATCCATTTTTTGACGACTACTGGGCCGACAAGTACGACAAACCCGAGACCATCGACGTCTCAATGTACCAGTTGGGCTTTTTTAGCAATTCTTCTTACGTCCAGGGCACGTTCGACACCTTCCGGCGCGCAGAGACTGCGCAAAAGTGGAGGCGGGTGCACGCCCGGTTCGAGTGGTACGAGCTCTACGAGCCCAACTCGATGGATGATCTTCAGCGGTTCTACGACCGCTTCTGCAAGGACACCATGAATGGTTGGGAGAGCGACACACCTCCTCTTCGACTCTCTCTTCATGGCCTCGGCACGATTCCGAGCATTATTGAAAGGCACGAGACCCAGTTCCCGCTTGCGAGACAGCAGCTCAAGACGTACTACTTCGACGCCGCCACCAAGAGCATCGCGGCCTCGCCCCCAAAGTCTGAATCAACCGTCACCCACGAGGGCCACAGTCTCTCAGGCTCATCCGTTAGCAACCCCAACGCCATCACAACGACCCCAACTGACCCATCCAACCAGGACTTCACTCTCAGATTCGACCAACACACCGAACTTGCCGGCTACACCAAAGTCCGCCTCTGGATGTCCTGCGCCGAGCACGACGACCTAGACGTCGTCGTGCATCTCCGCAAAGTGGACAGCACCGGCACTCCGATCGCCGGGCTCAACTTCCCCGCCCCTGTCCCCGAGAGCGCCGCATTCGAAGGCGAGACAGCCAAATTCTACGGCCCCCAAGGATTCCTGCGCGCCTCTTCGGCCGTCACACGCGACGAGAGCCGGTGCAGCGCCGACGGGCAGGAGGTCTTCTACCGCCACGATCGGGAGGAGAAGATCAAGGCCGGGACGGTGGTGCCGCTGAAGATCACGCTGTGGCCGACGGGGATGGTGTTTGCGGCGGGTGAGGGGCTGATGTTGAGGGTGGCGGGGCACTTTTTGAGCGCCCCGTCGTCGCAGGCGGTGCAGAATGAAGAGGGGGACGATGAGAATGTGGGGTTGCATCGGATTCACACTGGTGGAAAGTTCGATTCGCAGTTGATCGTGCCGATTGTTTCGGGCCGAGGAAGTAAGGGTCTGAGAGGCCAGCACCATGGCACTTTTCGTTGGGGCGTTGACGGGTTGTCTGTGGAATACAAGTAGCAGTGAAGCATGGCCTTGCGCCTATCCGCATGAGAGGTGCTTTCGCTTTCTTTTCGAGCGCCACAGCTCTAGGATGATCACGGCCGCGACAATGTAGGATACCCCTGCAAAGATCTGGGGGTAAAGATACTCGCGACCGGGTGATTTTGGGCGTCGAAGTTGCAGCGCGACCACCTCGGCGACTGTTTCAGTCAGCTTTCGCCCCCTTGAAACAGGCGGAGACGTGAGTTTAAACTCACCGGCGGCAGGGGCGATAACGGCAAGCCAGGTGAGTGAGAGCAACGATGGAACGTCCGGCAAGTCGACCACTTCTCCCGTCAAGGGTGCAATGACCTGAGACCAGCGGGTCAGCATAAAATCCCGAACGTAAATCTGTTTGGAGATCACGTACGGCCCAAAAGACCCCTAATATGGCCCCACTTATAACGGAGAAGGCAAGCAGAACTCCGTAAGTCGTCGCCGGTATCCACATGGCGAAACAGAGAATGCCGCAAACCAAAGTCAATACAGCAGCGACGGCCACCCGGCCAAATCTGTCGCTCGCAAGTCCAATGGCCGGCCGCCCTATAGCAGTACCTAGGTTGACCATCGCGGCCACGGTCGCAGAGTCGGTGCTCGAGACCCCTATCGCCAACGCATAATTGGGCAGCGAAAACATGAGCACAATGTAGCCAAACATGATGATGAAGCTCCAAAGCAGCAGCAGCTTCACGTGGTACCGACGCAGCAGTCTCCAGTCGAACATGCGCTGAGAAGGCCTCACGTCTTTGTTGCGCGACTTCATCAGCAGCGTCGACGTGGCGGTGGTCACGAAGACCACCACCGCAGTGATTCGCAATGCCCACTGCAGACCAAGATCGTCGAGCATTGCCTGCGTAGAAAAACACAGAATCAGCCCTCCGATCCCTGACCCGGCCGAGCAAATCCCATTCGCCAGTCCACGTTTCTGATCAAACCACTGCGGTATCACAGCGGTAGAGGGGATGTAGATTAGCCCCGTACCCAGCCCGACCATGACGCCCTGCGACAAGTACAGCTGCCAGATTTCCTTAGCGAACGAGGCGGCGACATAGCCCCCGGGCAGCACCATGCATCCCAACACCATCGGCGGACGAATGTCAAAGTGCCTGACCGCCAGCGTCGTGAAAGGTGCGACTAGCACGGCGACGGCGAAGTTGAGCCCGCCGATGAGCGCGTAGTCGAGGTCGCGGGCGCCGGGGAAATGCGAGTTGGTCAGGTAGTAGGCGAGGTAGACGCCGTAACTCTGTTTGGCGCGTTAGTCTTTGTAAGGAGATGAGTGGCGTGTGAGTTTACGGCGACAGAGCCCCAGGTGAAGCCGTTGATCAGGAATTGCCCCAGGACGCAGATCCAGCCGTAACCGCCGTCTGGGATGGCAGAGGTGCTTGAAAGTGGGTGTTGGGAAGGAGACTGGGCTGTTTTGACACCTGATGCTGCGTTTTCAAGCTTTTCGTGTTCGTCCATGGTGCTCGAAGGATGGATGCTATGGTAGCCACGGGAGGATCAGTAGCTATATTGGCGTTCATCAGTGGCGGAACCTCGTCGACGTCGTCTTCGGATCCGGCGTTGTACAGCAGTATCTCTTCGATGGTGAGCTAGTAGCCGAGGCCCATCACTGTCGAGAGGTCAAGAGGTGTCACCCCAGCTTCTCAGCTTATCCGCATGCACTTGCGATGCGGGGACAAATCTTGAGTTGATGCACCGCGATGCCGATGGATGAATGTTATCTCCACATTAAACCTGTCGTGATGGCGAGGATAACTAACACAGGCAATTATTGAGAGCCCACATTTGTAAAGGCCTTGAGAGAGCAGGCATCGGGTGTTTCTACCGCACGGTTCCAGACACTAGAGTTGCACGTGCACTCACGCCCTTTGTGTACCTTATACTAAGCAGCGGTTCGTAGCTGTGGCAGAAGACAGAGAGACTAACGGATGTCAAACATAGCTCTGTTTGTTGCTGCGAAGCAAGATTATTACAGGGAGTGCGAAGTCGAGGTGTCGTAGAATGGGCTCGGTGGAAGAAGTTCTCGGATGTCCAGTACTTCAGGCCGTAAGGCATTCAGCGATAAGACGGCCTGGCCCGAGCCGCACAAGCCTTCTCGGACGTCACTCCGTCTCGAGGCACGTTGAGCCGTTGCCGAAAGGAATGCAGCCAAGCAGCAAGGCTAAGCGACGCGAGCATCCCGTCCGTTCATGCACCGCCGATCCAACAAAGATCAGCGACCAGTGCAATCCTTCGCGACTACATTCGACCAGCACAAACGGCTACTGGAGGATCGCGAAGTCGTAGTGTTCTGGTACATAATCTGTGTGTGAAGTCCTTTCGCCCCGTATCAATTCACATCCACGTCTATCGTCTGTTTGACGACGATAGCTTTTTCGGAGCTATCGCTCGCGGCGTCGCCCTTGACAGCCTGGCTGCGGCCAGCCGTGGCTTGCGAAGAGCCATACCACGCACCGCTGGAAGACTGGATGTTGCTACTGCTAGGGCCGGGATTGCTCTTGTTGCCGCTCTTGTTCTTGCTCCGGCCCAGCATGGACATGTTGTATGACTGACCTTTTCCTGAGGAGTCTAAGGCATGTTAGCGTTGTGCTCTGTGCGAGATTTGATGGTTCAGATTGGGACGTACGATGCGCGTAGGCCTCCGAGTCCATCTCCTCGAGACCCAGGTTCATGAAACTCGTGTTCCAGGACTTGAGTACGATGCGCAAGCACGGGATCGTCGCGGAAATTAGGTTGTAGTGCATCTCGAGCTGGGTGTAGATCCCGGGCATCACATAGTCGAAGGACCAATTGTTGGGGTCAGTCCGCGATATGGCGACGAGCCGGAGGACGGTGAATGCGATGGTGGGTAGGCGGAGCGCAAAGGCTACAGAGACGGTCGCTTTGGCGCCGTTGTCGATCTGCACGCCAGCGACGAGGTAGAGGGGGAAAAGGGAGACGGCAATGTCGATGAGGATATTGAGAATGCCAATTGCCATCCAATGTTTGAGATTCGAGTCGGCCGTCCCGTCGTCAAACCGCCAGGGCTCGCTCGCATCTTGCTGAATGGCGGCGACGAAGACTTGAGCGATGCCTAGCACGGCGACGGTGCCAGAGAAGGCCCAAGATGCGCGAATCTTTGATGTTGACGCAGCAAGGCGGTGGAATAGGAAAGCGACGCCTAGTTTGCCCAGGGAGAGGGATATAACGAACAGGATGCCGCTGGCATATAGTGTCTGTCCCGACGTTAGCAGGGCGCTTTTGAAGACTTTCCGCTGTTGTAACCTTTTTAGAGCTGCGTATCTGGGTCTCCGAGAGTTGATCCTCGGTCTCGCCAAAATGATCGTCGATGGCGCGAAGCACGACCGAGGACTGCACGATCGTCATGACCGTCGCCGCGACAGTCAACATGTCGTCCTTTCCGAACAGCGACCGCCATGGCCATCTGCTCTGCAAACGCGCGGCGGTGAAAATGACCGTGAGGACGAGACACAGTAGTGTCACCACCGTGACAATCTTGCCATGGTCGGTGTCGCTCACAGCAGTGCTGAGCTCCAGCGTGGGGACCGGAGGAGCCGGTTCTGCCATGATCTCGAAGTCGACGAAGACGCTGGGGGTGGCGGCTGGAAAAGAGTGAATGTGGAAGACCGGGGGTTGTTAGAGAAACGAAGCGACGACGAGGTCAAGGGAGCGCGGCAGCGTGACCAAGAAGAAGGGTGGCAGACCAGACGATGCGGCCCCCTCCATGCGCGTCTTTCTTAACGCGTAGTTCAGCCGGACGACGACCATCAACCAAGAAGATCGGGGCCTCCTGTCCCCACCAGATTGAGGGTGTCGGGATGATGGCTGCAGGCGTGGTTTGCGCGGTTTGGGGGGCCCCACAGCATGCCGCTTCCACGCCAGAAAAGGACAGTGCCGCGTGCATGACGTGCGTCGGAAGAGGGACGCCGAAGGTGAGAGTTCAGACGCCAGGGTCAACGTTCCATCGCCTGGTACGGAAAAAAGGAAATAATCACAATAAAACCAATGATACCAGTAAGATAGGTCTGTGGCATCGCGGCAAGTTGCGCCACGACGCGGGCCGGCGGAAGAAACCCGGGTTTTCGATTGCAGGATCGCTGGGCCGAACTCTGCAGAATCTTTCAAAGTAGGTGCCCTCGTGCCGTAGTAGTGCCTCACAAGTGCTTCGTTCCCAACCGGATGGCCAGCTGCCGCCGCCGCCGCCGCATAGGCTTGCCGTACCTTTTCTCCTGCAGCGAGCTAGCTTGTCGTTTCAAGCAGGCCGTCGACCGTCGAAGGGTCTTGACACACGAGTCGCGCGGGCTGGGGCGGGTGCGCCGGAGCAACGACTCAGAAGGGTGGAGTCGCCCGATTCCGCGAGGTTGCTGTGGTTGCTGGTTGAAATGGCGGATCGCGGCGGCCCACATTATCGTGACATGAAATGCACGAATCTCCGCCCTCCAGCATCATGTCTGCGAGCCGACTGGTGGCAGCTTCCTTCGCGTGCGTGCTGCAACGGCGAGGACGGGTCTGGCCTCTTCCGTCAAAAAAAAAAACTCGAATCGCGTCCGTATAGCCGTCTAGCTCGGGAGTTCTGTCGGCCCTTGTCCGTCGTCGCTCATAACAAACTTGCACGTACACTCCTTGATTACTTGCACTGCTCCTTCCTCTCCCCGCTCCTTCCCCATCCTTGCCAAGCCATCTCTCTCTCCCTCCTCGCTCACCATGGGCAACTCATCTGACGACGGAGTCCATGAGCTCCACACCGTGAACAAAGCCTTCGACGCGCCCCCAGACAACTTCGACCATGCCGACTCGGCGGAGGTGCGCAAAGACGTCAATGGGGAACCCACGAGCACCGACACCGATGCCGTCGACATGGCGCGCATGGGCAGGACGCAGCAGTTGACCCGTAACTTCAAGTCAATCTCGCTCTTGGGACTCGCGTCAACGACCATGAGTACCTGGACCGCCATTATGCTCACGAGCTCATTCTCCCTCATAAACGGCGGGATGGCCGGCACCATCTGGCTCGCCTTCGCCTCTTGGATCTGCATCATGTCGGTCGCGCTTAGCTTGGCCGAGCTTGCGTCAATGGCACCTACTTCAGGCGGGCAATATCGTGGGTGGTTACCAGATTCCTACGCTTTTTAAGACTGTGCTGACATCTTGCAGACTGGGTATCCGAATTCGCACCTGCGGCGTGGCAGAAACTTCTCAGCTACCTTGTCGGTTGGCTTTCCGCCCTCGCGTGGCAGGCCCTCATTGCCACGACCGCGTTCAGTTTCGCCGGCCTGGCGTTAGGACTGGCCTCGTTGCATAACCCCTCATATATCCCTACAAACTGGCAGACGACCCTGTTGATGATCGCCATTGGACTTGTAGCCACGCTGTTCAACACATTCGGTGCCAAGAAGCTTCCCCTGATCGAAGGACTGATCATGTACGTGTCGATTGCTCTTCGCCTCAAGCCGCGCGAAGTCGAGCTAACTCACTCGTCAGGTTCCTTTATTTGTTGGGATTTTTCTGCATCATCATCCCCCTTTGGGTGCTCTCGCCCAAGGCGTCGGCCAGCGACGTCTTCGGCAAGTTCTCCAACTTCGGCGGCTGGCCTTCGCAGGGTACGGCGTGCTTCGTCGGCTCCCTTTCCGCCACTTCCGCCTTCGCCGGCACGGACGCAGCTGCGCATCTCGCGGAAGGTTCGTACAAAGATACCTGCGCTGCCACATTCAAGAAAACTGACGGTGTCTTGCAGAGGTCAAGGATGCATCTCGCACTGTGCCTCGCATGATGATAACCACAGTGCTCCTGAACGGCGCCATGGGGTTCGTCATGATCATTACCTACGTGTTTTGCATCACGAACATTGAGGCTGTGGCCCTTTCAGAGTCGGCCTTCCCCTTCGTCGACGTCTTTTACGCTGGCACAGCCAGCAAGGCCGGCGCGACGGCCATGGCGGTACTCCCGCTGGTCCTCGCTGCCTGCACAGTACTGAACGCATTGGCCGCGGCCTCTCGCCAGGCGTGGGCCCTCAGCCGTGACGACGGTCTGCCGTTCTCCCCTTGGTTCCAGAGGATCGTGACGATTGGCACACCCATCCCGATCAACGCCATCATCTTCTCCCTCACCATCCTGATCATCCTCTCCTTGATCAACATCGGCAGTACGACCGCGTTCAACTCGATCGTCGGCCTCTTGACCAGCGCCTCGGCCTTCTCCTACATCCTCTCCATCGGCTGCGTGCTTCGCAAGCGCCTGCGTGGTGATCCCATGCCACCCTCTCGCTTCTCGCTTGGGAAGTTCGGCGCTCCGATCAACGCCTTCGCCATTTGCTACACGTTCGTCGCCGCCGTCGCCAGCTTTTTCCCCTTGACCGTCCCAGTGACGGCAGAATCAATGGTAAGCAAGCTACCTCTCACTCCTCGAAGCCCTTGACACGATACTAACAGCTAGCGTGTAGAACTGGTCTGTGGTCATGTTTGTAGGGGTTATGGCCATTGCCGCTACCGACTACATCTTCCGAGGGCGCAAGAACTTTATCCCGCCCGTCAAGCGTGTGCATCAGGCATAAGCTCCCGTGGCGAAACGATATGTAGACTATCTGCTGTACCACAATGTGAGAGACTCGCCCCCGAGGAAGGGGCTGGAGGCGTGACATGTCTCGCGTGGGCGGAGGGACAACATTCTCCGACTTCGCATGTCGGGCTGGTCACTTCCAACCGTGTGATCATGGAGACAGCATCAATCAACCTGCTTCTCCGGTGTCATCGAGCGTGAAAATGCTTCAGTATACCTCGGCGTAGGCGTGGCGTCTCCGACAACCACGATTGTCCTGAGACAATGCAGCGTCTTCACGTTTACCTCATCTGTGTTCGTGAAATGGAGACAGGCAAGCTGGCCACCCTCAGCGGTCAGTGTGTGCATACCATGAGCCACCTTCTTCCACGCCCTTCGCGCGGACTGCAAAGGAAACGGCGACCTCGAGGCTCCGCGAGGCCCCTAAATTAGCTGAATTCTAGCGCACATTAAGCTTGAGCACATCTACTCCTTAAGGATATGCTAACATAGCTACGCGCAGTCTTACCTTCGAGCCACTACTAATACTTTAGCTACGAGTCCTACCCTCGAAGGGATGCTCTCGCTAGAGTATGGCAAAAGGCGACGCTATTGGCGATCGCCCTTGATCTCGACGAAACGGCTCTATCGAGGCTCCGACGACGTCGGCGGCCATATATCCCAGACCTGTCGCCTACTCCTCTTCGTCCTCTATCTCAGTGATGCGTTCGAGTAGGCCTATACGGGCCACTTTCCCCCTTTGTCCCCCTCTCTAACCCCCTTCACCCCCCCTCACCCGCCTCGGTCGGACATAGAAGCGCTCGATATTATGTTCTCGTCGCCGCGGGGTGTCGTTTACAATTGGGGACACATTGACTGTCGCATGCCAAGACTTACGCTTCCGCGGGGATCTTCTCCCCAACGCGTAGGGTCGCGTATGCCCACGCGCCCACATAGTCCCTGTATCGATTATTAGACCTCGTCGTTGCTGTATAGACCCTCCAAGGTGTTGTTGCTTCGATTACCCCTTCCAGACAACCTCTCGTTGCCGCCGCCATGCCCTTCACGCCGCCTGAAGACCGCCATATTGGGCGGCGGCAGCGGCCAGGGGGGCGGCGGCGGCGAGGTTGGGGCGGCGGCGGCGACGAGAGGTTGTCCGAAAGTGTTAATAGAAGCAACAATCCAGGGGGTCTTATACAGCGACGACGAGGTCAGAATGGGCGCTGGGGGGGGATATTCATCGTGGTGGTTGCGTGGTTGGGTGTAAACCCCCGCACTCCCCGCAAGTCTTGGCATGCGACAGTCAAGGTGTCCCCAATTGTAGGGCCGGCCCGCCGCCGCTAGGCCCTCTACTACCTCTATTACTAGCGGACACGCTCTTTGACGAGCCTTAATTCCCTGTCTTCTAGGCTAATGCTTTCGGTAAACATCCTCAGGATGACTTTGACGTGCCTCAAGGTCTTCCTGGTTCCACTCGAGCAGCGCTTTGTCCTTCTCTAGCTCGTCGATACGAAGAGGTTCGACTATGCTCTCTTCTTAGTCTGCGGCTACGACAATTTCTTAGAGCTCGGGACTTAAAAGCGTAGGCGGTAGATCTCGCTGCTTTGTTAGAGCAGATTGGCGCTCTGCTGTTCGGCTTGTGTTCTCTAGCTTGACGAAATGGTCGTTAGAAGATGGTTTGATGCCCACACGGTCTTGTCGAGGGGCGATCTATCCAAGGGGAGACGGCGCCCTCAAGGCCCGACAAGATGCAGCAGAAGGCCCCCATATTAGTTTTGGAAGTACCCTTTTCCACCCGTTTTGCGCAAGCGACGAAGGAGACGGGGACGTCGAGGCCCTGATAGGCGTCTCCCCTCCTTGCTCGACCATGGGGTCTAGACGAGCCCTCTCTATCAAGCTTAAGCACCGCGGCGAGCTGGTCGACAACAGGAAAGTCGGGACCGACGCGGATTTCGAGAAGACCGCGGCAAATGGTAAGCGAGTGCCCACGCCTCTCTCCAAACAATCAATCTCGACTCACTAAGTCTCTTCCCTTATCGGCCACTCTAAACGTTCCAACGCCTTCTACCCGTAGTCGTGGTAGTGCCAGACTTTGCCTTGTTTGGTCGTGGATTTCAAAGTCTTCGGGTCAAAGAATAGATGCTACACGGCTTCCTCTTCCTGGACCTTCTCGTTCTCGGGCGACTCTTTGTCACTCGCAGCCATCAGGCTCTATTATGCCGGAGATCAAAGTCTTCTCAAAGGGAAAGCCCCGCACTGCTATGAACTAAAGGCCGTGCGAAGGCCAAAGCCATCGACAGGCGGTAGCCCCGAGGAGGTTGGGGCTCTACGCAGGCATGATCTCACCGCCGGTCGAGGGGATGCCGCCCGCCAGGGGTAGCGTTGGGGACCGACGCCTAGGGGTCATATAGGAGACACCGCCCGGCCGTCCCCTACAAATCCACCTCTCCTGTCTCGGCCTCGTGACGCCACAATGGTAGCATGGAGCGGACTTCTCCACCCGCTCCCTTCCTACAGGTAGGGGCCATAGTGCTTTTGTTGCTCCGAACAATCCACCGCCACAGAAGCACTCTGTGCTACTTACGTAGTGGTCAGCAGCTGACCGTCAAATTGTCAAGGCCATGCCTTTCAGGGGAGGAGTTGCTTCAAGCCGTGAGCGTTAGATCAATCAGCTATCATCAGTTGATCCACCAAGTAACCAACAGTCCCCCGGCCGACGGTCGTTTCGCAGGTGTCGCCTTGACCAAAGGGAGGAGATTGCTCTTCGTCGCGAGCAGGAGCTGCTGGCTGTCCAATTGACCATCGATGCAGTCGTGGGTACAGAGGAGGCGCTGCTAGCACTCCACCGCCAACCAAGGGTGGAGCACTACAAGCCGTCCAGAATCACAATTACCCTAGCTGAGCCAGGGCGTGGTGCAGTGGAGACTGATATCACACATATCACGGCCATCACAGGCAATGCCGAGACACGATGCGCCTTGACCAGGCAGTCCTCCACATGCCTCATCGAGAGCTGGCAAGAGACTGTCGCCCCAACGCCGTCTCGCCAGCCCCAGTGTCGTTCGCGAGCGGTTGGCTAGATCAGAGCCCAAGGAAAGCAGCGAGACAGCGCTCGGCGTCGGCGAGGCGGCGCTCGGATGGAAACGAGAGTGTCCCTCGTGTCGTCTGTTGGTCGTTATTGCAATGAGGATGGAGCCGAAAAAGAAGCAGGCATCGTATCCCAGATCACTGCGGTCTCGATCAGCAAGCCGGCCAAATTGTACCAGAAAGGTAAGATGCATTTGTCGACGCGAACTGCACACGTAGCTGAATGGCAAGAACAAGACTGTAGAAAGCCTACCTTAATACAAGCGCCGCGTCTGGAATGAAGTTCATGGTATTAGGTTTCTGCGCGACGCGATGGCGTCGCGCGCCAATCGCGCACACAATCGATCTTCCAAAGGTTCAAGCGCAGCACCGGGCACTTCTGCACACCAGAACACAAAGTAGAAAACTCATTCGGCAAGTTAGTACTACGGGAACACGTTCTCTGTAAAACCAGTGAACTTGTTGTTTTCGGGGTCGCATGAACGGCTTCCTCTGTGGCCTAGGAGTTCGCCTGTCTACGTACGCTGTATGCGTCGAGTACTGCACGAGGGTTCAGTTCGGCGGGAGGTGTCTGTTACCACAATAACGCTGCCTCCTGATAGAGATTCGTGACCACTTTGCGAAGCAGGAAGAGCGGCAATAATGATTCACACATTCGATTTTTCACTCGAGAGTTGACCCGGGAATATAAAGCGACCCACCACCTGCCTGAACGGGAAGGAGAAGGCAAATCCGAGGCAGCTACTGTACTCAATAGAGCGGATCTCAGCCTGACATCAGTGATCCTTGGGCCCACGGGACACCAAATAACAAACTGCAAGTGCGGACAAGAATCTCGCGTGCACAGAAGGATCGAAATCTTTGAGGGCTTGTTCACGCCGTGAGCTCGTCCGGCGGAAAACCTCAGCCGCAAGCGGAGCCGGGAGAACATTACCGGGCTGCCTTAAAGCTGCGACTGCAACACACAAGAATTAGACGAGCCCGCCGTGGCGGCAGCTTCACCGCCGATCACTCGAAGACGCTCGAGCGGGGTCGGTGTCGCCGGCAAATCACGCGTCAACCGATGCACGTCGGCATGCACTCATACCACGCGAAGGCTGAGCCCAAGACTTTGCCGCGCCTTCAGAGCGGCGTGCTTTGCGGAGTGCCATGGCGCTAGCATCGGCGAGCGCACCCTGGACTCTCTCTCCCCGTGGGGTATCGAAGCGTGTCGGCGGGTCCGAATCTTCCCTAGAGGCATGATGGGCTTTCGCTGGTGGGGGAAACCGGTAGCATGGGCGTGCTGACCCACGAGGGCCACGATCGCGGGGAAATGGGGGTGTCTGGTGTCACGGTGCGAAAGCAGTGCTACATAAGACCGCGCGCGATCCCCATGTCGCAGTTTCGACGGCACCGCTGCTGATTCTGCCTGGAGAAAGGAGCCTGAACAAACTCCTCTCAACGCTCTAAAACGCCTTTAGCTAGCACCCATGGGTGGCAACTCGAAATGGTCGACGCACGCGAGAGGGACTCTGGATCCCCCGGAGGTTCGCAACTGGCACATCCACCTCGTCGCTCTGGTGGCCTCGATGTCCGCACTGGCCAGTAAGTCGACTCTGCTGGACTGGGCTCAGACAGGCGGTTTCTAACGCTCTCCTCTCCCATTTAGTGGGCTACGATACCGCGGTGATTGGCGGTACGATGGCTCTCGACAGCTTCCAGGTGGGTATCTGCGCAGTTATTCGAACCTCATTAAGACAATCGTTGAGACCTCCCACAGAGAGATTTTCGTATGGACGACATCGGCGAGAACCAGCGTGATACCATACAAGGTAACATCGTCAGCACGTTTCAGGCGGGGTGCTTCTTCGGGGCACTTTTTACCTTCCCTATTGCCGAGCGCTTCGGCCGTAGGCTGGCTATAATGCTCTCTGCCTGCATCTTTGTGGTCGGGGCAACACTGCAGACGGCATCGCCAGGAAAATTGGGCATGATATACGCTGGTCGCCTGTGAGTGTCGGTCCTTCAATGTCAGCATCGACCTCTCCACTAACGATCGATAGCATTGCCGGCCTGGGTATCGGCGCCTCTTCGTTGGTTGTTCCCGTCTACATCGCGGAAACCTCGCCCCCTAGTGTTCGCGGACGACTGGTGGGAATCTTTGAAATAGCCTCACAGGGTGGCGGCATGCTGGGTGAGTAGGACTGACCGCTATGGCTTCATGTTCATCGAAGGCTGACATCCAGGCAGGATTCTGGATCAACTATGCTTGCGACTTGACCAGCACGTCTCCCCATGATTGCCGTTTAATTCCTTGCTAACCTTGAGACAGTCGATGTGGAACGCAAAGCTCAATGGATCACGCCCTTGGGGGTCCAGCTCATCCCCGGGTTCTTCCTCTTTATCGGCATGCTCTTCTTCTGCCCCGAGTCGCCTCGATGGCTCGCACGCGGTGATCGATTCGACGAAGCAGAGAAGATCTTGTCGAAACTCCGCGGCCTGCCTGCCGACCACGTCTACATTCGACGCGAAATGGGAGAGATCCGAGAGCAAGTCGAGCTCCGTTCCGCAAATCGCGTGGGCAAGAAGGCAGAGTTTCTCAAGCTCTTCGCCCCCGGCACTCGCAATCGAATGGCACTAGGCGTGTCGTTGATGTTCATGCAGTCATACACCGGGTAAGATCGATCAGGACGAACTTCTTAGCACCAAGACTGACGCTCCCGCAGGGTAAACATAATCACATACTACGCCCCCCGCATATTTGAGAGCCTAGGAATAAGTGGAACTTCGACCAAACTCTTCAGCACTGGCTTCTATGGGATAGCAAAGACGCTTGGCATGATAACGTTCACCGTTATCGTCGTCGAGCGCGTGGGACGACGCAAAGGTCTGATCTGGGGCGCGGCGCTTGCTTGCATTCCCATGTTCTACATTGGAGGTACGTTGTATCCCTGGCGACCCTGGCGACTCTGTCTTGCTTGGAGAACGTGGTTCCTGAACCTGCCATGTCACGTGTCGGGTAATCCTCGGCATCCCACACCTCCTTTTGTAGCGCATCTTGGGTAGTTCTCTTCCGCAATTCACTTGGCACGACTGACTTCTTTCTCAGGGTACGTTCTTCGAGCAGACCCCGAGGCGGCCGCAGCGGCGGGCACCCTCCAGCGCGACGGGGCTGGCTACTTGGCCATGGGTAAGATAGCGGTCTACGAACTTGCATCTCCTTCGAGTTCAACTAACGTCGCATAGTCTGCATTTACCTCAACGCCTTCATCATTTGCGCCACATGGCAGTACGTCTTCCCCGACCCCTCTTTACAATGAACACAGCTGATTGACTCTTACCTCAGGGGAATTACTTGGACGGTTCGTCTCTGTCTCCAGTCGATTTGCAAGTGCAGAGCCAGTCTGCTGACCCGTGTTTTTAGTACGCCTCTGAAATCTTCCCACTCGACATCCGCATGCTGTGTGTGGCCATCACCACAGCCACGACCTGGCTCGGGTCTTTCAGCATTGCGCGCTCGACTCCGTACATGATCTCGTTAGCGAACCCTCTGCTCCCCGACATTCTCTGACCGGCTTGCTGACCGAGACCGCAGTGACCTGGGATACGGTGCCTACTTCTTCTTCGGCGCGATCCTGATCGTTATGGGCGTTGCCAGTTTCTTCTTTGTTCCGGAGACCAAGGGCGTCACCCTGGAGGAGATGGACGCGCTCTTCATGCGCCCGATGCACAAGGCCGTCTGGGCCCAGCTGCGCGGCAAACCCCTCGTCACGTCGGACGCAGAGGCAGAGCTGTCTGCGGAAGAAAAGAGTGGCATGAAGGTTGCCCACATCGAGGATGACGCTGAATCGATGGCGAGGCGTTAAAGTCGCCGCGGAATTCAGGTGGGTTGGCTCACCTGGCGAAGGGTGTGTAGCAGAGGCCGATTTTGGAGGTAGAAGGCAACGACTCGCAATTCACGACTTGTAGCAGAGCACTTGAGTGCCGAGGTCTCAATTGTATCCAAGTGCGGCCGAGTGATTGTATGAGAGGCTCGAGGGGAACTTGATGGAAACGAATTGAATCTGGGAGGTGCCATTTAAAGGACAAGTCATTTTCCCGACATGCTCTTCCCTTGCGCAAAGAACACCCGCTTCACACCCTGGATAAATCCACCTTTTCATACTGCATCCTTGGTCAAAGTAGCAGTCTCCAGAGGCACGTAGTGCGGCCCGTCGTACTTGCTCTGTCTGATAAACCACCAGATGGCAACGAAGATGGAGCATCCGCCCGCGATTAGAACGGTGTAGTTCATGCTCGCCGGATCCACCGGCAGAGCGAATGGAAAGCAGAAGATGACGGTGAACGAAACGATGAACAGGCATGCCACGCCATTGACGAAGAAACCGACTTTGCCCATGTGGAAAGGTCCCGGTGCAATGCCTTTACGGCCAGAGAGGAGATAGGGTCCGATGGCCGAGATGTACGAGAGGAAGCCCAGGACGGCGAACGATCCTACGAAGGCCATGAACTAAAGAGATCGCGGACATTAGCACTCAAATCAATCGCATTGCGGCCTGCATAACGAACTCACCGCCGTGTCGGATCCGAGATAGATGAATCCGAGGATCGAAACGACCACCCCACAGAGAGCGATGGCGTTGAACGGGTTGTGGTAGCGCTCGTTAACTTTGCCGAAGAACCGCGAGCAGGGCGTCGCGTTGTCGCGCGCAAGCGTCCAAAATACGCGTGATGCTGTCAGATACACGCCTGCGTTGCCAATGAACGTAGGTACAAAGGCTACGACCAGAAGACCAGTCGTTCCCGCAGCTGTGCCTGTTGCTTGATGGTAGATCTCAGTCAGAGGGAAAAGGTAGGTTTGTCCGAGGACGGCGTCGAGGTCGTTGATGGCGTAGAGGATCGCAATACAGTAGAAGACCGCGGTGAAGAAACCGACGATATACTGGGACAAAATTGCTTTCGGGATGTTGTGGCTCGGTCTGCGAGTTGGTCAGAAAGGCGAAGACTTTTGATAAACCCATGACCGACTTACCGGGGTATTTCTTCTGCCAGATGGCTTGTAATATCGGGGGTACCGACTGCGAAAGCACCATTAAGCATGCCCGCAACGAAGACAAACCCGTTTGACGAGTAGCCCGTGCTGTTGACGAAGTCTTTGAAGACGAAGTCGTTGGACGCGTAGCCGCTTCCTTGTTTAGAGGGCATGACAGCGCAGACGATGATACTGATCAAGACGCCAGCGAGGATGAAGAAGAATCCCGCTTGCTCGAGCCGGGGCAGTATCCTGTTGGTAAACAAGAGCAGAGCCGCGATGATCCAAGTCAGAAGGAGATATGTGATGAGCACGTGCCAGCGTTCGGTGACGAATCCAGGATGGTTAATGGCGTACATGCTCGTCAGTTGCCCCGACATAATCTGTGTGATCGAAGCCAAGCCAAAGAGCCATGCGAGGCAGTTGTACCAGCCAGCAAAGAAGCCACAGGAACGGCCAAACTTTCCTCCAGTCACGCTGGCCCAGTGGTAGACTTGGGGATATCTCGTTATCTCTTGCACTTTCGGACCAGCATGGGTTTCAGCGACTTACCTCCTCCAGCTGAGGGCATGGCCGAGGCCAATTCAGCAATGCTTGCTGCGATGGTCCAGTAAAGAACGGACACAACAATGAACTCGTAAATCACACCTGGCGGTCCGCCATTGTAGATAGCCACGCTCTTGTTGTTGTTGTGTTAGCACTGCTGTGTTGGATGCAAAGGGCCTTGTCGTCGTACGATCGATCCGCCAAACGCAATCCAGGTATTTCCAGACGTTGCCGCGAGGCTGATGGTCGAGAAGAGACTAAAGTTGCGCTCAAGTTCTTGCTTGTGTCCCGACGCACTATCCGAAAGTCAGCACGTTCCGCCTCGCAAAGCGTACGGTTGGGCAGACGCACTTGATACCAGAGTCGGGAGACTGGACCGATGTTGCCGACGGGCTGGTGGCAGCCGCCTTCTCCATTGAGTTGGTCATGGGTGCTGCTGATAGACAGACAGAGGAAAGGGACGAGAGCAGACTGCGAGAGACGCAGGACTTCGAGGGGAATCGGCAGTACAAAGAAACCGGACTCGGGGCTTGATAAGGTAGACCTGTGCATCCGGGCAAGACAGCCTCGGGAGATCGCTTCACATCCGTCCCCCAGATCTGGTAAACGGTCCGGTGTTCCCCTGTTGAGAGTGTATGCAAGCCCTGTCAGCGCCGGTGTGTCAACGAAAATCCTTGGATGCAGGCTGTCGTAGCGCCCCGTGGGGTTGTTGGAAATCGAGCACAAGCTGTGCTAGCGAGACACGCGAGGGTAGTGGAGAGGGGAAGCGGCGGTGGCAACCTTCGAGCCCATGGGTACTTTTGTTTTTGCCTGCAAGCAGAAGCTGGGGTTCATGGCATTCCGTGGTCGAGTTCACGTTGGCACAGCAAAGGCCCATGTATGTTGGTAGGCTCGAGGAGCCGCAACATCGGGACCGATTTCGAGGTGTGAGAATCAGAAACCAGAGAACCTTGGTCGAACAGCCCAAGCAGGTTGACGTGGTGGACGTGCCTCGAGCGTTCCAACCACGCAGCACAACAAGCACAGCTCCGTGCAGGGGTCCACGGGGGGAAGTGCTTCCGTGCGCCGGAGGCGAGAACTAGCGAGATAAGTGGAAAACACACTTCAGCTCGACTTCAGCAGTACAACTTCGCAAAAGAAAATCATCAAGCGCGCCGAGATGTTCGAGACCTTAATGACCACGAGAAGGATGGAAGGTAATTTGCGCAATGCCGCGGCCTCGGCGTTGGTACGAACAATCACTACATTAGGACCAGCGAGTTTATCCGTCTCGCTTGTTCAGCCACAGCGTAAGTCGTTTGCATGTATCGAACGCCCCCAACCCGAGGCGAGCTCAGCCTGCATTGCCGCTTCTGCGTAGCTTGCGCGCATTGTGCGCCCCTTGGTTTCACATGGGTGCTGACGGTCGAGGACAAATCCCTCCTCGCCGAACAACATCGTGTCTCCAATCGCTTGGTCGCGGCCGCGGCCGAGCCTGCACATTTTCTACTGGCCGAGCCCCTAGCACCTTCGTTTCTACCAGACGAATCCGGAGACGCAGGTCCCATCGGCATCCCGACGGGCTGTTGGATCCTATCGCCGGTCGGAGAAAGGGCGTACAGGGTATGCAGACAACGTGAACGCCCGCACGTGGGCAAGGGGCTGAACCAGAGTTGTTAGACGCAAGGGGAAAACGCCCCGATTGACAATCCTTCTATTCATCCGCAGACATATAGCTGGCTCCGGCGTTCGTCAGTCCCCCCTGTTTCCTCCGTCTGATTTTCCTGTCGTTCATTGAACCGCGCCGCAAGCTCATGACCGACGTTGACGATCTTGATGATCTATTAAAATGTCGGACCTCACGGCGTGGGAGCGCCGCTTTCGCATCGAGACGTGGACTGAGTATGCAGTCGGCATGGTGTTCTTGCTGCTTCGCCTGTAAGTGCAACCGCGAGCGCGTGTTCGTCGGTCAAAAGCTGACGCCCTTGCAGAGTGTCTCGTATCCACAAGCACCGTGGAATTACTTCTCTGCAAAGTGACGATTGGGTGGCTCTCCAAACGATCATCTGGTACACCCTGCTCGTCGTATCCCTCAATCAAGTTGTGTTCGGCGGAGGTAAGATAAAGATTCCCCGCCGTCAAACGCAGGACTGACAGGTGCTTCGGAAGGCTCGAATTTCATGACCGACGAGGAGATCAAAAACCTTACGCCCGAAACGAAGGCAGAGCGAGTCTCCGGGAGTAAATGGGTACTGGTGTCTGAGCAAGCCATGTTGTTGACGGTTTACTCCGCAAAGGTCTGCATGTTGATCCTATATCGGAACATGACGTGAGCCGCCCGGCTCCCTGCAACGACAGCGCAACAGTGCTGATGTTTAGAGCAGTGCGGGCCTGAAACAGCGGAAATGGATCAACGGCGTTGCTGTTTTCTGCGGATGCGGATTTGTCGCTTCGCAGATCACGCTATTCACCGCCTGCCGACCGTTCTCCGGATACTGGGAGGTTCCTGCGCCTTCGACACAGTGTTGGTCTTATTGGGAGGAAGTAATCTCCTGGTATTTGGCATTGTCCGTCCACTAACATTTGAGCAGTTTTGAGTATGTCCAGGGCTCCTTCAACATCACGGCTGACATCGCCATGTTGCTCGTCTCGATCCCAGTGGTCGCAAAGGTGCGGCTACCTTGGCTCCAGAAAGCTCCATTGCTAGGTGTTTTCGGCCTCGGCATCCTTGTTATTGCGGCAGCCCTTCTCACTAAGGTCTACTGTTTTGTTCCCGCGCTGCTCAGCTACGAGTACCTGGCCTGGTACCACCGCGAAGCAACACTTTGCGTGGTCGTAAGGAGAACCCCCCCCCCCCGGGCCAACCTAAAAGCCGTCTAAAAGTTCTTCAACAACAGGTGACCATGTTGCCGATTATCTGGTCTTCTCTCCGCGACATCTTTCCCGCCCTACGCAACTGGGGCTACCGGTCCACGGCCAATTCGCGCAGCGCCGGCGTGGCTGCCAGCGGCACCCACAACAGCAACATCAAAATGCACACGTACGGGCGCAAGAGCAGCGAAGACATGGACCGCGGAGGTAGCCAGGAACAAATCGTCCCGAGGATGGAGATCGAGATCAGCAAGGACACAACCTTCTCCGTCGAGGAGAACTCGATTGCGGACGAAGAGCGGACGGATTCTGCGGGGCGACAACCGGATGGGGCGTTTGCAGGTCACTACCGGCCCAATGTGGTCTCGCACGCATTCGCCGGCCCTAGATGAGAGGAGGTGTCAGTCAGCGAGTGTTCCTCGCTCTCCAGAGCGACATGGGCGTGTGTGCCGGTCCGCTTGAATTCACGACTTGCCTTTCTGCGATCATGATGAGATACCCTTCTGTGTGCCGTACGACACCATTTATTATACATCCGGTCTTTTCCGCGCTGTCTCGAGCTCATATGTACTGAAAAGCGACGTCTCAGAACCATTCTTCTCTCGTTCATCGGCCCACGGCGGCTGATTCTTCAGCCTCAGAAGAAGAATGGGGATGAAGCTGTGGCAGGCTGCCCAAGACGCAAGATCTCGGCGAATGGGACAGCCGCGAAGCCCGTCGGCCACTTAACAGACTTTCCAGGCTTTAAATCGTGTGAGTTGACACCTGCCGAAGCACCATGGCTCCCGGCCCCGCATCCGCCTCCACTACCACCGCCGCCGCCCTCTCCACCTCCACCGCCGACCCCGCCGACCCCGCCGACACCCCCGACATCGTTGACCCCGCTGCCCTCGCCCTCGCCAATGCAAACAAGCGTATCGCCGAGCTCACGCGCATTCTCGCTACTTCGGGGGACGGGTCTGCTGCGGGCGAAATGGCGAACAATCCCCGGGTCGATGGGGCGGCGATGCGGCCACAGGGGCCGAATCAGGATGTGGCCAAGGGCCGTTCAGCATTGCTCGCTCGACTATGTATGTTTCTTTTGCTCCTCTGCTCCAATCCGAGTTTCCTCGTGGGCCGACAGTCCGTGGGAGGACGAAATGGCGTTGCGGCCCGAGGGGCTGAATTAGGATGTGGCCAACTCGCTCGACTATGTATATTGTTTTTGCTCCTTTGCTCCAATCCAAGTTTCCTCTCGGCCAAGCACCACCGCCGCCGACGCTGGGCGGCGTCTTACTGCTTTGGACAGGTCCGCTACGGTCAAAAGGGCCCACGATCTGGCGCACGACCCGTTGGCTAGTGAACTTCGAGGGCTCGGAGTAGGACGAGGCCAAGGGCCAGCGCCGTCCACACTCGCGTCGAGGAGCTGGAGCGCCGCCCGGCCGACGTCGAGCGCCGAGCTGGCACGCCGCATGGCCAACATCGAACGCTGCCTCGCTGTTTCAGGGGGATCCGCTGTGGTGGTGAAGTCGGAGGCGTCGGAGTAGCATGCGGCCAAGGGTAGTTTACCATTGCTCGAATCCGTGTATAATTTTTTTAGCGACATGTAATACCCTGACACGCTTTCGCCAAGAGAAAACACAACTCATCGCACCTTCATCATCACCATGGTCGCACGCATCGTCCGATTCTGACTCCCCGGCGTCTTGTTCACCAACACCCTACTCGAGATTCGGCGTCTTTTCCCGGCCCTTTGGCTCCGGGCCCGGTACTTCTGCCTCCTCTTCTACCGGACTCTGTCAGAATTCCATCTCTTGCATGAATGGTTTTCGGGGAATGGAGTTGAAAATCTCGGACTACTGACTCGTCATTTCCTCTCGCCTGCACTGTGGATGTAAACTCCCTTGCCTCCGAAGCGAAAGAATACGCCAACCCCCGTAAACCCATCGGACCATCACCGCTCACTCAAGCAAGTCCGCCAACACCTCCTGCTCCGCCAGCGCCTCCAACCACCCCCTCACAAAAGCCGGGTAATCATGCCTCCGATGCAAAGCCTTCGCCGCATCCGCCCTCTCCTCCCTCCCCGCCTCCCTCAGCACCTTGCGCAACCCCGCCTGCCGCCCCAAAACTTCCCGCCTCACCTCCATCAGCACCAAGAAATCCCCCTCTCCCTCCACACGCCCCACCCACTCCGCCCCCACCTCCGCCGCCGCCACATCCCCCGCGGAAACCCCAAACTCCCCACTCCCCCCGCCCCCCGCCACCACAACATCGCTCCCCGTCTCCCCGCCCTCCATCTCCCTCCAGTCCTCAAAAACACCATCCAACTTCCCCTCCACCCTCCCCAGCGCCGCCAAATTACTCGCCAGCGCCTCCCGCGCCCCAAAAGCCGCATCGTGCCCCACGGCCATCAAGTTAAACGCAATGCTCTGCGCAGCGGACGCCTGCATGCGCGCTTGGAGAGCGGGTTTGACGGCCGCGAGCCAGGGCGGCGTGCTGCTGAAGGGGTCGGGGGTTGGGGAGTCGGAGGCGTTCGGGTCCGGGATGTGCGCTATGGGGTTCGGGTGGGGTTCGAGGCCGTCGAGTTGGTAGATGGTCGTGCCGATGGGCATGTAGGCTATGAAGTGGAAGCCGTTTTCCGAGAGGTCGGGGGTGGGGGTGGTGGTGGTTGTTTTGGTGGTCGAGGTGCGCGGTTTGGGTTCGCGGGTGGGGCGGCGACGGGGGGTGGGCGAGGTGGGCGCCGGGGTGGTGGCTCTGCGGCTGTTGGGGGCTGCGGACTCGTAGTCGCTGTCGGAGGCTGGGGGTGGGGAGAGGTCGTCGCTTGAGGTCTCGCGGGCGTGGCGGGCGGAGACCTTCTTGCTAGGGGGTGGTTTGCGGCCGGAGTTGCGGGCGGGGGCCTGTTGCTCGACGGCAGGTTTTTTCGGGGCGGCCTTTTTCGCCTCAGTCAGAGCGCGTGCTTCGCGCTTCTGGGCCCGCTCGAACTTCTCCTGGTGGTGGAGGTCGGCGTTCAGAATATCAATGTCGCGCGCGAAGGAGTTGTGGATGCGCTTCAGAAAGTCGAACTCGTCGATCGCATAGCCGCGGTTGATAGGGTCCATTTGGCATGTCAGTTTGCGAAAGTCGCGCATTTCTTTGCCGGTTTCCAGGCCATGGATGTTGTTGATAATGTTCAACAGGGCCACAGAAGCGCATGAGAACTCGGGGACCTGATTCGCAAACCAGATTTCCTTTGGGCAACCGGTTTGGGAGTCTTCGTCGTTGTCCTGGGCACCAGTGAATTGAAAGCAGAAGATGAGAGCATGCACCGGCTGGGGCAACATGGACAAGTCGTCGTCGTCAAGACCGATGACCTCGTTGATCCTCAGGCCGGAGACGCCCATTTCCTTGAGCATGACGTTGAAGAAGGCCTGTAGAGCTCCGTTAGCAGGCAATCAAGGGCTGCAATTCAGGTGCGCAATCGTGAATACCGGCTCCGACTCCATCTCGACCCATCCCGTCCAGGTCTTGCGATCGGACGCCTTGGGCGCGCTCTCGCCGTCAATGGCATCTGTAGCCTTACGTTTGGTGCCTTTTTGAGGCACAGCCTTCTTTGCGGCACCTTTCTTCTTCGGAGGCATCGTAATATCGCGATCGGAGAAGAGTGCTGAGTTGCAGTGTGAAGTGCGCCCGCGAACTTCAATTGGCAACAGGGGAGGTAGGGATTTCTGCTGGTGGCAGTGAGTTCAAGGAGGGGATTGTGAGACTTGCAGCGCGAGTAAGACAAGTTTGCTGAAAGGACGAGGATGTAGGTGGAAGCGATTGCTCCGGAAAAGCTCGCTCAAAACCTCCCGATCTGCCATTGTCATCGTCTCTTCTTGGCCTATTGTCGTCTCAGTGAAGTTCTGGGGGTTAAAGAGAGTGGTTGGGGCTTCCGTCAGCCTCATTGTGGCTGAAGTCAGATGCGGCCTGAGGCCCCAATATTGCGGGGCTCCTTCCTGCGACGCGTCTTCCAAATCGGTCGCGTCTCGACGAACCACACCTCACCTCTGGCGCCATCTTTTACACGGGGACGGGAAGAGGATGATTGACGATTCCAACAATCGATTCGAAGTGCTCCGCCATGGCCTCAATGGCAAGACCAGACGCCGCCATGGCAGCGCCCACATCGGCCGCTGAAGTCAAAGCTGCTATCGCAGACTACCTTCGCTACAAAGGCCTGCCACCAACTCAGGCATGGCTCAACGGTCTAATGCCCAGCATCCGCGTCAACGCGCCTATCTTTGGCCTGCAAAAGACCGCGCTCTTCCGTCTACTCTCGACCGACATCACTAAATCCGTGCAAGCCAGCCAGGCGCCGGCTCTGCCCTCCGGGATTTCCAGCCCAGACGTAAAAGAGACGCGGATCGCGGGAGCGGTGGCGCTTCAAGTACTCGACGTGGAAGATATTGGGCACAGTCGCTGGTCGCAAGTGGAAGATGTCGAGGCGCAGGAGCGTGGCGAAACGACAAAGGGACGGGAGGTCATCCGTGTCGTGCAAGACGACACCAACTCCGACCCCAACCACACCCCTGGAGCTGCGGCAAGCACGGTTCCGCACAAGCTGCTTTTGCAGGATGTTGCTGGAACAAAGGTCTATGCATGCGAGCTGAGGGGTGTGAGTGGCATCTCTGTGTCTATGGCGATTGGGTCGAAGCTTTTACTCCGGAATGCGACCGTCGCGAGAGGGATGATCATGCTGGATGAGAGGAATGTCGAAGTGCTGGGAGGGAAGATTGAAGTTTGGGACAAGAATTGGAGGGCCCAGAGGAAGTTTACTCTCAAACGAGCGGCTGGGATGACGGAGGCTGAATGACGAGATAGAGATGGCTTCCATTGATACCCACGAGAGAAAGTGAATAGAAGAGACAGCGAGTGTTGCTTGAAACGAGAGAACTGCAATCGAACCGCGATGCAATCGCTCGTACGCTACAACAGACCGAACACACACACAACGGTATCGATCCAATTCCCCCTCGAATCCCAGCTATCTGTACATGCAACCAAACAATGCTATATCTCACCTCAAGTCTCACGACTCCGCGCCGCCGTCGCCTCGACCACCGTCTCCCGCGCCAGCGCGGCGCCCTCGCGCTTTCCGCGCTCTACGTTGACTCCGTACATGATAGGTAAGGGGAGGCCGATGAGCACGGCGAGGAACCAGAACGCCTGGCCTATGTTAGCGATATGCGATCAAGACAAGCTGTGGGAGATGGTGGGATGCTTACCGGCCGGATACTTCCCGTATGGTCCGTAATGGCGCCCACGATCGCAGGCCCGAAAACGCTGCTCCCCTTGTCTGTGATGGCGTACAAGGCGTAGAACGCCGCCTCGTTCCCCGGTGGAATGAGCTCGCCAAATAAGCTGCGGCAGTAGCTCGACAAGCCGCCCAAGACCAGCCCGTACACAGCGCCGACAGGATACATTTCCCACTGCTGCTGCAAGCCAAACGTGCCGAGACGCTGGATGGCGGGGATGTAACCTAAGAGGCCGTAGAGCGGGACAAGCTCGAAGAGGCAGATGCAGGTCAAAATGGTCTGAGAGGGGGTCAGGCGCAAGAGGCGCGAGACTTTGCTCCAGGTGAAGGCACCGGCGATGCCGGAGAGGGTGACGATGACGTTGATCAGGGCGAGGGCGGAGGAGTCCATGCCGAGGGTGGTTTTGGCGAAGAGGATGGCGGTACCAGAGACGGTGGCGATGGCGTCGGAGATCATGAACCAGGCGGCGAGGAAGAGGAGGACGTCTTTGAGACGGCGGGCGCGGACAATGGTACGGCCTAGGTTTTTCCAGCTGTGGATTACGTACGCGCTCCAGGTGCGGGCGCCTTCTTTGCCAAAGGCGAGAGGGGGACCCGGGCGGGGGCGCAGCCAGTAGGCGGCGGGGATGGTGAAGCAGAGCCACCAGAGGCCAATGACGAAGAGGACCAGGCGGAGGGAGAAGAGGTCCGCGCCGGTTGCGCGGAGGATGACGAGGGAGAGGAGTTGGACGAGGACGGCGGCAATGTAGCCGATGCCGACGCCGTACGAGGAGACTTTGGTGGAGAGTTGCATTTCGGTCAAGGAGGTGGTTGCTTGCGCTGGAGCGTAGGGCGTACCGTCCTCGGGTTGAGCAAGGAGGGCGCTGGTCGACTGCGACAGATTTGATGCCAGCGGTCCATCCGCGTCATCTCGCTCGTCTATGCTACCCTGTCGAGGTGTCAGCATGCGATTGAGACTTCGACGCCCGAAGACTTCCACAGAGACTCGAAACGCTCTGCGTCGGAGGGCTTCATGCTGATTGTCGTTCCCACATGAGGGGGGATTCGAGGATCCAACCCAAGAAAGTAACAGATAAAAAAAATCAGACTAACCTCGTCGTAATCTTCAGGCAAATGCCGCGCCGTAGGGTCTCGCTCCACTCCAGTAGCAGCAGGATGGTGCCTCACCAGCAACGGCAAGAAGGAATTCAACAAAACAAAGCTTGCTCCAAAACAAACATTCCCGATAATGGCCCACAGACTCCCAAACAAATACACCGCCGGGGTGACAGGTAGAAACAGCATCGTCGCGATCGATCCTATGATGGCAAACATCAAGAGCAACTTCTTCCGGTAGCGCCCATGGTCGGCAGCTCCCGACATGGTCACGACCAACAGCGCCTGCAACAGCACGCTGACGGAGAAGGTGTACATGGCGAACGATGCAGTGTTAACCTCCATCCCGAAAAAGCTGAACACACACTGCGATCCAGCCGGATGCTGGCCGCCATCTTCGCGCAATGCCAGGGGTGGACCCCCTGGCGCGCCAATCTTGGCCTTGCAGGACTTGCTGTGGTCGTCGGCCAGCACAGCGGTGGCGGACTCGCGCGCGAGATCTTCCAGGGTAATGGGGATGAAGGCGCCCAGGCCGCAGACGACAAAGACCTCGGCGGCGAAGGAGTAGGTATAGAAGCCCAGCAGCTCCTTCTTGGAGGTGCGACGGGTGTCCTCGCCGGGATAGGCGGGCGGCGGCTGCTCCGCCGGATCGTCCAAACTTATTGGACCCATGGTGGATTGGGAGAGGGTCGACTCGGAGCGCTCGTCATCGGCCTGGTCGCTGCGGGTGGAGGACAGCGAGGAGGCGGCGGAGCAGGTGGTGGGGGTGGTGGTGGTGATGGTGGTGTTATACCAAAGGTCGGAGGGGAAGTTCCTGTTGTCAGAAGGGGGGGTTGGGGTGGTGTTGGCGGCGTGGGAGCAGGGGTAGGCTCGGGGCTGTCGCGGGACCATCCTCCAACCAGACGTGCGCCAGCAGCATCGCGGGGTCGTGCGTTCGGCTAGCCACTTCCGACCGACCACCACCACATGTCCTCGCGGCGGGGAGAGGGACAGCAGACGGACGACGAAGACGACGACAGAAGGGACAGAGGGGCGGAGCCGGACGAGATTGCATTTACGAGTCGAGGGGCAGACGGCGGGATGCATCTGTCATGGACTATTATTTACCCTGGCGTGACCACCCTCCCCCCGGGTTGCGCCATTGACTCCTAGCAGCAGACCGCCTCCGAGTGCGCAGTAACCGCGATAAGAGCGGGCTAGGGCCGGAGGGACGGAGGGGACGAAGGGTGGTGATGGTGGTGGTGGAGGGAAGAGGGTGTGTGGTTCGCAGCGCATGATCAACCCCCCCCCGAGCTCCTCTGTCCGTTGCGACTCTCGGCATGCACAATGTCAGGCGGGAGTGAGGCGCACCGCGGTATTCCCCGGTCCGGCGACATTGATCAAGACCTAACTTAATATGGACTCGTGCTGTTCCCGTCAGACAATTGACGCAAGGGACGGTGAGCTTTCTCTTCTCTCCTCTTCAACAACGATCGATCAGAACCCCTCTCTGCGCCTCCAGACGCCACACATCTCCGGGAGGCCGTTCAGCTGGCCGTTGCAGCCAACGGCTTCATTGCTGCCGTCGCCGGCTGTGTTGCTACAAGTTAATGTTCAAGCGCACGTGTCGATCGACGTCGTGAATGGAAATGGAGGCACAGCATGGCTGTGTAAGAACAGGGCATTTGCTGGAGGTGGGTGCCGGTGGTGGCCGGGGAGAAGAACGGAAGCCGGATGGTCGCGCTCTCGTCGCGTGGCCGGGCCCCCCAAGTCGAGCCGAATTTCAGCCCTACGTCCGCTGATTGGCTGCGGCAGCCATGCTTTGTGATCGCCCTACCTGCATCCCCCACGCCTCTTTCGTCTCTTCGCTCCGACACCTTCACTTCCACCAACCACCTCCGCACCTGTACACTTCTACCCTTCGACATCCATTTCCGTATTACTTACCCAATCCCACCACCGCCTCCGACTTCGACTTTCTATCTTCGCTTCCCACTCACTCCCGCGCGACTGATCCGAACCGTCTTGCGCCCACAAACCCACGCTCGCTGCGCCCGCCTACCGATCCGGGTCCAACGCCCTTCACACACTCTCTCGAGCAGCAACGAGACTGCCACAATTGAACAGCTGGAGCGATTGCGATATAACCATCGCCGTGAAAAGTGAAGCAGCGCGCACTGCGAATGTGGGGTCACAGAGCGGGGGAAATCACGGAATGAACTAAGTCGCAAATCGCCGTCCAACATACCGTCGGCAACGGCGCAAGAGCACGACCAGGGTGTGGAGTCGTCGGCGATCGGCGGGGGGACGGCGGATAGTGGCGGAGAAGGGAGGGTGAGGCCGGATGAAGAGATGCCCGGCAGAGTCGCCATGGAATCACAGGGCGCAGCTGGGTCGCAGGACCCCAAAAAGAGTCGCAGCAATGCGCAGGATGCACCGTCACAAGAAGAGGCATCTTCAGGGGAGGTGAAGATGCCGCACAGAGCCAATGGACCAGTCAACCCCGCGACAAATGGTACGCTGGTAAATGGCGTCTCCCCTCCCGGCGCTCGTGTTCCGACCACGAATGGACAGCTCACGGGTGAAGGGCATACTACGGCGGAAACCTCTCAAGACGCGCCACCACAACTCGACCAATCATGGCGGGAATCTCCGGACAACAAGCCCCTCGGACTGATGTTGGAACGGGCGGCACAGCAATGTTACTTCGACCTCAACGAGACTCTGAGAAAGATGAGGGAGCTTGGCGCGGATTTCCAGCCTCAACAATCCAATGGTGTCGTAGCCGCTGGCACGGATACGTCGAAGAAAAGCTTGGAGAAGAAGCGCCTGCTCATGGAATTCGCAAAGATTCAGCGCACTCGATTCGTTCAGTCACTGGTGCTATCAGACTGGAGTCGCAACGGAGAAGAATTAGCCAAGCTCATCGACATCAAAGTCTGGCAAGCAATGCAACTCGACTCGCAAAGATATGCAGCCGAGGAGATTGGACGAATCAAACTGGATATGATGGGCGTGAAACTGCCCCCCCCCAATCTTCGAGGCGCCATGGAGATCCTGGGAACCGGCAAAGCCCCTTGGATGCCCGATTTCAACTTCATTCCTCCCAAACCGCTGACCGCGAAAGCGGCGCTCAAGACGTTGCGCAACATGAATGTGATGCTCTCGGAACGTCTGAACCTGCACGAAGAGCTACCACCTTATTTTCAAGATTTTGCGATCGCCAACGGTCGCGCAACATTTACTGTGCCAGAGGAGTTCGAGGTCGACCTCTCCATCGCCGACGAAGACGTCACGAAGCAGTTCTTCTTCATCGACATTCGATTCCTCTTCACGCCCGCATCCGACTCACTGGACGAAAATCTGGTGCAGCGCATAGAAAGCAAAGCCAACTTCGACCTCGAAAGCAAAGGTCTCAAGGGATGCTACGATCTGCTGCACAACTTTGTGCTCACCCACAAGATCACTCTGCTAGGCGCGCAAGCTCGCAAGATGATTCAGGGGAAGTGGTTCGACTGCCTGACCCAGGAAGTCATGTCGAGACGTCTGATAGTGCAATACTGGGCCGAAGGAGAGATCTCCAAAAAGCCGAAGAACTGGGTCGAGGTTGGAATCAGCAGCGGCAAGGCCAAATACCCTACGCACAGACGGCTTGCGACGCCACACCTTTCTGTTCGTTGGTTCAGACGCGGCGTCGAGATCAAGGATGAGGGTCTCCAATTCGACTGGAAGGATCTCGATTTTGTAAAGAGCTTGTCTATGGTTATAGCCAAGGACACGACTCGCACTCTCAAAGAGCTGCTATCCCGAATACTGGATCTGGCGCCGAAGGACTCCCTGATGACGACGAAACTTGCGACTTCCGATACGGCTGCAGAGGATTGCGCACTCACATTGAGCCTGCCTGCCCTCAAGCAACCCGTGACGGTGCGCATTGAGCCGGTCACTGGACAGTTCTTTATCACCCCTCCCTCTGCGATCACCACAGCAGCTGCAGCAGACCTCAACACCAACGTCAGAATCGACCCGGCAAGACGCATCATCGCACTACTTTGCTCGCTCGTGAAGGGGATGGCGCAGAGACAATCGAGTTTGCTGGGCTGGCTCAAGACACCGAACATGGCCCGGCAGAACAACCTTGACCAGGTTTTTGGGGAGGAAGTGCGGCAGATCAGTGCATTCTCTCCTAGCTCGGCTTGGGGCTCTGATCTGGCGCTGGGTGTTACTTTCACGCTGGCAGGTGAGAGGTGGTGGACGTTGAGTCTCCAACCGTATCAAGACCAGCAAGGACGCAATGTCGGGAGGATCATCTCCGCCGCGAGCCTGATTGAGCTTCAGCAGCCAATTGAGATGTCTCGAGATGCCTTCAGGCGCATCGAGCGTTTTGCGGTGTCCAAGGTCACCTTTGGGGCTTTGATCAAAGAGCTCGAACTCGAGAACGTGCCTAACAGTTTGCAGAAAGTTCGAGACACCGCGAGTGGCGATGAGCCGTCCCCTGGAGTCGATGAAGCGTCGATGGCATTGTACATTCGTTTCGCTCCTCTGGTGACTGAGCAGCAAGGCGAGAGCAGGAGATCCTGGGCGGCCGACCCCGTTCGTCTCACATATCACGGTTTTGGCAAGGACGTGACTCCTTCCGGTGCTCTCGGGCAGCTACGCCACAATCTCCAATTGAGAATCGAACCCGGCAAGATGAAGGAGCTTAAGAAGCACCTCAGCCAGTTCCGGAATCCTGACCTCACCTTCACCGCGTCCGACGGTCTCATCTGCCGTTTCCTCACACCTTTTGGCCAGCCCTTCCTGCACCAGATCCGAGCACTCCTCCACGGCATAGAGCGCCTGGACAGCAACCTGGCGACGATTAAGGATCACCGTTTCAAGCTCACCCACGCCAGCCTCGACCGCCTCGACTTCACTTATCACAACACCCCACCCCTCAGCGCACACATCACCTTCCCCGCGAACCCTGAAACCCACACAACCCTCACCCTCGAACCCCACGAAACGAACCCCCACACCCGCATCCGCCAGCTGCTCGAACAACCCCTCAACACCACGACCCACGACCCCCTCACCACAGACCCAACCACCCATCCACCCACCCCCTTCGCCACCCTCGCCACCCTCCTCCCCGCAACCCTTCCCCTCCTCACCGCCCTCACCACCCTCCCCAACCCCCAAACCTTCACCCACCACCCCACAACCGCAACAGCCCACACCCTAACCTATCACCCGCCCCTCCCCCCCTGCACGCTCCACCTGAAACTCCTCCCTCGCCGCGAAGCCTCCACCCGCAAACTCCGCTGGCAAATCCAAGACGCCCACGAGCGCGACGCGGACATCTGGGCCGACGCCGGGCGGCTCGCGGACAGCGTGCACGCGGCGCTGCGCGCCGAGGTGTGGGAGAGTAGGGGTGAGGGATGGTTTGGGGTCGGCAATGGGGTTGTGGCTGAGACCCGGGGGGTGGGGGAGGTGGTTCGGAGGGTTGATGGGGTGCTCAGGGTGTTTGAGGGGAGGGTGCCTGAGGGGTTTATGGGGGGGAAGGGGGGAGGCGGTGGTGGTGGTGAAGGAGGTGGTGACGGTGCTGGTGCTGGAGGCGGTGCGGACGGGGCGGAAAAAGTTAAAGGCGCGAGCGCGGGCGGAGATGCGAAGAAGCCGGCGTCAGAGCAGGATAAGGGCAAGGACGGCGAGAAGTCCGCGCCCGCTGCAAAAGGCGGCGCGAACGCCAACGCCAACGCCAATGCCAACGCCCCACCGGTGAAGAAGGACCCGGATGTCATCATGCTGGATTAGGTCTACTACGTGACCCTGACGCTAGGAGAGTAAAGGTTGGCGCGTTGTGGCGGGGTGTTGTTTGAATTGGAGCTTCGTGTACGTTGGTCAGGACGGTCGAGAGGATGGCGAGTGGGAGGGAGATTTTGCTTGCTTGTTTGCTTGCGTTAGGGGCGAGGAGGGTCGGTGCTTGTGGGTAATTTGCTGCGCGAGGTGATGCGATCGCGCGGAAGGAAGTTGAGGGAGAGTGCGCATGATACCAGGCGGGGAGCGAAGGAGTAAATCGACGAGAAAGCTCTTTTATCGCAAATGCTTACCACACCCTCGTGCATTCCCGATTCACACATGCACACCAGCTGCCGTCGGCAAAGCGCTTTTACGGCTACAACGTTCTTGCCCAAACCGTCACAGGTTGGCTTCACGCTCATCCGTCCCCGCCGCCCTTGGCTTTGCCCTCATCCGCACCGTCGCCCTTCTCCTTGCGCCGCATACCGACGTCCCAGTTGTAGACGCGAGCGGTGGCGACTTCCATCGTCTGTACCGCGGCACGTCAGCTTCAGCGCCAGCTTGCGAACACTCCGCCCCGGCGAACACATGCGGGCCCTTCGAAGCCGCGGAAAGATCGCGGAAACCACTTACGGTAATCTGCTCGCGCAGGAACTCCAAGTCCTCCTCGCAGCCGTCGAGCGTGCCGCGCGCGGCGGTGACTTTGCCTAGGAGTAGCTCTTCGGCTTCCGGGAGTGGGTAGGAGAGCATTACGTTGGCCTTGCGAGGCGATAGGGTCAGTGATTGCTTGTGCGTGGGTGGGAGTGGTGGGGAAAGGGGAGGGCTGGAAGGGTTGCGAAGGGGATGAGGATGGGGGTCGGGGTGGAGATGCCTTACGCCTAACCACAGGTACACTTCCTGCGGGGTGGGAATGGAGGCTTTGGCGTAGAGGGTGTCGTTGAGTTCGAAGGCCGTGTCGAGGGGCTCGGCGTCGTCCTTTGGAAGTGGCCGTCAGCGAAACCCGTTCACTACTTTCCCTCGGGCTCGGTCCTTTCGTTGTGAGGACGTACGGGCTGCGAGCGCAGAAAGCGCACGCTATCGAGCGTCTTCTGCATGTCGGGGATCTTATCCTTGAGACCCGCAATGCGTTTCTGCGTGTTCACTTCCATGAACTGGTATTTTCTTCAGCGCCACATGGAGAGCACCGTCAGTAAAAGAGTTGCATGCAATTCCTCATCGCAGCAACCGCGTCGCCAAGCAATGGGTTGGGGGGATTTGGACGTGGTTTTGGAGGCACATACGAAATCATCTCTTGAAAGCGCTTGAGTGCGCCCTCGACCTCGTCGCGCGTCGACACATAGTCTTCAACTTTGTCGACGAAGGGGGCGTAGGGGATGCCTCTGGGGTTCGTTGGCGCATCTTTGCCGCTGTTGGTCTTGTCAGAGAATGATTCGACGTATTTTGAGAGGTCTCGCTTCAATATCCCAGTGATCAATATCCCAGTGATAGGGAAGGACGTACACGGGCTGCGCTTCGGATGCCATGGTTGTTTAACTAGTGTCGTTATGAACCCGAACCAGCCATGTGCGGTTCGAAGATCGGGCGACACCTGAGGCGATGTTCAGGCAGTTTTTGCCGCAGTGGTTGGGTTACACGCCTGAGGCAGAATCGCGGAGTTCACACTTCGGATGATCGTCGGCAGGAAAAGACGTTTGCAAGTATATTATTTTTTTGAATCAAGCGCAGTGACGGCGCGGTTGGGTTAATCAGCATTCACCTTGCCTTTTACCAGATGAATCCTTGGCTCACCGCAAAACGCCGCATCATCAATCTTTGGACCAAAAAGTTGAGAGTTCGACTCGTAACTCGGGAACTTTTTTTGCCTTTTTCTCCTGTGCTTCTTCAGTTTTTTGCACTGAAATGAATGAAAGCTTGCTTTGACGGAGTATCAGGTCTTTTGGAACAGTCCGTTGTTCTGGCGACTGTATGTCGACAGACGCCCGTGCCCACCCAGCCAGGCCGAGTGCTCTTCAAGCTTGGTGAACCCACAACCATCCAAACACCTCTGCTAATGATAAGCGCAGCGAACAACTTGGGTCCGAGTTGCACTGGGCATATTGACGGCTACCACAGCATGATCCGCTCGCAGAGCCTGCGAATTGGTGCCAAGTCACTCATTGTAGCCGCCGCTTTCAAGATTTGGCGGCTGGATGCATGGTCTCCTCTTACAGACTCAATGCCTTGGGTATTCCGTTGCGCCAATGCAACACCGTTTCAATGCTACTTCATAGCGACTCCACATTTGACTTGAATGGTCAGGGTGCTAGTGGTATACCTCGAGCGGCCGCCCTGCGATGAATTTGGGACAACGCCGCAGGCTTTGAAGTCCACTTCAAGCAAGGAGCGTTATCTTGTTCGATATGTCTTAAAACCCTTTCGCTGTGTTCTTTGAGTTTGCTGCAAGTCCATTCGATTCGTTCTTGCAGCCTCCACCATCCGTTTCTTGTTTCTTGTTTCTTCGACGCTCTGGTTCTCTACCTTCCCATCATGCCACGGCTGTCGGGTCTGCCGCTGTTTTTCAATACATCCCGGCCATTAGAAGGAACGCGACCGACACGAATGGATTTGAAAAATAATGCGAGGGTCCGGGAGCGATCCGTATCAACACCCTCGCGTGATGGAGCGAAGGAGCCCGGCCGGCCGAACACCGTTGGCAAAAAATGGATGCGCCTGATACTCGTCCCCTGGTTCGCCGAGTTCGCTGTCATAACATTCAGCGCGGCCTGCCTGGCCGCTCTGGCGGGGGTCATCTAATTCTGTGACCATCGAGGCACGCCTCATTTGCCGTACGGTCTGACGCTCATCGCCTTGATTGCCATTCTGGCCACGGTCTCTATGTTGTCGTTGATATTCGTGGTAGCCGGCGCTATCAGTCAGCTTAATTGGCACTGGTTTCAGCGTACCCGACGATTGAACGAACTGCAAGCCTTAGTCTCGACGATGCCAGCAGAGGCCCTGGGGCTGCACTACAATGCTATTCGGCTCGAGATTCAAATCCCTGGCCCCTGTAGGGGCAATCGTTACGGTCTTTGCCCTGACGCACGATGCATTCGTGGAACAGATTTTGACCTACCCTGTGCGCGAAATCAGTCTTCCAGACCCGAAGGTGACGTCGGGCAGTGCTCTGACTGTTACGGCAAATCCAGATGAGGTACCTGAATGCGATCAACGCAGGCTCAAGGGGGAACGCCAAACAGTTTGATCAAAATCCATCATGCTCTTCTAGTCGCTGTACCTGGACAAGTTCGAGTTTCTTGGTTGGTGCATCAAATGCGCCAACGCAACAGCCTTGGCCACCGTGGGAGACGACTGCGACGTGAATGCGTACTGGGATGGGGCTGGAGACTCCATCAACTGCAGACTGGGTCTTGGGCGAGGAGAGAGCGCCTCATTGATCGCAGGATGCGCGGTGAACGGGACTTCAGAATTTGCTAAAGCCAGTGGCTATGTCAATGAAGCTCACGAGGAGCCGCCAACGGAATTGTCGATGCAAGTGACCTGACAGCTACCTCCAACGTTCAATATCTCGATCGACGTCGAGGATAACTTCCTGAGCTGGCTATCGACATTCCTCTACTGCCGCTGGCCTACGCAAAGACCGATTTTGAAAAAGTCACCATGCGGCCTCGCATCCTAGCCGCCGGACAGTGCGTCATCACCCCTTGCCTTTGCGAGTACTCGACGTCGACTTCTGGCGGATCTCCGAACATCCCAACTACGTCTACCAACTACGGCACCATTGAAGAGCACAAATTCAAGCCCGCCTACCGGAGAGCCCGTATCGGAGACATGCAAAGCATCTCCTGTTGGCAGTCGAGCCCTGGCGAGCTAGACTTCGCCGAGCGCTTTGATCGTCCAGACTTCTACATGCAGAACTTGATCTACAAGACGTCGACGTCGCCGCCGGCCTTCTGCCCCATCACCGATTACATCGAGCCAATCGCTACGACTTTGACCGACCGCGCCTTCGTTGGAGACGCGATTTCTCGCACGCAGCTCAGCGGTTTCTGTTTCTGGGAGTACGCGTTCGAATATCCCAACTCGCAGTACGCATCACATTACACTTCTGACAACTTGCGCCTTATCGCCGTGTCGAATATGAGCACCGTGTTAGGCAGCTTGACGGCGTCGCTGACGCAAAACACGCTTGAGAATAGCAACGACACGATCATGGGGAATGTAACGATCTCTGAGAGATACGTGAGAGTGAAGTGGGAACGGCTGGTCTTTCCCGTGGCATTGGAAGTACTTGGGCTTGTTCTGTTGATTGCAACGGTGGTAATGATAGCGCGAGATGGGGCGCCGTTGTAGAAGCCTTTGGTGTCAGCGTTGCTGTTCCACGGGCCGGAGTTGAAAGATGGCAGAGATGTCGAGGCGCCTGAGGATGTGTGGGGCGATGGAGCAGGCGGCTGGGAAGACGGACGTTAGGCTTAGGCGGAGAGAAGGGGAGAAAAGTGCGCTTTTGAGACCAGGGTGACTTTACCTAGTCCTGCAGGATCAAATAATGGTTGACGGGTCATGTGAAGCGTCCTAGAATTCAAAGGAGTGGATATGTTGCGCTCAATGCCCCCAGTGTTAGTAGGACACTGCCCAGGAGTAAGGCTGCAACGGCAGCCTGGTAGTCAAAACTTTTACCCATTCACAGTTGAAACGTGCAGTCCGTAAGAAGATGATGTTGAATCCTATCGCCCAGAGCCTGAGCTATGGTCATGAGTTCGGTCCACACATCCCCTCGGCATCGTTAGCCATTCAGATTCCCTCCACCCTCTCACTGCTTCATGTCGCTCTGCGTCGCTCGATATGGGATCACTCCATCCCTTACGGCTTCGGCACATGCAGCGTCTTCGACACCATGCAGCACCCGTGAATAACAAACATGCCCACGATCGGGTGGACCTCCAGGATCGTGCCCTCGCCAATCACGCCAAATGGAATCTCCCCTTGAATCCAGCCCTTGTACACCCAAAACGTCATCAGACCCACAAAGCCCAAGCTGCTTGGGATCGGCAGTCCCTCAAAGTACGACGCCTTTCCAGTCGCATCCTTGGGCACATTCCCGGTCGTAACGTTGAACCTCGCAAGTCTCGCCAGTCCAGACAGGACGAACGTCGTGAGCAGCAGCTGATCCACGCCCGTGTTCAAACCCATCGCGAACGCGGCGCTCGCGGGCGCCACGCCAAAGCTCACCAGATCCGCGAGCGAGTCCAGCTCCTGGCCCATGAGGCTGCTCTTTTGGCGCCAGCGCGCGACCTTACCGTCAAAGAAGTCGAAGAAGAGGCCGAAGGGGATGAAAGCGAGAGCGGCGTAAAGGTTCGTGTGCGAGGTCGGGTCGATGAGGTAGCGCATCGACGAGGTGATGGACATGAAGCCGCAGAAGCCGTTCATGAGCGTGATCAGATCGGCGAGGTGGTAGGCACGGATGAGACTGAGATGGCCGGGGTCTTGGGCGGCGAGGAGGCGGGCTTGTTTGTCTTGAGCTGTGGGAGGTTCGGTCAGCTTCAGTGTTGCGCGTGTTTGGCAAAGGAACAAGTGGCTTACGCTTCGACTCTGACGAGCTGGTCGAAGCTTTGTCGGCGCCCCCGTTGGGCATGCTGGAGCGTTTGGACATGCTGAGCGCGTTGCTTTGCGGTGAGGCGTCGGCGTTTGGAAGAGTGAGTGAATAACTGTCGGGTGTTGACGCGTCGGTGGCCGGGAGAGCTGAGATAGAGAGGGGGGGATCTGAGGTGGAGGGTGGCGGGGACAATTCAGGTCAATAGGAGACAAGGTGAGGTTGGAGATACGGTAGAAGTGAGCTCTCTTTGTTTTGTTAGCCAGCACCGCCCCGCGAGGCTTGAGGTCCACAGGCTCCGTCGGCCAAGTCAGGTTTTCCACTGAGCAAGCGACGTCATTTCATCGGCAGTTGCTGCTGCGCTGTCGCCGACTCCACGTGATCGACGCGTCTTAGCGCGACGCCTCGGATGTCCTTCCCCAATGCTCGTCCGACCTTTTGTTGACCTCACCTCGAAAGACATCGGATGACAAACTTGATTCTGCGACGCGTTGAAGTTTTGGAGCACGAAATGGCCGCGGCAGTGTCTTCTTCGGGGGCCGGACAATGTGGTGGGAACATCCTCCTCTCGGTCTTCCCGAAGACAAATTTCACGATTCCTACGCCTGAAGCAACACCAAATGTCGGGACGACTTCTCCGGGAAAGCCATTTGGGGGGTTTACAGATGCCTCACAAGATGGTTTGCTGAAGTACAATCGAGCATGGAGCACGGCCACTCGATTTCTCTCCTTGCCGCCTGGGACAAACGAAACGCATGCGCCCGTCGATCAGCTCGTTCTCCAAGCACTCGCTACCTTGTTGCAATCGACGGGAGGCCTGAAAGACCTCGTGAGCTGGTATACGAACGATCTTGAAACTCATTTCCGAATCTATGTCCTGCCAGAGCTCAAGCCATGGCAACAGCCTATTCCGCCCGGGCAAGCTCACCACACTTTGGACGCCACAATGCAAATTCTGCGTTCTGCGAGGTCGCAGTACTTGACACACCTTTCAGATGTCGTGCGGACATGTAACGATCCCCGACAGGAGAATCGGCTACTCGCCTTTCGAGCACGGATTGAAAGGAACCTGCACAGCCTGATACTGCACTCCTTCCCCAGGCAGCGATTACAAAGCACTTTGGCCAGCGTTATGTACCAGCATCTTGCATCTTCTCTGGGCGATCCGAACACTGAAAGGTGCATGAAAGAGGACAGCTGCAGTTGTCACGTAGATATTGATGCTCTGCCACTTGGCGAGCTTTATGATATCGGGTTCGGAGGGGACCTCGGGGAGCGAGCCTTCGCCCATGCTGTCAACCGATTCTTGAAAGGGCCGGCGATCGAGAGGAGATGCTTTGAAGTTGATTGGAGTGGCCACTCGTCGGTGATGCCGAAGCTGTGCGCCTGGGTGCAGAAGATGCTGATCCCTGCAATTGAAAGAGCCGTTGCCGCCCTCACCGGGAGACTCAGATTTCAGCTGCCGGAGAATGACGCCAAGCAGTTCGTCACAATGGCAGTGATTGACCTCGGCCGTCTCAGAGCTTTGTCGCTCTTCGACTACGTGAAGACTTGGCCAGCCAGCACAGGCGCTATCATGGACATTTGGGAGTATCTCAACGCCGGTGCACAAGCCGAGAAAGCTTACGTCTGCAGAAATTTCTCGGAACAGATACAACGGCGACTGCTGCATCCTGGAGCAAGCACACCGGAAATTCTGAGTATCTATGTGAGCGTCATTCATACGTTCAAAGCGCTCGACGCACGAGGTGTCCTCTTGGAGAAGGTCGCCGTGCCAATTCGCGCCTATCTGCGAGCTCGTGACGACACCGTCAGCATCATCGCCGCAAGCTTTCTTGCTGAAGCGGATGATGATGGTAACGTAACAAGCGGTGAAACGGACATGGTCTGTGCCGACATCACCAGGGAAGTCGCTAATTCAAATCTCGAGAACAACCGAGAGAGAAGAATGTTGAATTGGGACGACATGCTGTGGGTTCCAGATCCTATCGACGCTGGACCAGATTATAACGCTCAGAAATCGGAAGACATTGTCGCCTACATTCTGGGCCTGTTTGAGCAGGAAGAATTCATCAAAGAAGTCACCAACGTCCTCGCGCAGCACCTGTTGCATGTCACGGACTCGGAATACGTCAAAGAGACCCGGCTTGTTGAGCTTCTCAAGTCACGTCTCGATGCCACCAAGTTGCAGGCTGCTGAGGTCATGTTGAAAGATGTCCGAGACTCTGCCAATCTGGGAAAGCGCATCAATCCATTAGCACCGCGCGGATCCAAATCAGCGGTCGTACCACCGACCCCACGAGAAATTCAATCGGCCATACCATCAGACGGGATCACACTCTCCGGTCTGTACAGCGTATTCGAGAATCGTATCAACCGCACTCAGTTTGTTGCAGCTGTCAAGCTCGTTGCCACCAAACGCGACGAACTGTTCTACCCCAAGCGCAGCCGCCTCCCTCCAGAACCACCAAGCTCAGCCAACAAGCGAAAGCAAGACGGTCCCGACTTCAAAGCACAGATCCTCTCGAGCTTCTTCTGGCCGTCTCTCCGATCCAACGAGTTCGACATGCCCGCGAGCTTGGAACCTCTTCAGACCACCTTTGAGAATCGTTTCGAGGCCCTCGGCGGTCAGCGCAAGCTTCACTTCCGACCTGCCCTCGCTCGAGTGTCCCTTCGCCTTGAACTCGAAGACCGTATCGTCGAGGAGAGAGATCTTCCAGGCTGGCGCGCAAGTGTCATTGACGCCTTCACTGCAAAGCAAGCCTCTGCCGACAGCGAGGATCAAGTCTCATATGATGGCGAAATGGGCCTGACCGCCGCCCAGATCCAAGAAGCCTTGCATATGGATGAAGAACTTGTAGTGGACGCCCTCCATTTCTGGACGCAAAAATCTGTTCTTTACCAGCGAGAACCTGGCACCTACGCCGTCTTCGAGCGCCTCGACATGGACGTCGGCGCAATCCAAGAGCGGGTCCAGCAGCAGAACGCAGACATTGGAGCTGTCAAATCACACGGGGCAATGCTTCAAGAGGGCGCCGAGACATTCTCGTTGTTCATCGCGAATATGCTGCGCAATCAGGGGCCGAAGGAGGTGGGCGGGATGATGGGCATTACGGGGTTGTTGCGCATGGTGCTTCCAACATTCACCTATGGGGACGAGGAAGTTATGTGGCTGTTGGGACAGATGGAGAGCAGGGGAGAGGTCAGACGTGAGGGCGAGGTGTGGGTCGCTGTTGCGTGAGGCAGGTCAAAGCAAGTTGGCTTGTGAGGGCTTGCGAGTGCTTTGGCTGCCTAGGCAGTGAGCAGGACATATTTTACGCTAAGACAGATACCCTATATTGCTGTTGTATTCTGAGAAACCTCCTGTTGGTGCTCAAGGTGAGAAACACGACCGATTCCATGGGCTCATGATGCACAATCCACGTTTGAACAGCGTATACTGCATGTTGTGCTGCTGCACTTCTCCTTGCAGAATGCCCAAATCGGTCAATCATGAAAATCTCCAATTTCACAAGACATTCGCTCCCCTGCCCCGAAAGATCTATTCCAGCAAATTTCAAACCTCAAAATCAGCAGGTCAGTCTTCATCACCACGCATATTCCTCTCAAGCACCTATTTGACTGCTCGAGATTGTTAATAAATTGGGAACAGACGCCTCCTGCCCAATCCGGTAGGAGCTCTATCGATAAGCCCCATATAAATTTCTCGTGCCCCTCTCAATCACCCCGCCCGACCTCTTTCTCCTCCAGACAAGCACTTCGCTCAAAAGAGACAGTCCAAATGGCCGACTACGACTCCGACTCTTCTGCTGGAGGCGATGACATCGAGACGAATGTACTACTCGGCTACGCCAGCAAAGAGCCCACGGGCGATCCTTTCAGCCAGCTCGGTGGCAGCCCCGTATGCTCCACAGACACCTAGAAAGACAAAGAGGGATACATGCTAAGAGAAGGACATAGATATGGCTCAACGACTCGGCACCGCCATCTGGAGCGCTCGGCACGTGCAAAGTGTGCAACGGCGTGTTGAGCTTGCTGTTGCAGCTGAACGGCGATCTGCCTGAGCGCTTCCCGGGACACGAGAGGAGGGTGTACGTGTTTGGGTGCAGGCGGAAGACTTGTCGGAGGAAGGAGGGCAGTTTCCGGGCGGTGAGGGCTGTCAGGCCTGTTGAAGACGAGGGCACGAAAGGTGGAGATGGCGGCGCGGCGAAAGCTGGTGCTGGCGAGGAGAAGCAGCAGCAGCAGCAGAAGGCAGCAGCGAACGTCGGCGAGACATTATTCGGCGTCAAGTCGCCAACGCCCTCGCAAGCGAACCCATTTGGCGCGCCATCTGGTGCCCCCGCGGGAGCAAATCCCTTTGCGCCCGCGAGCAAGACGCCAAAACCAGCAACGGAGCCCACACCAACGACTGAAACCCTCTCCGAGACCTTCGCGCAAAAAGCAAAGATCTCCGACCCCCCCAATCCACCCTCGAAGCCCTCGGAACCAACCCCTCGCACGCCCTGGCCCGCCGACCCGAGCCCCTACCCCACCTACTTCGTCGACGCCGACAAAGAGTACCTCGACCCCACCTACACCGACGCCAGCAACCAGCCCTCCACAGCGCCCACAGTCGAGGCTGAAGCCGGCGGCGGCGGCGCGGCCGACGACAAAGCCGCTTTCGAGAGCAGCATGGACAAGACGTTCCAGCGCTTCGCGGACCGGCTGGCGCAGAACCCGGAGCAGATCTTGCGGTACGAATTCGGGGGGCAGCCGCTGCTGTACGCGAAGAGCGACGCTGTTGGCAAGAAATTGGCGCCGGTGGACGAGCAGGCGGGCGGAAAGGTGCAGACGGCGGAGCCCTCGGGGTCCAGGATGCCGCGTTGTGGCGCGTGTGGGGCTGCGAGGGTGTTTGAGATGCAGCTTACGCCGCAAGCGATTACGGAGCTGGAGGTGGACGAGATGGGGGTGGAGGGGATGGATTGGGGGACGGTGATGGTTGGGGTTTGTGGGCGGGATTGTCTGGAGAAGGGGAGGGAGGGGAGGGGTGTGGTGGGTTATGTCGAGGAGTGGGTGGGGGTGCAGTGGGAGGAGATAGTTGAAGCTCCGGTTCAGGTGAAGGGGTCGTGAGGTTGGGGTTGGTCAGAGGCGTTCAGACCGAACGAAGCATGCGGAGGCGTGGTGGAGAACATCCAGTCGACGTGAACATTAAGCATTGTTGGAATATGTCTATTCGGCATGAAGTCTTACACATCGTCCATCCATCCATCCAAACCAAAGCCAACTCGGAACAATATCATCAAAAGGGTATAAAACGAAAAACATCTGTCCCCTCAAACCCACCCAACCCCACTCCTCGCCACCCTCCCCTCCCTCCTCACAGCCCACCCCTTCACAGCAAGCACCAGCACCTCCCACGCCAGCACCACAGCACTCGCCCCCATAACCACCATCACGACCGCCATGCCGCCCACTCCCGCCGCCTCAATCCCCACCACCGTCCCGTGCGCACTCAGCATAAACACCCACCCGCCAGCCGTCAGGCAGAATGCCGCCACGACCTCCGTCGGCGGCCGCGCCGGGTAGTGCGACGCGGGGGGCCGGCTGTAGAGCACGAGGTAGGTTGCTAGACGTGCGAGCGCGAAGCCGGAGAGCAGGCGGCCCCAGGAGAGGTGTAGCATCGTGCTGAGCATGCTGTCCTGGTGGTGCGCGCCCATGGCGATGCCGAGGAGGAGGACGACGAGGGCGGGGAGCGGGTTGAGCGGCGTGCGGGCGTGCGGGGGCGGGGTCCAGAGGCGTGCTTCGTCGCCTTCTTCGTCGTCGTTGCCATCGCGTGGTGTGGTGTGGTGGCGCTGCTCGTGCTCGACGACGCTGGTGTTGAGCAGGTCGCGCGCGGTGCGGGATTCGAGCACCATGCCCAGCAGGCCGCCGCCGAAGAACAGCAGCGTGATGCTGACGTGCTGGAAGTCCTGCGCGCTCCAGCCCTGGCCCCAGTTGTTCATGTGCTCGAGGAAGACGTTGCTGGCGCCGTAGAGCCAGATGACGAAGGACTCGACAAACTCGGCCGAGGGGACGCGGGTCTTCCAGCGTGCGACGAGCGGGTGCGGCGGGCGGACGTTCCAGGCCCAGCCGAACTCGGTGAAGGCGCCGATCCACCGGCCGAGGGTCAGGAGGCCGTACCAGAAGAAGATGCCGCCTTTCACGAAGTGGGCGGCGCCGGAGAAGACTTGGCGGCCTTGGAAGACGCCCGTCCAAGTGATGAAGCCGGTGGCGATGGCGAGGAAGCCGAGGAGGAGGAGGAACTTTTCGAGGACGATTTGGCTGAAGCGGATGACGGAGGCGGCTCGTTGGGAGGTGAATCGGCCGACGTGGCGAGAGACGAATCGGTCGAGCCGTTTGTTGCCAAGGAGGTCGTGCTTTTCGTCTCCGTTGTCAGAATCGTGGTGGTGTTCGTCGTCGATTGAAGGTGATCTGGAAGGCTCCGACTTGTGCCGCGGAATGGATTCGGAGCTATCATGGCGCGAGCCCATGAGGGAGCTGGAGTTGCGCTCAGTTCCCTGGCCCGAGTCTCGGGACTGTCTCGCTGTGACCTCGTCGCTGTAGGCATGCCAGCTCTGGTAGCTCGCCATCGTCTCCGCGTTAATAGAGTGACCTGCTGCTGAATTTCGAGCAATCTGGCGCTGACTGTAAGCGACGTAGAGCGACCAGATCGTCCAGACGATGGTGATCGACGTCACAGCCCACCCGATCGGATGGTGTGAGTTTGTGACATAGAGATCGGGCGTAGCTTGGTTATACACGAAGCCAGCGAAGACCCCCAAGCCGTTGAAGATGTGGAAAACGACTTGAGCCGGAAGGTGATAGCGAGAGCGGGCAACACTGAGCACGATGGCGATCGGCAGAACCATAGCCCAGCCAAACAACATCAGAGCGATGTGTGAGTACATCCACGCCGCATGATGGGGATATCGAAAGTAGTTCAAGGGCTCTTCGTGCGGCGTGGTGACGTTGCTGGTTCCCGTTGCCGCCGAGTGATCCATACCACGTTCGTCTCCATGTGCAGCCGCGAGAGGCAACGCTGCTAGCAACGCTGCGGTGAGAACGAAAGCTGCCCGATCAGACGGCATTCGCGTGGTGTTGATACAGTATGAATCGTCACGTCTGGGCAATGCACCAGTCTGTGAGTGTGGTTGAGCCCTCCAGTCAAAGGGCAAGTCCTTTGGATTTTGAATGAGGATGCACCGGAAAGAGGAGGAAGGTGTGAATGAAGCGAGGAGGAAGGTAGCAGATACCTCGTGGAAAGTCTCACGCGAAACAAGAAAGCAGTGAGATGAAGAGAAGTTATGAGAAGCGAATGAAAGGCGCGACATATATATGTACAGCGCAACGCACCCAAGGCGGCGGAAGCAGACGGATAGCAGTCGAGAAGCCAAGCCATACAGGCCAGACGCAGGCAAATGCCGCTCAGTCGTATCAATCATACGAATGATCGAACAAATGATCTGGGAACGAAGCAGCCTTGTGACTTGGCCGCCGAAGTGCGACCACTACCATATGCAGAAAGAAATTTGCGAGCGACGACGGACGTACTCGGAGGGTTATTAGATGGGTATGGCGTGAGTCGAGAGCGTGATCCAAGATATGTCAGCGAAAGTCGAAGGAATGCTCTATACCGTAGCCCGATCCTGACATGGGACCTCGGTCGTGGGCGAATCAGCGCGCGATCGCATGCCATGGGGCTCTTCTCGGCAGTCAGAACCGCGGCGAGTTCCGGCCGATCCGCCGCATGTGCCTTGTTCAGCTGGCGTTAGATATGGCACGAAATAATCTTCTCTCGGCCTGCTCTGAGTCCATCGTTCGCCGACGCGATGCCCTCGAGCCGTGCTGGCAATGCTGAGTATTGACCCGTAATAGGGCTGGACTCGAATGGGGCTGTCGTTTTGCGACGCAAGGCCAGGTGCGTATGTGCACGACTGGATATACGCAGGCGGCAGATCAGGCGACAGGCATGGCAGCGATGGCACATGCAACCGCAACGGCAGTCCCGACCTCCGATGTCCGCCGTGCCCGGATTCCGAGCTGCCGATGCCGCGAAAGTAAGGACCAGAGAGTGATGTTGCTGTTGCGTTGGACCGAGAGACAAACGACAAAGACCATGCCGAAGCGAGTAGATGCCGTGCCGGCTTCCGAGTGCAACTTCTTGTGCGGACGCCGTCTCGGAGTTCCTTCGTCGCTTAGCTCCGAGCGCCGAGTGCGCGCATACCAGCCCCATCAGCAGCCGCCTTTCCTGCCGTCAGCATGATCAGATGCAACAGCTTTAGTCGCCTTTTGTTGATGGTGGTGTCAGCGAGCCTTGGTCGGCGCGTGGAGCTGCAGTAAGTTGTCAGTAGGTTGTCGAGGCGGTGAAATTTGGACGTTCCATCTGACTGCATTGTCCATGACTGCGTCTAAGGTAGCGTCCTGCGCGCAACAGATAGGAGTCACCTCTGATTCAGCATCGTGAACTCACGCGCTCTGGAGGGTTCGAAATCGTCGTGGACGGTTGTTGTACTGGCCAGTCGTAGCTGTTTTGGTAGGCAGACGCGTGAACGCCAGAGCAGATGGTTTTGGTTGAAGACAGATCGGGGTTGTCAGCGAACTGGCGACGAGCTAGAAGATTAATGTCGTGAATGTTTTCGTTTCTCCACCTTTAGCTACACTACCCGTTCAGCGGCTCTTCCCACATGCGCGTCTGATATTGGAGCCCCAGCTCGAACTTTCAGGTTCTTTCCTCCTCCGCCCCCGGATCATACGCCCCCGCAAGCGTCCCATCTGCGAGTCCCTTTCCGCGCTCTTTGCAGACGCGGAGTCGAAGCTGATCGTCAAATGCAAACCGCAAGCGCCCGGGACCATGAGGTCGTCGTAATGGCCAGTGTCGTTCCTGGGGTGAACAGATGGCACCCCGAAGCCAGAAGCCAATGCATCCAGCCGGCTCACCCCCTCGTCCCAGCCGTTCCTCTAGCCCTCCCCCTCCCCACGCCCCTAGCAACCCGACTGCCCCCCGCAGCTCCACCTCTCCCCGTTCCCCTCGCAATCCCACTCCCCGCCCTCCCCCTCACAGCGCCTCTCCCAGGAAGCCCGCTCTGTCTGTCGCCCCTCGCCGAAGGTGGAGCGGAGAACTTGCTCGCGGGCTTGCCGCTCGTAGGCGGGTTCTCGACGAAGGATGTGTCATTGGTGAGGAAAGTGGCTTCTGGGTCGGCGGCGGCGGCGGGGCTGCGCGGGTTGCGGTAGGGCGAGGGCTGGGCATGAGGTTGGTAGTGCGTAGGGGGGTTGTTGGAGGCGCGTGCAAAGGATTGGGGAATGGGCGCCTGTGCGGGTGTTAGCTCCAGCTGCAGAATCGAAGGGAGGGCCTGTCGAGAAGTGGCTCACCTCCGGAAAGTCGACGCAGAAGGCGCTCATGTTCATGCCGTAAAGGAAAGCGCCGAAGTTCTCGTTGAAGCGGCCAATACTCTCGTTCAGGAGTTGAAGGTGCATGAAGTTTGCTTCGAGATCGGCCATGCTGTCGCTCAGCTCCGCGAAGGCGGGCTCGAGACTCGAGAGATGCGCGTCGCCATTGGTGGCGTGCGCGCTGCCGGAGCCACTCGGGGTCGTCTGGGATGCGCGTAGACTGGTGCGCGACGGGGGGCGGAGGGGGGTCGTTGGTCGCGAGGGCATGCGCGTGCGCGAGTGTGAGGAGTTTTGGCGCGTGCGGGTGGTGGGTTGCGATGTCGGGGTGGTGGTCTCCATGACCGGCTGATGATTTTGCTATCCGTGGATCTCAATGGGTCGGTTTCCGGTGGAAAAGTCGCAGCGTGTCAAGCGTGGTTACCGAGCGCGTGTCGGTCGCGTGCGTCTGTTTATGCATCGGTCAGGCAAAGGGTTCAAGATTCAAGCCGGGAAGGCGGGAATACCGAGACTGCGTCATCGCGCGGCCGAAAAGAGGATCCATCGCAACCGCATTGAGCCGCCAGTTTCTCTGCCCCAACCTGCCATCCAGCCTCGACACCCATGTTGTCGCCCGTCCGTCCTCTACTCCGCCGACAGCATCTCATCACCCGCGTCCTCCGCCCGCAGCAACCCCTCCACTGCGGACACAGTCTCGACCCCGCTAGCCCCGCTCGCAACGACCGCGTACTCGTCCCGAAAGCACCGCCACCTGCTTACGACTCGCCGCGTCGGAGCGCCCTCGACCCACTTACATTTGTCGCGGCCATCGCGGTCACCACTGGTATCGCATACGCCATCAACGCATACACCTCACATGTAGACAAGAGCGCATCAGACTGTACACCAGACGAAAAATCCCCCTCGGGGCCCTCGGCGTCCGACACCACCTTCGCGATGGCACCCGCTACTCCGGCCGGGCGGCCTGGCAACCTCACGCCCGAACAGGAGCAGAAACTGAAAGAGATGTGGAGTGCGACGCTCGACATCTTCGGTGTTGGCAGCAGCAACTCCTCAGAGGTCGCCAGCAGCGCCTCCGGGCAAGCAGCCCAACCATCCACCGAAGCTCCCGACAGCAGCAAGAAGAAGAAGTCGCGCCTGGGCCTTTTCAACAAGAAAGAGAAGCATGACGAGAAGAAGAGCAACGGCAGCACCCCATCAGGCATAGCCGACAGCGCCCCCGAGAACGACAAGCACGGGCAGACGAAAGACTTTCAGCAGGCTCTCGCGTCGCAGTCCCCCGACTCCCTGCGCGAAGCCTTCTGGTCGATGGTGAAGCATGATCACCCGGACGCGCTGCTGCTACGCTTCTTGCGCGCGCGCAAGTGGGACGTGCAGGCCGCGCTGATCATGCTGATCTCGACGATGCACTGGCGCGGTCAGGAGATGCACGTGGACGACAGTCTGATGTGGAACGGCGAGGGCGGAGCGCTGAAAGAGGCCAAGGAGGGGAAAGATGCGGCCGAGAAGAAGGAGGGTGATGACTTCATGGCGCAGTTGCGGATGGGCAAGAGCTTCCTGCACGGCACGGATAAGGATGGGCGGCCGTGCTGCTACGTGCGCGCCAGGTTGCATCGGCAGGGCGAGCAAAGCGAGCGCAGCTTAGAGCAGTTCACCGTGTATGAGATTGAGACGGCGCGCATGCTTCTGCGGCCGCCGGTTGACACCGCGGTAAGTTTGACGTTCACCCAGAGATGCGATTTGGCAGCGAAGCTAATCTCACGCTACCACAGACCATCGTCTTCGACATGACTGACTTCTCCATGGCGAACATGGACTACACGCCGGTGAAGTTCATGATCAAATGCTTCGAAGCCAACTACCCAGAGTCCCTCGGCTCCGTGCTCGTCTACAAAGCGCCCTGGCTCTTCAACCAGATCTGGAAGATCATCCGCGGCTGGCTCGACCCCGTGGTCGCGGGCAAAGTGCACTTCTGCACCAACGTCGACGACCTCGCGGGCTTCATCCCCAAGAGCCAGATCGCCAAGGAGCTGGGGGGCGAGGAGGCGTGGGAGTACAAGTACATCGAGCCGCGCGAGGGCGAGAACAAGATGATGGACGACACGGAGGGGCGCGACAAGATCTTGGGCGAGCGCGCGGAGCTGGTCAAGTCGTTCGAGGGCGAGACGCTGGCATGGGGCAAGGGCGAGGACGCCGGGCAGGGTCGCGGCAGGCTGGCCGAGCGCCTGGCCGAGAACTACTGGCGGCTCGATCCCTATGTGCGCGCGAAGAGCCTGGCTGATAGGCAGGGGGTTATTGGCGAGGGTGGGAAGTTGAACTTCTACCCCGAGTCGCAACCGTCGTCACGGGACGCCACGGAGAAGTCGGGACAGGACCATGAGCTGGATTGAGGCGACGGATTGCGTTCTTAGAGCGTTTCCGTGCGAGCGATCAGATGGAATAGGAAAGCCGCTTTCGCTTCAAAGTTCTAAACACTTTTCTTTGCTACACAAATCCTAGTCTCCAGCGCGCTCCTCTTCCATGGCTCTCAAACCCTTTGATGTCTTCCACACCTGCGGTCAGCTCCGACCTTCTGCGCCCTCCTGCAACCCATGCACAAATGCACATCCATCCTGCAGCCCAGCCTGGGCACATATGTACGCCTCGTCCATCACGGATGACGATCTCCTGCATGGCGCCAGCGCCAGCACGGGAGCGCGGCACGCCTCCGCCCTACCCTACACATCCTCCAACAGCGTCTTCCGTCAAGGCCCCAGACCTCACAAGCAACCTCAAGCAACTACTACCGCCCCTTGAGTCGCCATCGTCATTCCGGACTGACGCACCTCCGCGCCGTGGTTGATCGATGTTGAATTCCGCGGCAGCGACGGGCGCTCCCGCTCGCCAATGGCGACCCCACTTCGCGCGCGAGATTGCGTCCGGGCCGGGAGATTGCCCGCTGGGATCGACGCGCGCTGAGGTCATGGCGGGGGAGGGATTCTAACTGGGAAGGTGTGGCTGTGCTGCGTCTTGCTGGGGATGGTCTAGGGGAGAGGGAGTGAGAGGCAGACGAAAAAGGGGTGGGTGTCGCGATGGAGACAATAATGGCCGATTTGTATGTGTGACATTATTGGGGCGGAGCGTGTATGTCGTCCGCCAGACCTCGGCGTGGACGGGAATTTGCGTCGAGCACGACGTCATCCCTACAGCAGTCTCGGCTTGGCGTATGTTGCGTCGAAGGCTAAAGCCCGACGAGCCGGGAAGAGGCGACGATCGCCCGTCGCTCTCCGCGAACAGCTCCTCCCGAGCCTCTTCACCACTCTTCTGCCCCCCTCTGTTGTCTCTCCTCCGCCACCACCACCTACTCCGCCCTGCATTGCTCGTAGGTCGACGGTATAGTACCTACTACACCACCTCTGTGCCTCGCCGCTCGCGCCGTCTGGTCGCTTGCCGCTCTCTCCCTCTCGGACTCCACCGGCTTCATCCTGGAACCTCACCCTCACCATCCCCGCTGCATCCTCTCATGACTCGGCCGCGATCGACCTGATACACTCCTGCATATCGCTCATCACCGCCGCCAGCACCGCCGTCTCGTTTCGCGCCCACCCCGCGTCGCATCGCACCGCGTCGACCCGCCATGTCGCGCCCCCAATCCACCTACAGCTCTGTCCCGAACCCGAACGACTCCCACGTCGGTCGCGGCTATGGGCCGCAGTCCAACACCACCGACTTCGCTCAAGGCAACCCTTCGGCCTCATCTCCGCTCTCGGGCTCCAACCAGCAGCACTACGCGGCCGCCTTCACCGAGGACTTCGACGCAAGCCAACGTGGCTCCTCCGTCGTGGGCGCTAATGAGAGCAACGATGTCGGCAATCACTCGAACGCCACGACCGCTGTGTCTCCGCAGGGACAACTGCCTTCGCGCAACAACACGTTGAAGAAGAAGAGCAGCATGCGCCGCAACGCCAGCCTGAAGCGCAGCGGCAGCAAGCGCAGCATGAAGGCAGGTGGTCTGGCTGGATACGGAGGGGTGGACAGCCAGCAAAAGGCCGACTTCAACAGCGCCTTCACCACACCAGTGCCTACGCAGGGTTCTCCCACCGAAGTCCTGGCCAACCGCTTCCAGTCGTGGAGGCAGCTGCTTAAGAGCCTGATCACCTACTTCCGCGAGATCCAGACCTCCTACGATACGCGCGCCAAAGCTGCACACAAGGTGCAGAACACCATCGCCAACATCGCGCACCCGACCGTTTTCATGGGCGAGAACGGGCTGGGCGAGGCGACGCGCATCCTCGACGACTTCCATAAGCGCTCCATCACCGAGGCCAACAAGTCGCGCGACATTGAGAATGACGTCATCAGTGCTCTGACGGGCCTGCGCAGCGACCTTGGCCAGAAGATCAAAGAGATTAAGAGCCTGAGCGGCGATTTCAAGAACTCGGTCGAGAAGGAGAAAGATGGAACGAGGAGGGAGGTCGAGAAGCTGCAGGAGGTCTTGCAGCACGCGGACTCGGAGGATGGGAGTGCGACGGGGAAGCACGACCCGTTTGTTGTCAGGCTGGGTGTCGATCGCGCTGTTGAGAGGCAGCTCGATGAGGAAAACTATTTGCACAGGGTACGGCTTTGTGCTGATTTTGGGCGAAACTTGACTGACTTTTTCTTAGGCTTACCTCAACCTCGAAAGCTCCGGCCGTGAACTCGAGTCTATCGTTGTGGGCGAGATCCAGAAAGCCTACAACGCCCTGTCTGGTATCCTCAAGCGTGAAGCTGACGACGCCTATGGGGCTGTCGAAGCGCTGCGCTCCGGTCCCATCGCGATGCCGAAGGAGGCCGAATGGATGGCGTTTGTCGAGAAGGACCAGCACTTCGTCGACCCCAACATTCCCATTCGCCGTGTTGAGGACATTGAGTATCCTGGCCGAAACCACCCCGCCGCCGCCGAAGTCCGCGCCGGCATGCTCGAGCGCAAGAGCAAGTATCTCAAGTCTTACACTCCGGGCTGGTACGTGCTCTCGCCCACGCACCTCCACGAATTCAAGTCCGCCGATAACATCTACTCGCAACCGCCGGTGATGTCCCTCTACCTCCTCGACCAACGTCTCGGCTCGAAATCTGAAGATGGCTCCTCGAGCCACAAATTCATGCTCAAAGGCAAGCAGAGCGGCGGCATGCACAAGGGCCACAACTGGGTCTTCCGCGCGGAAACGCACGACACGATGATGGCTTGGTACGAGGACATCCGCGTGTTGACGGAGAAGACGGGCGAAGAGCGCAACGCCTACGTGCGCAAGCACGCGCGCAGCTTCTCCGGCCACAGCGAGCGTGAAGGCACAGTCAGTAGCGATGGCTTCGAGGAGGACGAGGCCGACGCAGTGCCCTACACCGCCGACGCCGCCAGCTTGACCAGCGCCAAGCAGCCACGGGATGAACGCGCGGATCGACCACCACCTGGTAAGTCCCCGCAATCGCCTTAGCCGGAGACTTGACGATCTGTCCATCCTAGCGTCCCGTTCATTCGTGCCCTGCCTTGCGCTGCTTGAATGCTTTGTCCTGATTGAGTTCCGTTCATCCCACAGTTTGAAAGATACCCCTTGGTGCGAAGCTACATTGTCGATATATAAAGCGATCTTCACCTTCCAAAGCAAACAAACATACCATTCTGACCCTCCCATTCTCCCCCCCAACAGGCGGCCGCTTTCCCTCCGACGTCCAACTCTCCCGCCGAAACGACGGCGACCCCGACTCCCCAACGAGCAACAGCTCTGAAGATCGCGCCGCGGTCGCCACCGCAGGGGCCATCCCCGGATCGACCCAGCAGGAATACCAGCACGGCGCCACGTCGCGTGACGACCCCTTCGTCAACCCCACCGCTCCCCCAACCGGTACCAATTACCAGGAAGACTACCAGCCAGCGTACCTGCACCAGCAGCAGCAGCAGCAGCAGCAGCAACCGCGGGCCTACGAGCCCACCCAAACCACCACCGTCGCCTCCCAAGAGAACGCCAAGCCCGACCACTACGCCCCCGCACCCCCGGCCGAGTCCAACGCCCGCGACCCCAGCACCTACGGCGACTGGATGACGCCCGCCGCGGCCGGCATAGGCGGCGCTGGCGCCGGCGTCGCCGCCACGCAGGCGTACCGCAACCACAAAGACGCCGAAGCCGAGCAGGACCGCGCGCTGGCTGAGACGGACTACCCGTCGCCGAGCCAGGAGGCGGGCCCGCGCACGGCGGAGGCGGAGAATGCGAACAAGGGTGTTTTGGAGGGCGCTGCGCCCGTCGCGGGTGCGGGTGTGGGCGCCGGTGCGGGTCAGGATTTGGGGTTGGGCGGGTTGGAGAGCGAGGGCGCACATGAGACGGGCAGGTTCCTGCCCAAGGTCGTGCGCCATGATACCGATGTGAGTGTGACGCGGTTGCACGTGCCGGGGAAGTACCCGCCGGAGTAGAGAAGGGTGGTGTTGGGAAAGGAAAGAGTTGGATGCGATGGGATTGATTGGTTGGGTTGGAGATCAGGTTGGATTGGAATGAATGAGCGGGTCGGATGGGGGAAAATACCAAACGGCAACGGGCAATACCACTGGACACGGCATGGGCGGGCTTTCTGGGCTTTCTCCTTTCGAACACAGCGTTGGGAAACAGGGCCTACAGCACACCATTCTTCCAGGAACAGACGGGCGATGGCAGGAGTGGCGGCGGTGGTTCTTTCTTCTTCTTCTTCTTCTTCTCTTCGCTTCTTACTCGCGCTTCTTTCTTACCTACTTTAACTTCTGGCATACTGGACTGCGTTTTTGGACACGGCAAGGGTTGGGAGCATGGTACACACGAATCTCGTTGTTGTTTTTCGAAAGGTGGTGAGCAAAGTGTTGTTTGGTCTTGTCTCTTGGCCGGTCGACAGTAAATCGACAGCATTGTTTCCTTTTGGGCATCACCCGACTTCTCCTTGTCCCGTCATCTGTGCAGCCTTTCGCGCCCTTCACAATTCAGGCAGGCTTCGAGACTGTCGTGGCCGGACAGCCGTCGAGCTCCTAGCCACACCGGAGGCGCGGACATTGAAATCCGATATGTCGTCAATGTCGTCATTGACACCCGCATTAGGGTTTAAGAGCTCCATTCAAACCCCGCCAAATTTCCCGCCGGCCCGCGCCACGGCAAATGCCTAGCTTCCCAAATGTGACGTCGACAGAAGTCACTCCATCCCGGCGCGTCGAGTCCTCGACGCGTCGTCGCGTTTCCAGCTCTTATCGCCGCGCAAGACACCCTCCACCAAAACCCCTCGACAGTTCCACGTCATTCACACAAAATGCCTCCCTCCCGCGAGCCAAAACTCCTCGTCCTCATCATCGGCGTATATGGCGGCGGATGAAGCGGCGGCATCAGCGATTTTTTGTCTATGGATGAGGATGCCGAGTCGCCTGACGCGGGTGGAAACGAGCGGGCGCCGACGCCGACGCCTTCGAACTGGCGGTTGGCGGCGAGGGATGAGAGGAGGACGAGGAGGGCGGCGGAGACTTGGAGTGAGAGGGTTGCGAGGGAGGTGAGCTGATTGGCGTGAAGGGAGATGATGGAACATGGCTGTCGGAGGGTGTGGTGAGGTGTGCGAGCTGGAAAAAGGCGCCGATCGTGCGAAGCGCAGCGCGCGGACTGCAGCAATGGAAATCGTCGACGATTCACACCTGTTCGGACTCCACCAAATGCGCGCCCAGCCCATCGGTCTCTCGCCGCTCGACCAGCTCGGACATTCGTCATCGGCATCAAGGGCACCACCGACGCGCGGATCAAGCCTGAGGTCTTCAATGCGTCGACAATCAATCACTCCAAAAGTGGGCAACAGCAGCAACGAAGACGCAAGCTTGAATTCCAAAAGAAAGGTGAGCTAGATCGGATCGCAGAGCGAGAGTCAGCAGCCAGAGTCGCAAATTGCCTCCGCGTCGGCCTCCGGTCGGTTTGTCGACCTGCTTGTGTTGTTCTCGCTCTTCTGCTATTTCTGCACCCTCAGGCCGCTTCAGTGACCACTTGCAAGCGCGCCTATCGAGTGCCTGTTTGATCCGGGAGGGTTTCCGTCTCGCCTGGGCTGGCCTCTTGACGTGGATTAACTAGCTGGTGCCGTTCTGACGTTGGAACATCGGTCCGGGAACTTAGGCTGTTCCAATCGGTGGACAACCTCGCCTGCCTTGGCGGTAATACAGGGCGAGTGCGTTAGTTATGGAATCACCGGGAAACAGGGTCAGCATGGAGGAGCACTCCTTTTGCCTTAACATTGTGGAACTGTTTTCGTGAACCTCTCAGGGGAGCGTCGACATACGAATGCCCCGCCTCTGGAAGGTGCCTCTTCCTTGAAACAAGGGCCCGCATTTGGTCCCGTACTGAATCAGCTGTCAAGGTAGACTAGCCTTAGAACTCAGTCAATGAACCCTAACCCCCAACCAAAACCAAAACCCTAACCGTCAAGCTAAAGGTACTCATCCTCATCCATATCGTCATGAACCCAGTGATCCTGTATTGCAGTCCTTTCGAATTCCGTCTCCGCTTGTTCCCAGCACATTGCCCTCATTCGCGAGATCGCTGCTTTGGCAGCTTCGTAGTTGTCGTGAGATACCCATCCCTCCGGGCCTAGACATAGCATTGCCTTAGATGCTTCCAATTGGTCTTCTACAACCTGCTCGAGCTCATCTAGGCGAAGACATTCACGCTCCTCTTCTTCTGTAAAGGTGATTGGGCATGGAGTGTCAAAGAGAGCGCAAATTTGGCGCCACCGATGCTTGACGAAAATTAAGCTTGACTTGAGTGGAATATTGTCGCCTTGCCAGGGCGCACCTGACAGCTGAAAAAGTTTACGCCTTCCGATCGAAAAAGGATAGTTCAGTGCATCGAAGTGCAGGCAATTGTGTTCAGCCGTCTCTGTCATGTAAAAATAGTGCAGTTGTCTCTTGGCAAAACTTTCAAGCTGTTGCAACCTCTCGTCTTCGCTCAGCTCATGAATTTTCGGAGACAAGCGAGGTCGTTCCAGCGATCTCGAGACGGAATCCATCGAATTATCAAGGTCGCTCGGAATTCCTGAGTGTAGGTATAGAGGGAGAATGGTGCTGTTCTGCCAATCAATGAGAGACGTAATCTTGTAATCATCAGATACGAAGATGTTGCTCGGTCGCAGGTCAGGGTGTCTGATAATTGGTCGCAAAAACCCAGTGTTGCCTTGTGGTACCAAGTGCTTGAAAATCTGCGAATATTTCTGCAGGCTGTCAAGGTGAACAGAAGGTCTCTGTTTTTCCAGATTGAAGGTCTCTCTGCGCATGCGATCCATGGGAAAGAGTGGGTGGCCATGTCGTTCCAGATAACGGGCTTCTTTCTCGGCACCAGCGCTTAGCACAGCTTCGGCCTCGAGGTCTGACTTTGATCAGCGTGAATTGCAAATCTCACGAATTGATTTGCTTACAAGGTCCACGTGCAACATCTAGTTCACTTCTTTTCCCATACCATAAGTCCAAACTGGTGCTTGGGCCAATGTAGAGGGATTCCGGCTGGTCGACGTCATTGGGATGGACTGCGAGCTTCTGGACGATTGATGACAAGTCTCGAAGAAAATACAGATTGCCGCTGGCTGGAAGACAAAGACTGAATAGACGAGCTTCCAAATCAACCAGGCTTTTGACAAAACGAAGCCGATCGTGTCCGTCCATGTCGGACCACACCGTGCCAAGTTCTTTCCCCGGACTAAACTCCATGAAGATGTATTCTGTTTCAGCCGGATTTTCAGCTGTTGCTGAATATCCGTAGACCTGTGGAACCGGTATGCCTTTGGAGCGGAGAAAGGTCATTGTCGCCGCCTCGCTCGCCACAAGTAGTTTCCTCGGTTGAGTCACTAGGTATGGAACACGAGCCACGAGCTTAAAGCCGTCCCGGAATTCAATGAGGAAAGCGCGATTAGCAGCTCCTTCGCCAAGTTTATGGAAGGAGAGAATGTCTTCAAAGTTCCTCGAGACCGCCACAGCAGCGAGGCGCTGCAGTTCAGACACGTCAAAAACGCGCTCTCTTTCTCGTAACCGTTTCTGCTCGTTATATCTGGTCTCATTGTTAGTACTATGGTGACTAGGCGCAAAGTAGACTCACACCCATCGGCCTGAAGTGTATTTGAATAACACGGATGCGTCACGTCTTTGCATGTTTACAGAAGACCGCTGCCGAGCTGTCGACTTCGAAGAGAAGCTAGCGGAAGATCGTAGTCTTAATAGCAATGGAGAAGCTTTGAAGGCGCGATGACGATGCATGTCAGCGGTGTTTCAAAAGAAAGAAAGACGAAGTTGAGGCCACGCGACACGAGCGTTCAGCTCAGTCTAGCGGAGTTCATGCAGCAGTCCAGGATCCTAGCCGGCAGATCCGTGTACCGCTTGTGGCGGGGCTGGGCACCTGAAACAGCGCAGCAGCCCTCCAGGCGCTTATCCTGGCCAGGAGACACCAAATCTCTGTCTGTCCAACGTTGAATTACATTATTATTGCGTGACGGTGCCGTAAGCGCTGCAATCACAACGCTGAAACGCATAAGCGCTAGGATCAATCTGGCCTTTCGCACACGAGGGGTATCTTGTTCTTGATTGGCAGAGTGAATCTTCTGTCTACTGCGCAGAACATCGCACAAAATCAGTGTTGCGCTGCTGCTACAAAATGTCATTAATGAGCATATGTGCGCGTTCGTATTTAAAGCCTCCTTCGTTCCTCCTCTATACGGAATCTACAAATCTGTCACCAATACCATTCCACCTCGTACGCAGAAACTCGATCGAAAATCATGTACGCATTACACCCATCTGCTGGATGCTTGTCTCGCTAACATCGCGTTGAGCCAACATCATGTAGAAAGCTTTTGAAGACGTCACGAAAAAGGCTGTTGAAGGCGACACCTATACGAAATTCTCCTAGCCCAAAGTATCACGCGGAAAAACGGCGTTTCCTTCGGGTTCACAGCTTCAAAAACAGCTCGGTGTGCGCTATGACTACGACGGGGAAGTCACGAAAGGCGGACTCGAATGTCACAAGTACAACGTGCAGCCCAACGCGGGAATCGACGTACCGTCCTCTATCAAGAGGTGGAGAGAGAAGAACGGCGGTACCCATTCGGTCATGACGTCTGTATATGTGAAAAAGGATGGCAGCAAAGAGGATGTCGAGAAAGCTCTGGAAGAGGCTCACAAAGAGATCAGCACTTAATCGCGTCCTGCCACTAAAGATCGGAGGAACAGTGCAAGATGTTACGGTCACTCAGATGATTTCCACGCACGGCAGCTTTACCCGATGAATGAGACAACTGCCTCTCAGATAGTCCTCAACATGATCGAAATCACGCTTCTCTTCATCTCTTCAATGTGCAGCTTACCACAACGTTGTTTAGTCTCTTCATGACTTCGAGGAGCGCTTCAGATGACCTGACGTTGCGAGGTCGGCAGATAGCACTAGCTACTCGTTCAGTTAAGATCCACTTCCCGTCAAGCACTGAAGCAAAACCTGGTGTCGCAGAAAATCTCCAGGCTCGTCTCCTTGCACAATACCAGTTTTGTGAGTCTTGCTTAGGTGGTGCTGCAACAGATTTTGGCTCGTTGTGTTTTCGCCATGGTTGTAGTGTGACCGAGATTGAATGCGCAAGTGCGGATGCGGTACTGTGTTACAAACACTACGCCGGGGCCTGGAATCAACTCGTAGCGATCGCCTGACCAACCTTGCTGTGTTCCCCTGCATGTATACCTCCAACTCCTTGACATACTTGCCCATGTTCCCTCTCTAGCGCTTCGACTCAGACCACGCGGTCATGCTAGGACCTTGCTACTTCGACACACTCTCTGGGCGCCACGTCTGCCAATCCTTCCATAAGCATCAAGGCAGACGCCGCCGACTCGTCCTATCCGCGCTTCCTCACTGACGACGGCTCTCAAAGCACATGCTACGATATGGAAACTGGGTGCTTAAACCATCCCTCCGTCACCCTGCATGATAACGATGTTCTCCGGTTTGGAACGGGCGGACGAGATCGAACCGCTGCCATGCGGTCACGTCCGCAAAGTGGCACACCGCAACGCGCAGCTCATCGAAGAGAACCTTGTCGATCTCGCCTCCGAAGCCAAGGTCTATGCAAGATGGGGGAGCTAAAAGCATTTCGTCCGCATAATCGAGTCGTCTCCACAGCACGGCCTTGCCCTGGAAAACTCGCGAACGGAGACGCGAAAGGCCATCTAACGCCGCACTAAGACATGAGCGTCGAGCGTCGACTGGGCAAGGACAGCGGCCGAGAGTCCGGCAGCATTGCACTCCGCGCGTTAGTACTACATTGCGACTTGAGAGCGTGTCAATTGGTGGTAGACGACGATTTGGAAGTCCGTTTAATCGATTTCCGGCGGAGCGGTTATTGTCGACAAGAGCGGTACGGCTATCGAACATCCGGCCTTCAGAATACCAGAGCCTCACGGCTGCTGCACGAATCAATCCGTGAAGACGGAAACTTTCACACTAGCATATTTGTTTTATCCATTCATGACCGGGCATCGCCCGTACGAGCATCTTTTAGAAGCGGAAGTCGACGACTGCGCCATCGTTATCAGACTATTTTACATCTAGGAGATTTTTCCAACCGTCGAGAACATCGAGGGCGGCGAGATCGTTCAGAGGTGCTGGCATTTGGAGTACAAGTGCGTGGAAGAGGTGGGCCGCGATTTGGAGAGTCGGCTGGATTGCCTACGAAGTGGTCACGCGGCGGGCTTTCGTACTTGGTTGGGAGCTCAGGCTTTGATGATTGCGCTTGGTGTCGCTGCATGCCACTTTCGTTGAGAGCAAAGGGAAAGTCGTTCCCTCGAAGGGTAGCCTCTATTGGAGAAGCGGGCATGCATGACTCGGCCAGCGTGTGATAGCTTGCTCTACACAGATATCGAAGCGGTAGTAGCGAGAGACCGCACGAGAGGAAAGCAACGGACAGGCGACAGTGAAACGGCCGAAACAGAGAAAGACCATAAGTAGTGAAAAACGACCAGGAGTGTCCGAGTCCTCTACGAGCTCATTCCCCCCTCGCTCCTCCTCGCCTCTTTGATCTCATCCTCCTTCATCTGCCGCAGCGTGCCCGTCGTCGCCACGCCGCCGGTCATCACTGCGCCGCCGATTTCCTTGGCGAAGCCGACGGAGCCCACCTCGTGCTTCCAGTAGGAGATATCTACGTGTCCGTCAGCACAACCGCGATCTGGGCGAGCAAGGATTTGGCAAAGAGGGGGGAGGGATGGGTTAGGACTGACACTTCGCCTGCACCTCGATCAGCTTCATACGTGGGTCCTCAGGCCCGCCCGTGTGCACGCCGTCGCCCAGATCGCCGAACCAGGCGGACGCGGGCTTGCTCCAGACCTGCTTAATTCTCGGATCCTCATTCGAACTTGTGACAGCCTCGCCGGTGACGGAGATCCAGTCCTGGTTGTCCGAGTTGTTGAACGTGATGGTAATCTCCTTGTTCTTCTCAATATCGCCGAACTTCTGGCTGTTGGTGTTGGCGATGAAGAGGAAGTCCGGGCCCGAGCGCTTGGCGACCGCCATGGAGCGCGCGACGGGGCCGACGCCCGGGCGGTAGGTGGCGAGCATGCCGATTTTGAGCTTGTCGGCGATGGCGTACATGTCGGCGAATTTGTTGGCGGCAGAGGTGGTATCGTCCCATTGTTTGGAGACGGAGGGGTCTGTGCCCGCCCTGACTTCTTCTTTGGTAAGTTGTTCGGGCATCTTGGAGGGTGTTGTGGTGGTGAAGGGGCGGTAGATGGGTTGTTTGGGGCTGGTGATGAAGGCGACGCGGAAGGCTGGGCGAGATGTGGTGGTGAGGAGGGTGCGGGTGGTGGAAAGCATTGGTAGAAACAAACGAGAGGTTTGAACGAGATGATAAGGATGAGTGCTTTATAGCTGTACCGTATCGTACCTGCTTCTGGGTCACTTTCCAAGACGGCTTTGCTGTCCCGGAAGAAGTCATGATGCAATAAGAGGATCAGGAGCTTCGCCGTGTCACCAGCAAGGCAGTCGAACGGGAGGACGGGACTGGGGGCCTTTCCGAATCGTTGATGGGTTGCAGCGTGGCTTTCTTCGAGCGTGGCTTTCTTCGAGCCTTTGTACGCTTGTATAATGCGCGGCACTTCGCCTCTACACGCTGCCCATGTCGAAGCTCCGAGGAGGGTGCCTGGAGAACGAGACCAGGAGCTGCTGTGAGAGCTCGTGATTGGTGCGAGGGGCAAGGTGTTTGCTTTATTTGCAACGGCGGTAAGTTTCGGCGTCGACCAAATGCTTGCGACAACATCATCTTGTCGTTGACACGCAATCGACGAAGGCGACACCGCACATCAACAACAAGTGTCGTCGTCCATGGCCGGCGATCCAGATCAACGCAGCGACAACGACGCGAGGAGGCAAAGTGGGGTGGCTGATGACGATGATGGTGCCCCGCATTTCCTGTTCATGCGGGGCACGCAGGTTGACTTCAAAGTGTAAGTAAGTCGTGAGAAGAAGTACTTTTTGGAGCGCGGAGTGTACCTCGCAATTGCCAAGCGACGACCGCGTATAAACCGAGCTGTGATCCGGGTTGCGTACGAAATACCTTGCGACTCCGAGATAGCGGTTTACGGGCGAAGATTGAGCGCGCAACTCTTCGCAGTCAGCGAGCAGCCCTTAACACCAGAGGCCGGCTAAAGTCCGAATGCCTCAGCGGTATCTCCGGGACAGGACGGGAAGTACTTAACTGACCATTCCCCCATCCTCCTAGCATCGTTCCAAAATCCCCTTCCACCAAATCTCAACCCACCGAATCGCAGACCAAGATGTCATCCAACTACCCCCAACGCAAGATCGGAGACGACCTCGTGTCGGCCCAAGGCCTCGGCTGCATGGGCATGTCCTTCGGCTACACATCTTTCGGCGGCTACGACAACGAAGAGTCGCTCAAGGTCCTCACGCGGGCGGCCGACCTGGGCATCAACTTCTGGGACACGGCCGACGTTTACGGCCCGCACACCAACGAGCAGCTGGTCGGGGAGTGGTTCAAGAACACCGGACGCCGCAACGAGATCTTCCTGTGCACCAAGTTCGCCAACACGCTGGTGGACGGACAGCTCCAGGTCCGCGGCGACAAGGAGTACGTCAAGCAGGCCTGCCAGGCGAGCTTGGACCGCCTTGGGGTGGACTGCATCGACCTCTACTACCAGCACCGCGTGGACCCCAAGGTCCCGATCGAAGAGACGGTTCAAGCCATGGTAGAGCTGAAGAAGGCTGGTAAGATCAAACACATTGGCCTGTCCGAATGCTCGGCACGCACTCTGCGTCGTGCACACGCCGTGCATCCGATTGCGGCCGCGCAGATGGAGTTCTCGCCCTTCGCGCTCGAGATTGAGTCCTCTCAGACGGAGTTCCTGAAAACAGCTCGCGAACTCGGGGTCAAGATCGTCGCCTACTCGCCTCTCGGCCGCGGCTTCCTCACCAACACGATCCGGAGTCGTGCGGACTTTGACCCCAATGACAACCGCGTGAAGCACCCCCGTTTCAGCGAGGAGAACTTTGGGGACAACCTCAAGCTGGTGGAGACGCTGGCGGGCATTGGCGAGAAGAAGGGATGCAGCGCCGGACAGCTGTCACTGTCCTGGGTGATGGCTCAAGGGTATGTCCGGTCCCGTTGCACCTCGTGGATGTGTGCGTGTGATCGCTAATGTGCCGTGCAGCGAGGACTTCATTCCCATCCCGGGCACCAAGCGCACCAAGTACCTGGAGGAGAATGCGAAGGCGTCCGATTACCCGTTGACGAAGGAGGAGGAATCGAGCGTCCGGCAGGCGATTGAAAGTGTTGGTGGGCTGAAGGGCGAGAGGTATCCTCCGGCGATGATGGCACGGCTATTCGGGGACAGCCCGGAAGTCGCGTGAGGCGTATGAGGCCGCGGAGATTCTCTCACAAGCCAGCCAGGGGCTCTCGTGTGTTCTGGATGGTGTTGTGGTTGTGATTGTGCTCATACGCGGTGGAATGCAAGAATGCTCCCGGACCCATGACGAAACCTTTTTTGCACACGTTGTGCATGCGCGACGCGGTGGAACGGGGAGTGAAGAAGTGGCATGGCGGTGCAAGAAAGGGGCGTTTGAAGGTCTAGACGTCGCACACCTGTTGTGGGGATGCAACCCCTTATCGATGGCCTGGCATCTTGCACAGTTTCAAGAAGGCGACGGTGCATTGGCAGCCAGCCCCCCCCCCCCCCCGCCGCTAAACCCGGTTAGGCCTTCCTCGTCGCGCTCTGGCCAATGGTGGCGGACAGGTCGCTCCTTCCCAGACCAGGCACGCAGGGAACCCGTGTCGGCGTGCGACTGTCCCTCTTCCCCGACATCCAGCGCCCCTCCGTCAATAATATTTCTCTCCGATCTGCAACCATACCACCTGTGTTTCCTCCACCTTCGTCCTCTCTTCTTCCTTTCGTCCCTTCACCTCGCGCTCCGGACAGCAGCAAGTCACACTCCCTTCATACCTTCTTTTTTTCACCCCATCACCTGCGGCACTGTGTGCGCATTACCTTCTCTTCGGTCTGGTCCCCCCCCTTACATTCCTTTGCACCACCACAATCACCGCCGACCCGCCAGCTGCGCTGCGGACCGAGCATTCCACACTCTCCACCATCCCAACAACACGCCGCCACCGCCTCTAGACCTTCGAGCCTCACCCAGCCGTAAGTTGTCATGCGCAGCCCCTCGCTTTCTCCCCAGAGCCGCAGTCCGACGTCAGCCAGACCACCGTGAATCTGGCAACCCACTCTCGTTAAAAGCGGCTTGATCTGCTTCGTCTTGACCTGTCCTTAGCATCTAGTCAATCAAAACCCCAAAAGCTAACTCCGCTGGACGGCAGCTCTCACACCTTCTCCACTGAAGAAGACAATCCACCCACAACACTGTACCGAAGATGAAGGCTACCCTTTTCTCCATTGCCGCGCTCGCCGTGGCTTCCGTCGCGCAGCCCCACGGCCTTCACCACAATCATCTGCACAACAAGCGCGACGTCGCCGTTGTTACCAACATCGTGACGGCCTACGCGACCCAGCCCGCTGCTATCGTTTACGTCGACCAGAACAACAACCCCTTACGGACAGAGCAACCCGACCAAGTGCCTGTTCCTGCACCCACAAGCCCTCCTTCCCCGCAAGAACCAGCCGCGCCTTACGACGATAGCGAAGATGTCGAGCCAGCCCCAGAGCCCGCTCAGCCTCAAGCTCCCTCGAACCAGGCTTCGCCGTCTCCTGCGAGCGTGAACAACAGCCCTGTCCCGGAGCCTGCTCAATATTCCCCTGCTACGCCGGAGACTCCTGAGCCAGAGACGTCTGCGCCCACGCCTGCATCCTCTCCAAGCACGAACGACAGCCCTGAGCCCAACTCTGGCTCTGACTCCGGCAATTCTGGCTCCGGTTCAGGCTCCGGCTCCAGTTCCGACAGCGGATCAGACCCTGAGTTGAACGGACGCGGTATCTCGTACGCTCCCTACAACAGCGATAACTCTTGCAAGACCGCCGAGCAAGTCTCCAACGACTTCGCCGCCATCCAGGGTTACGGTATGGTCCGCATCTACGGCACCGACTGCGACCAAATGAACCTCGTCATCCCGGCAGCTCGGTCCCACAACAAGAAGCTCTTCGTCGGCGTCTGGGACACTGCTCTACTCAACCAGGAGCTCGACCTCATCATCGACGCGGCGCAGAACGACTGGGACCTGATCGACACGGTCTCGGTCGGCAATGAGGGTGTGACGCGCATGATGAACCCGCCACAAAACGACAACGGCGAACAGCCGTGCTCGTACGACGTGGCAACCGTCGTGGCCGCCATGCAGCAAGCCCGCAGCACCCTCAAGTCCGCCGGCTACAACGGCCGCATCGTCACCGTCGAGGTCTGGACGACCGTCATGCAGAACCCGCAGCTCTGCACCGAATCCGATTACGCCGCCGTCAACGCGCACTCGTTCTTCGACGGCAACTACGACGCCGAGCACGCAGGCGAGTTCGCGGAGATGGCCGCGCGCCAGGTCTCGCACGCTTGTGGCGGCATGGACACCGTCATCACCGAGACGGGCTGGCCTTCGAGCGGCGAGACGAACGGGAAGGCCGTACCCGGGCCCGCGAACCAGCGTAAGGCGGTGGACGCCATACGGAACAGCATGGGCAACAACGTGGTGCTATTCAGCGCCTACAACGAGTACTGGAAGCCCAACAACCAGGGCACGTTCATGACGGAGAACTACTGGGGCGTGCTGGGCGACTCGCCGACCAACTACTAGAAGAAGCCGTCGTCCTGAGAGGCCGGTGCGTGTCTGGCAGCACAGATGTCAGCGCGACGACCTCTCCAGCCTGCCTGCATAGCCGCGCATGTGTAAAACGGAGCCCAAGAGCGAGAGCGAGCGGAGCCGTCCTGCATTTCCAACTTATCCCTTCTGACCAAAAACTTTTCCCCTTGCTTTCGCCGCCCACAGAAGGAAACGACGCTTCTGCGCGCGGAGCCGGGACAGGGGCCAGCGCACACCGCAGCTCGAACGCGGACGGGCCTTCCAAACATGTATCGCTGGGATGTATCTGCGGGATCATTTGCACCGCTTGCATTGAAGGACGGAAGGCGGGTTGGGGGGGGGGGAAAGCGCGGGCCTAGGTGCTCTACGTGCTAGCTGATGAGGTGGCGGGCATGTACATGTTTTCGAGAGCTTCAAAAAAGATCACGCACGTCTTTCCCTTGAGAGGCCATAGGGCCTGATTTCCATCTTTGTTTTTTGTGTGAGGCAGGCAGGGATGCAGGAGGTGTCTCGCGCCTTCTTGTGTGCCGGCCCCATTCACGTGCCAGTGGAGGTGGGGGCGCCACGACGTTGATCGCCGCCTGGCGCCGTGGATGATGTTCACGGGTGCCCGCCAACCCGCGCCGCATGATGCCAATGATGTAATAATCGCATCCCGTCTCGGACTGCTCCTCCAGGCTGGAGGTGCTACCGAGCACGACATGTGAGGCTCTCATGGCATATATATGCTGATATCGCGGCGCAGGTGGCCGCCTCCGCTGTTCTCGGCTCTCTTTCACTGACCTCGACCGATAACGCCACCTCTGTTGCCCCATCATCTCACTCAACATCCGCAACATCACTTGCCACGCCCCGCGACCAACGACCCCAACCTCCAATCTACCCAGCTGTCCACTGATACACACATCAAACCCCCGCTCACACCTTTTCAACGCCCACCATCCCTCCCACCATCCCTCTCCACCGCCTCTGGCCCGCTGCCCGCCGCACAGCTTCCACCATGGCCTGGCGCTCCTCAGGCGCGTCCAACGCCGCCTTAATCGAGAACATGGCCGCCAACGGCCTGATTCACTCCGACCGCGTCAAGAACGCCATGCTCAGCGTAACCTCCCCCCCAGCCCCCCTACTCCACCCTTCCCCTCCACCCCCCCCCCCGAAAGCCGGCCCCAAACCCCCCTCTAACACTCCCCGCGCAGGTCGACCGCGCCCACTACGCCCCCACCTTCCCCTACCACGACTCGCCCCAACCGCTGACCCACGCGGCCACCATCTCAGCCCCCCACATGCACGCCTCGGCCACGGAGTCCCTGCTCCCGCACCTCGGCCCGGGCGCGCGCGTCCTCGACATCGGCAGCGGCAGCGGCTACCTCACGCACGTGCTGGCGGCGCTGGTGCAGCCGGGCGGGAGGGTGGTGGGGATGGAGCATATTGCGGCGCTGCGGGAGTTGGGCGAGGGGAATGCGCGGAAGAGTGCTGCCGGGAGGGGGTTAGTGGATGGGGGGGGGATGGGGTTTGTGGTTGGGGATGGGAGGCGGGGGTGGAGGGAGCTTGGTGGGGAGGGGGGGGAGTGGGATGCGATTCATGTTGGGGCGGCGGCGAAGGGGGGGGATTCGTTGGAGCCGTTGGTGGAGCAGTTGAGGGCGCCTGGGAGGTGAGTGCTTTGCGGCATGGGGGATGGGGGTGGGGAGTTTTGCTGACGCGGCGGATAGGTTGTTCGTGCCGGTTGAGGAGGGTGGGGTGCAGCATATTTACGTGATTGATAAGAAGGAGGATGGGACGGTGACAAGGCGGAAGGAGTATGGGGTCCGATATGTGCCACTGACGGATGCGCCGGACTGAAGGAGGGGGGGGGCGGGCGCGGTGAGAAGCACACACATCATCTGCAGGACTCCAAACTTCGGCGATTATTTGGCGGGTCGAGGGAGAAAAGGGGGCATATCGAAACCGGAGTTGTTGGTTTGGTCTCCTTCGACCGAAGCTTGCCGAGCGCGAGACCGCGTGCGCACTGCGAAGCTAGGACGCTGGCTGCTCAAGCGTCGAGGACAGCGCGAGCGGGATGGGGAGCAATCGTCTGGCTGGAGGGATTCGGTACGCGATCAGACTTGAAACGACCGGCAGCAGTCCAATTGTTTCTCCTTCCAACTTCGCACGCGCGTCTCTTCGCACACGATCCAACGTCTCACCCAATACCCGCCATCTACCATCTCCATCCCGTCAAAGCCTGGCCCCACTAATCGTCTCCATCGGCAGGCTCACGCTTCTTTATCCACCCCGCGCGCACTCACGACGCGGAACTCCTCTCGCCCTTCAAAAACTCATCAAACCACTGCACAAACTGCAAAAACGCCTGCTCCTTGGCGAACTTCTTCTTCTTATCACTAATATCCGTCTTCACAGCAAACCCATGCTCCACATCGCCGTACAGGCACATCTGATACGGGATGCTCATGCCCTGCAGCAGATCCTCGGTCTCACGCCTCTTGGGCGCGGGGAAGATCTGGTCCGTCTCCGCGGCGGCGATGGACAGCGGGCCGGTCAGGGCGAGGATTTCCTCCTTGTCGACGAAGGACGGGTGCGCCATGCAGCCGACGTCGATGCCTTTGCCGGCGGCCATGAAGCGCGCGACGTATTTGGCGCCGAAGCAGTAGCCGACGGAAGCCAGGTTTTGGACGCCCAGCGGGCCCTTCATCTCGGCGATGAGCGCCTCCACGATCGGGTCGACCTGGTCGGTGCCGTGGCCTTTGCCGTCGCGGCCGCCCGTCTTGAGCCACGACATGATGTCGAAGTCGGGGGCGGGGTTGAGTTTGACTGGGTCGCCGTGGAAGAGGTCGGGCATGGCGACGAAGTAGCCGTTGGCGGCGAACTGGTCGGCGATGCTGGGGAGGTGTGGGAGGTTAGCTGGAGAAGGGGGGGGAAAGCTCCGGGGGGCGTGGTGCGGCTTACAGCTGGGCGTTGATGAACTCATGGCCGATCACGTCGGGCAGGTAGAGGATGGCGTTCTTGGTCGACTTGTCGTCGGGGTAGACGACGTAGGTCGGGGCTGCCGGGGGGAAGAGGGTGAGTTGGGGGTTTCAAGCGGGTTGTGGGGGCTGGAGGGCTCACTGCCGCGGATGTCTTTGATCTCGCCTTTGGCCTTGCCCTCGTGGGCGACGCCGACGGTGCAGCACTTGCCGGGGGGGTTGGATGCCATGATCGTATTTGGGAAGTAGAGGAATTGATTGAAGGGGTTTGCGAGGGATATGAGTCGGAGGAAAAGGCGCCAAGAGGGGAGGAGTTGAGGAGAGATATATATATGCAGGTAAGGAGGGTGAATCTTGCAGTCGGGCGAGAAGCTGAGAAATCTGCTATCAGACCTGATGGTCACGACATCATCGTGCCGCGACAGCACCGAGGAAATGCAGGATGGATGGGGGGGGCGTCGCCCATTGCGAAAGTGGGGGGGTTGAGACTTTCGCGGGCAGGCGGGGTAGCTTAACTCCGCTGATCCCGGGTTTATTCCCAATTAGGTAAATGTGCCCGTTGGAAGTCCTGAGGTTGAACTGCCTCAAGCACCTAAAGGTGAGGTACTTTCCCGCCTTTTGTTCCAACAACCGATGTTGCGACAAGACGCTCAAAGACAAGCGAGAAACAGTAGCTAATGTAGGTAGGGACCAGAAAGCTCCTCCGAGCCTGATACTATGTGTCTCAAATGTAACTCCAGCTGCCTGTGTTCCTCATCTTTCGTCACGCCTTTGATCATCACCGAGACTATTCTCCCATAACCGCTCCTTTGGACTTCACTTCCTTTCTACCTAAGGTATGTACATACGTGTGCTAAATATGCATTGGCTCTCGGAACAACGCGAACACTTACATCCGGCAAAGGCCTCGCCCAGCCCTGCGGAAGTATCGGCAGCTAAGCGGCTCCGGCTTCACGACTGGCCCGCCTCCGCGGTTCGTCCGGAGCCCGCATCGGCGTCATGTCATCGTCGCGCGCTGACTTCTGAGGGCGGACTATGATGATGATGTGAGTCGGCCGCCTTCTCTTCTATATTGCTTCAGCATTCATTCCTCTGACCCTGCTTCCTACGCCCCTATACCTCTCCTGTCGCATCTCCTCCTGCCTCTCGCTCTACATATCCTCCCGACTTCTTCCCCACCAGCTCGACGACGGAGCCGGTCATGAGCGGTCTCGCAACCAGCGCCGACCTCCAGAGGACCGAGTCTTACCAAGTAGGTAGCCTCTCGGCAGCTGCTTGTTTTCTGGTACCCCGTGAGCACGCGACTGACGCTTCGACCGCAGTGGCCTAATGGGCACATCTCCCACCTGACCGAAAGTGAAATTACCAACCTCGAGCGCTTCAAGCAGCTATGTCAAGAGAAAGGCTACTACTCCCCGGGCGACGACAAGACCCCGCCGACCCACGATGAGGAAACCCTCCTCCGCTACCTGCGCGCGCGCAAGTTTATCCCCCAACAGGCCTTCAAGCAGTTCAAGGATACCGAGGACTGGCGTCGCGACAACAAGCTCGAGCAGCTGTACGAGACAATCGATACCAAGGAGTACGAGGCCACGCGCCGCTTGTATCCGCAGTGGACCGGCCGTCGCGACAAGCGCGGCATTCCCTTTTACGTCTTCCAAGTTGCGGACCTTGACTCCAAGTCGGTCAACTCGTACTCCAACAGCAAGGACGAAAAGAAACAGTCGACCAACACGTCGACGCCCTGGAAAATGCTGAAGCTGTTTGCGCTGTACGAGAATTTGTGCCGCTTCGTCCTGCCGCTGTGTTCCGCGCTGTCGGACCGCACGCATGCCGAGACGCCCATCTCGCAGAGTAACAATATTGTTGATATCAGCGGGGTCGGGTTTGGCAAGTTTTGGCAGCTGAGGAATCATATGAGCGATGCGTCGAATTTGGCGACCGCGCATTACCCCGAGACCTTGGATCGCATCTTTGTGGTTGGTGCGCCAGGTTTCTTCCCTACGGTGTGGCAGTGGGCGCAGAAGTGGTTTGATCCTATCACTGTGGTGAGTTGTCAGCGCGTGTGCCGGTCAGTATGTCCGACGTGAAGCTCACAAGACGATCTAGTCGAAAATCTTCATCCTCTCGAACAAAGAGATGCTTCCCGTCCTCGAGCAATACATCGACAAAAAAGACCTCCCCAAGAAATATGGTGGCAACCTCGACTGGGAATTCGGCGACATGCCGAGCCTCGATCCAAAGATTGCAGACAAGCTGAACTGGCGGGAGAACGTGGAAGCAAAGGGCCACAAGACATTCCCCACAGGCCCGATGAAATGGCAATACGACGACAACGGCGAAATGCTGGCGACCGCCATCGGCACGGAGGACGGCAAGCCCAGAAACAAAGTCATCGCAGGATTGAAGCCAGAATCTGGCATCGCGAAGCTGGGGCTAACACCCGGCCGCGCGGACAAACGATTGGTCTACCGCTCCGGATCCAAGATTGACACGCTCCCTCCCACCACAGCCGCCGCCGCCGTCGCCACCTCCTCCCAATCCAACTCCATCCCCCCGCTCGACACGACCAAAATGCAAGCCGACACCGCCGGCGCCGAAACCAACGGCGACGCCACCACCACCGCCCGCACCGCCTCCGTCCCCTCCGCCAGCCGAGAAAACACCAGCACCGTCCCCTCGGCCCCCGAATCCACCTCCCAAGACCCCTCCATCTCTGACTCCACGCAACACCCCTCCCTCATACCCGCCGCGCCCGCCCCCGAAGGCCGCCAAGGCACCTCCTCCACGCGCTACGAACAACAAGCCTCCACGCACGCCGCCGGCAACGTCGGCGCCGGAACGCCGCACGTGCGCGTCGACGCGCAGGGCGAGAAGCAGGGCGTCATGGAGCCCAACACTGTCGGCCAGGCGGCGAAAGTGCACCCCGATCGCCCTGGGCCCGGGCCGAGTTTCGGCGACGATACGGAGGAGGAGCGCGAGGCGCAGAAGGGGTATGTGGAGCAGGCAAAGGGGCTTGCGGGCGCGGTTGGGGGAGCGGTGGCGGGGGCGGTGGGGTTGGGGAGTGCTGGGGGGAACGGAGAGGGTGAGGAGGAGAGGAAGGCAAGGGAGGAGGAGGATGAGGAGAGGCGGCGGAGGGAGGACCCGGCCGTTGATGGGATGGCGGGGGGAAACGTGGAGGAGTTTTTGAGGAGTCGCAATATGAGTCAGCTGCAGGGGGAGGCGAAGGAGGGGGCGAAAGAGTAAAGTAGGTGGGTTTGGAGTGGGGGCTTTAGAAGAGGGCGTTTTGATCATGTCGATACGTTGGCTGTTGTTACCTTATGCTTCTTCACTTCACGCTCGTCTCTTCAATTCTAGGGGGCCCCAGGGACGCCGGCGTAGCCCTGTGCGCCTTCCCGATCCGCGGCCCCAACGTCAGAGGTCTTGGCGCCCCAGTCGCTCCCGACGTCGCGTCGCCCGCGTCAACAAAAGCCACCAGCGCGTCGCGACGGGCCATCAACGCTCACATTCATACCCACGTTCACAAACAACAAAACGGCAAGGAAACCAAAGCGCGCACGGTACGGTGGTCTCGACATGCGCGCTAGGTTTGATCGTTCCCCCCCCCCCGACAAGTCTTGGCGCAGCCTGACGCGTCGAACGAGTCAACAGCGCCGCACAGCGACCCAACAAACAACTTGACGAAGACAAAACCGGGAAAAAAGGCGCACAAGCGTTTGAACTGTCGAATCATTCCCATTCCGCGCCCTCAAACACAGAGATACCCACCCCCTTCCCCCCCCCCCACATCGTCGCCGAGTATCAAGCTATGTAAACCCTCTCACTCGCACCGGGGAGACGTCGCGCACATCATCGCCACCATGCCGTGTGCGTGCCCACACAAACGCACAACCGTCCCGTTCCCAAGCCGTGAAAAAACGCCTCGTAGTCATTGCAATACACACGCGTGCGCCGGTCGAAAATAGAAGTAAAGTGCACACTGGCCCGCCGCTGCGCTGAGCGCCGGGATGATGGAAGGAAAGAAGAAGAGGGGGGAGGGGCCGGGCGAGTGTGGGGATGCGGTGACGCCGTGCGCCGTGTGTGAGAACCCGGAAGTGCCGGCCGTTGGGTATCGGAAGATGGTCGGAGGAGAAGAAGCTGGAAGGAAGAGAGACGAGACGCGGGGGGGTGCGTCTATGCCTTCTTGGGGGCGGCCTTCTTCTTCGTCGCGGGGGAAGTCTTCTTGCCCGCGGCGGCTTTCTTGGCGGCCTGCGGGGCCTTGGACTTGGTCACGCGGCCGGACTTGGTCGTGGCCAGGACCACGGGGACGGGTTCCGCGACGGCGGGGGCCTGGGAGTGGGTGTTAGTGGTGCGACGACGGGGAGGTGGAGATTGAAGAGAAGCTTACGGCGGTGGAGGTCTTGCGGGGCTTGCTGGTGTTGGCTGTGCTCTTGGTGGTCTTGGTGGTGGTGGCCTTCTTCGCCGCCGGGGCCTTTTTGGTGGTGGTCTTGGTGGTAGTTTTCTCCTTCTTGGCGGCGGGAGCCTTCTTGGTGGTGGTCGTCTTGGTGGCCTTCACCTTGGTGGCGGGGGCCTTGGTCTTGGGAACGGCAGCAGGCTTGCTCTCAGTGCTCTTCGCCGGGGCAGCCAGCTTCACGGGGCCAGAGTTGCCTGTTGAGGGCGGTGAGGTTAGCGACGCGAAGGTTTCGGATGAGCGCACGACACCAGGGAGTTGGGATGGTGTTTGCGACGCGACGGAGAATCGCGTGACATGAACGACGCGATCGGGGACGGGCAGATGAGTTGTTTTGATCGTTGAGAATTCCGTACCTTTCGGGCGCGTGTAAGCACCACTGTCAGAGCCCTTCTGGATGGCCTTGTTGAGCTGGCTCGTGAAGGCCTTCTCAGAGACGGCGCTGACGTCGTTGTTGGCCTGCACGTATTTCTTGATGCTCTGGCGGCTGTGTGGGGACGCGATCGTTAGCAAGAGGTGACGCTTTCAGAGGGGAAGCCGAGCCGCGCACACCCCCGTGGGGGTGAGCAGGCGGCGGCGGCGACGTTGGGAGTGCACTAACCTGGAACCGCTCCTGTCTTTCAGCTGGATGGCAAGCGACATGTCAGTAAGAGTCTCGAGTCTGGGAACGCGTTGTGCGGGTTGCGGTGTGACGGGGCGCAAACGTTCGTCGCATTGCGAAACGCGACGGCGCGCGGCGCTGGGACGAGGAGCTTACGTTGATGATGGCCTCCTTGATCATGTCTATACGGGCGGAATCGTCAGCGCTCGCTCTCTCCAACGCGACCCATCGCATGGGATTCCGATCATCATGCGACGTGGAATACTCACCGGCGTAAGGGGGGTGCGAGCTGGCGGCGGCAGGCTTCTTCGCCGTGGTGGTTGCTTTCTTGGGAGCCATTTCGAGTGCGGAGTGCGGGTGCGAGTGGATGACGACTGAGTTGATGGTCCGGAGGATGAGCGAGACGTAACAATGAGATCCGGGAGTTATTGCTGGGAGTGAGGAACGGAGAGGCTGCGAGTTGTTTTGGGGGGAGCGAGCGCGCGCGTGAGGGCGGGGCGGGGTCGCTGTTTCTTATACTTCGCGGGCCCGTGCGCCGATTCTAATCAACACTCACCACTGCAGCTGCCAGCCATATCGCTCTAAACCGCTTTCGGACGCGACAGAACACCGCACCCTCCCTTTTCGCCGCCCTCGTCGCGCTGTTGTTGGGCGTCTTCATTCTCCGTCGTGTGGGAGGTCGAATGTGCTGGCGCTTGGCCCCGAACTCAGATGCTCTCCCCCCTTCCATGCGCCCTGTGAGGCCCTTTTTCCGCGTGTTTGTCTTCGGTCACCCGCCCCTCGTCGTCGCGGATGGTATGCGCACTGTGCCCGCCCCCTCTGAACCCGCACGGATCCCTCTGAACCCCGGCGCGAACTGTCTGAGAATGGGACTCAGGGCTTTGCTGGATGTTCTGGGGTGCGTCACGCGGAGCTCCGCCGCTCACACCGCCAGCTGCTCGAGCCCGAGGCGCGTCGCGGGCACGAAACCACATCCTTCTCCAGCTTGGCCGAGTCAATACCAGCTCCAGGACTTCAGCTGCCGATGGACAGAAGGGCTCCAGTCGATACATCGCCATGCGCATCACTTCTAACTCGAGCCGACTCTCCATCGCACCGACGCTGGCGTGACTGCCAGAGACGACATCCGTCTCCACGAGCATGAGAGCGCTGTGGACCGCTTGCCGAACGCGACAGCACAAACGTCTTCTGTGAATGAATCTCGACCGCCGTCTCGGGACCCTCGAAGCCACCGTTTGTGAAATCGTCTTCACGGCAGAACCCCGCTGGCCACTGTCCCGACCGCGCGAACGCAATCGGGTCGCTTCAGCGCACGCAGGATCCGATCTTCACCAGGCGCTGATTTTCCGACTTGACGCAGTCGCAAGTCGTTCTGCAATCTTTCGCGCGACGAGCGAGGCTCTACAATGCGCCGTCAGCTTTCCAGTGCCGCCGCGGGGTGCCGTCGCAGAGTAGCCGTGAGGGTTGAGTTCCCAAGGCGACATCGAGTGATGATTACTTTGATGATCTGCATGTGACTGCCCGCCTTCATTCACATTGGGTGTCTGCCTGCTTTAATAGGTCAAAGATGGACGGCCTGCTGGGCGGTACTGTAATCGGTCGCCCTCAAGGACCGCGGACAACGCGCAACAGCCAACCCACGTTCGCCTTGGGGTTCACCCGAGCTATGATCTTCAACAATCAGTAAATTCAGACGCAGTGACGTGTAACTGAAAGACCGCCGTGTTTCAATATTGAACGAGCGACGCAGGTATGCAGGTACGTACTCGTTGTATTCCACCCGTACCCAGTTGCTGCTCAGCGTTTGATCGCTTGAGTGCGATTGGGGCGCAGACGTCGGGAGGAAGTCCAGAAGGCGGGGGCACCCGCGCGTGCAGTCCCGCGAGTGCCCCAAGCTCCCAGATCTGTCTGGCCCCTGTGTGACGACATTGTGCATGCCGTCGCGCTTCAATCAACGACGCGCGCGTTGCCTGGGGCGCCGCATTCGTCTCGTCCCTCGGAGTTACATGTCAATTTCCTCATTTCGAATAACCACACTGTAGCGCCATTGATAAGGACAGCTTCGGTACTTTCTGGCGACCTCACAGACGCATCACGACATGAGTACACCTAACAAGCGCCGCAAGAAGAACGATCAGCAGTCGAGCCAGCCAGGACGGAAGCTAGACTTCTTCTTTGGAAGGCAGAAAGAGAAGGAGGACACAAAGGCTGCTGCCCCAGCACCCGTGGCCGAGAGATCATCACAAAGCACGGAGAATGGATTACTCAACGCCGTAGAGGGAGATGAGTTGACCGACGAGCAATTGGCAAGAAAGCTACAAGCGCAGTGGGACGAGCAGGAGCGGGCAGCGCGGGAGGGCAACAGTACCGCGAATGGACAAGAAACTGGTGTGCAGACGCAAAACGAGAGGAGCAATGAGTCGTCAGAGAAGAATGGAGCGTCAGACCCTAGCGGCGACGATGTCAAACCAGACGAGCCTGTGACAGAATCGAAACCCAAGCCAGCGAACAATGCCTTCGCTGCCATGAGCGGCAAGAATACATTATCGTTACAATCGGCCACAGCAGAAGAAGACACAAAGTCCCACGCCGTCCCCTTCGACCAGTCCCCTTTGACGTTCGACCCCCAGAAATACCTCCCGGACCTCAAAGCTCAGTGGACATCCGAGGGCGGCGCAGCGACATATGCAATACTCACGCACTGCTTCGTCCTAGTAAACAGCACGCAGTCCCGTATAAAAATCGTCGACACCCTCGTCAACTTCCTCCGCACCATCATCGAAGGCGACCCTGCTGCCCTGCTCCCTGCCGTCTGGCTCGCCACCAACTCCATCTCCCCCCCTTATATCGACATCGAGCTCGGCCTCGGCGGCTCCGCCATCAGCAAAGCGCTCAAAAAAGTCTGCGGACTCGACAACGCCGCCCTCAAAACCCTCTACAACAAACACGGCGACGCAGGTGACGTCGCGTTCGAAGCCAAGAAGCGCCAAAGCCTCACCCTACGCAAACCCAAACCTCTCACCATCGCCTCCGTCTTCGACACCCTGCTCAAAATCGCCCACTCTAAAGGCTCCGGCAGCGTCGAAGCCAAACAACGTCTCGTCGAGCGCCTCGTTCAAGACGCCCGCGGCGCCGAAGAAAGCCGCTACATCGTGCGCACCCTAGTACAGCACCTTCGCATCGGCGCCGTCAAAACAACCATGCTCATAGCCCTCTCCCGCGCCTTCCTCCTCTCGCGCCCCCCCGACACAACCTTCCCCACCACACCCGCCTCCACCCTCATCCCGCTCTCCAAACAAGACCTCGCCCACGCCCTCGCCCCGGCCGAAAACCTCGTCAAAGCCTCCTTCGCCCGCCACCCCAACTACGCCGACCTGATCCCCGCCCTCCTCGACCTCGGCATCACCCCCGCCCTCCTCCAACGCTGCGGCCTCGCCCTCCACGTCCCCCTCCGCCCCATGCTCGGCGGCATCACCCGCGACGTCCCCGCCATGCTGACACGACTCCGCGGCCGCGCGTTCACGGCCGAATTCAAATACGACGGCCAGCGCGCGCAGGTGCACTGCGACGCGTCCGGGAGCGTGACGATTTTCAGCCGGCACTTGGAGGTGATGACGGAGAAGTACCCGGACCTGGTGGCGCTGGTGCCGCGGATTCGGGGGGAAGGGGTGAGGAGTTTTATTCTCGAGGGCGAGGTGGTGGCCGTGGAGCGCGCGAGTGGCGAGTTGCGCCCTTTTCAGGTGTTGGCGAATCGGGCGCGGAAGGGGGTTGAGGTTGGCGAGGTGCGGGTCCAGGTTTGTCTGTTTGCGTTTGATTTGATGTTTTTGAATGGGGAGGAGTTGTTGGGGAGGTCTTTGCGGGAGAGGCGCGGATTGTTAAGGAGTATGTTTGTTGAGAGCCCGGGGGCGTTTACGTGGGTCAAGAGTTTGGATGTCGAAGCCGACGATGAGGATGTTGAGGTTGTGAGCGAGTTTTTCAAGCAGGCGACTGATGTCAAGTGTGAGGGGATCATGGTCAAGGTGCTGGACAACCCGCCCGAGTCGGAGATGGAGGCTGGTTTACTGGACGAGGACGGGACGGAGCAGCTACTACCACCACCACCACCGCCACCCAAAACGAAAAAGAAGACCAAACCGAAGACCAGCAAAACCCAGCCCCGCGACCCCACCGACCCCGACCCTACCCCCACGCGCCGCAAACCGCTCCCCGCGACCTACACGCCCGACAAGCGCCTGGACGCCTGGCTCAAAGTGAAAAAAGACTACAACACCTCGACGTCGGAAACCATCGACCTGATCCCCGTCGGCGCCTGGCACGGCAACGGCCGCAAAGCCGCGTGGTGGTCGCCTATCCTGCTCGCGTGCCGTAATGACGAGACGGGGGCGTTGGAGGTCGTGACGAAGTGTATGAGCGGGTTTAGCGATGCGTTTTACAAGGCGAATCGCGCGAGGTACCGCTTACCGGGGGAGGGTGGGGAGGGCGGTGAAGAAGGCGAGGACGAGGACGGCAGTGGAGGTGGAGGCGGCCCGCTCAACACGATCCCGCGCCCGTCGTACGTGGAGTACGCGCACACGCCGGACGTCTGGTTCGAGCCGCAGGAGGTGTGGGAGGTGGCGTTTGCGGACGTGACGTTGTCGCCGACGTACACGGCTGCGAGGGATTTGGTGGGCGGGGAGCGGGGGTTGAGTTTGCGCTTTCCGCGGTTTTTGAGGGTGAGAGACGATAAGGGGGTGGAGGAGGCGAGTACGGGGGGGTTGTTGGCGGGGCTTTGGTGGAGGCAGGGGGAGAGGGGGGAGGGGGAAGGGGAGGGGGAAGGGGTGGTTAAGCGGGAGGAAGATGTGGAGGAGGAAGTGGAGAAGGTTGGGGAGGAAGATGAATAGGTGTATATGTGTAGGATCGTACTTGACAGAGGGACAATGTTGTTGCTAATCACTGCGACCCAATGGCAACACAAGCGCCTGAACATGTGCTCAATCCTTTGTGCAGGTCCCCAATCCCGGTGGGTCTCTGCTCCGAAATGAAGCAACGAACAGGTGCTCAACAAACTTCGGTCCAGAGAACGTCGTCCTTTCATGTTGCTTTGGTGAAGATTTCATGCCAGCTGTATAAGGTACCGTGTTATTATGTTCGTTCACATTTGTTGTCGAGCTGTCGTGTTCGTGTGCAGCAGAAGCCGGAAGCCGGGAGGCTATGGCGGCGCCGAAGCGCTTGGAAAAGCTGGGCGTCGGGGGCGGAGGAGACGGGGGGTGCGAGGGAGGATGGCGGGCGGTGAATCTGGGCGTGCACCCTTCTTCGCATCCTGTCACTCACACACTCACTCCTCCTCCCTCACTCCGTAGACACACATTCGTCAACACACTCCTTTTCTCAATCACTCTCGCTCCTTCCTCCTCTCGCTCCTTCCCTTCGTGCCGGCACCGAAGCGTCGACGCGCACAAAGTTTCTGCCCGGAAAAGAACTGGGCCGGCGTCGTCACGCTCTCTCCCGTCCGCCGTCAGGAGCGTTGCCAAGCCTACCCGCCAGCAGAGCCCCGACCTCACCCCTCTGCCCTACGCCTGCCAGCCTGCCTACGACTCCTCGACCGCCGCCGCCCTCCTCGCGCCCACTCTTCCCCACCACCACTCCCTCCAAACGCCGCACCTCCCTCCAGCTTGCGCGTCGCACAGTCTCGCTCGACGACGTGCCCGAGGACGCCGATGCGCACCGGTGGAGTGAGCATATCAAGGCCAAGCGCGTCTCCCGCCGCGGCCGCCAGGACACCGAGGACGAGGATAAGGTCCTTGTGGGTACCAAGGTGGACGAGGGCCACGTGAACTACGTGACGGCGTATAACATGCTCACCGGCATCCGCTTCACCGTCTCCCGCACCAACGCCAAGCTGGACCGCGACCTGACCGACGCCGACTTCTCCGCCTGCCATAAGATGAGCTTCGACATCACCGGCAACGAGCTGACCCCGTCGGCCAAGTACGACTTCAAGTTCAAGGATTACGCACCCTGGGTCTTCCGCCATCTGCGCTCCAAGTTCGGCATAGACCCCGCCGAGTACCTCATGTCCCTCACATCAAAGTACATCCTGTCCGAGCTGGGGTCGCCGGGGAAGAGCGGTAGTTTCTTCTACTTTTCGCGCGACTACAAGTACATCATCAAGACCATCCACCGCGGCGAGCACAAGTTTCTGCGGCAAATATTACGGCAATATTACGAGCACGTCCAGCAGAACCCCAACACCCTCCTCTCGCAGTTCTACGGCCTGCACCGCGTCAAGCTGCCCTATGGGAGGAAAATCCATTTTGTGGTTATGAACAACCTGTTTCCCCCCCACCGCGACATCCACGGGACGTTCGACCTTAAAGGCAGCACCATCGGCCGTGACTACGACGAGGCGAAGCTCGAAGCCAATCCTCGCGCCACTCTCAAAGACCTTAACTGGCTGAGACGAGATCTGCACCTCGACCTGGGCCCGCAGAAGAAATCCGTCTTCGTCACGCAAATGGAGCGCGACGTCGCCCTCCTGCAACGGTTGAAAATCATGGACTACTCTTTGCTTGTGGGAGTGCACGACCTCTCACGCGGCAACGACGACCGCCTCCGCGATAAAACCCTCCAAATATTCTCCCCCGGCTCCAACAACGAAAAAGACGCCCAACCCGCCGACTCACAACCCGGCGCCCTCATTCGCACTCCCAGCAAACTCGATCACGCGCGGCGCGTTCGCGAACTCCGCGAAAGCGTTAAAAAGGAACGCCCCGTCCCTATAGAAGCGGCCACCGACATCATGCCAGAACAAGCGAATCGCAAAGGCTTCTTCTACACCGACTCGGGCGGCTTCCAAGCCACGCACGAAGACAACGCGCCGGGCGATAAAGTCTACTACCTCGGCATCATCGACTGCCTCACACGCTACAACACGACCAAAAAAGCCGAGCACTTCTGGAAAGGGCTCGGCGGCCACGAGCCCGAAATCTCCCCCATCCCCCCCGTGCGCTACGGCGAGCGCTTCGTCAACTTCATCTCCCGCGTCACCATGTCACCCGAGCGCGTGCGTCAGGAGAAGGAATCCGCCGGCCTCACCGCCGAGACGGAGACGGGGAACGAGAAACTCCACCCCAACGCGCCCCCGCCCCTGCCGCCTTCAGATCACTCCACCACCACCACCAGCCACACCCAAAATCACAACCACCACCAATTTTACCCTCCCGACGACCGAGACCGCGACCGCCATCTCGCCGACGCAAACGAGAAGCTTTCGGCCACCGACGGCCCCGCGCCCGACCACACCGAGCGCCGTTTATCCATGCGCTCGTCCTTTGGCCCCGGCGCCCACGACCCAAACCTACCCGCCATCTCCGAGTCGCCGAGCCATCCGCGGTAGAATTGGGTCGGCGGCTTCCCTGGAGCCTGGCGCCGCGGCAGAGGGCGCGTGAGAAAGGGGCAGCGACGGCAGTCGTGGGAGAAAGGCTGATGGCGATCATGCAGGGGGGGTTTTCTTTTGCTGTGTGTTGTATTTTTTGGCGGGGGAAGGGGGGGTACGGTCTAAGCGTTCACGCGCGCACGCGCTTTTTTCCCTTGTCTGTCTGTCTGTCGGGTGTCTTTGTGTTTTCTGTTTGTTCTCTGTTGCTCCGCTGCACGACCGCACGTGTTTCCTTTGCGTCTGTCTCTTTCCTTGTCTTTTTCTTCGACTGGGTCTGGGCTGGGAGGGTTTGCTGGGCGGGGCGGGGGCCGAGGCCCGGCGTGGATGGGGAAGGGGCCCGGCGAACGGAGGGCGAATGGAGTTGGGTTGCATTGATGGCATGGCGGGGGGAGGGGGGGGGAAGTGTGATGATGTGGAGAGACGGGAGGGAATGGGGAGAGGAAGTTGAGAAGAAGAAGAAGAGATAGACGGAGCCGTTTTGCGCACGCGTCGTCGGCGCGGCGGGCGAGCATGATACCCCTGACGGGCGAGCAGTTTTCTATACAACAACAAGTGTGTTTTTGGTTTTTTGCTTTTGCGGGTTCGGTGGGGGGTTGTGGAGGTGGAAAAGCTGAGCGGAGAGGAGGGGACATGGCTTAATATCGGTTCCGTATGTTTTTGACATTGTCTCGGGGGAGGAGATGGAGGGGCGGAAGTCGGATGGGGAGGGGAGGGACGGGGAGGTTGAGGATTGGCAGGAATTCTGTATCGTGTAAGATGCGCGAGAGCGACACAACGACCGCTTGCGGAAAGTTTTTGCCAAATGTCTCTTCCATCATCGTGTGCGCAGCTCTATCTGAACATCCTTTATAATTGAAAAAGCGCCTCTCTCTCCACATCTCTCGCGCCACACTCTTCCCCCCCCCCCCCCCCCTCTCACGTCGAGGGCGGCGCCCCATCCACCACCCCCCCATATACCGGCGCCTCATAGTCCCCAAAACACGCTTCCTCAAACCGCGCCTTCTCCAGCACACCCTCCTGCGCCTCCAGAAAAGCCCCCATCTCACACCAGCCATCCGCCCTCCTCCCGCAACCCGCCAGACTCTCGCCCAGAGGCAGCGTGCGCTGGTTCAGCACGAAGTGCACGTAGTGCGTCTCGCCGCCGGCGGCGTGGTACTGCTGCTGGCTGCCGGGGGTGGGGGAGGAGCGGTCGGCGGGCACGGGGTGTGGGGTGCGGATGATTTCGATGTCGAGACGTGCGCCGAAGGGGGTCAGGTGGGAGGTGATGAAGTTGCGGTCTTCGAGGCGTCGGGTCGGGTCGAGCGGGGGGGCGAATTGGGTCAGGGAGAAGGCGGTGAGGATCGAGATGATGTTGACTTCGTGGGTGAAGTCGAGGTTCAGGCGCTGGGAGGTGGGGAAGGTGGAGTTCATGGCGTTGAGGGTGGTGTTGGAGGAGCCCGTAGGGGTCGTGAGGAGGTGGTGCGTCATTTTGGCGAGGACTTCGGAGACGTAGCCGGCGCCGACGGCGCGGCCGGTGGGGGACTGGTAGCCGTAGTGGCCGGTGAAGGAGAGGTCGATGGAGTATTCGAAGTCGAGCCATTCCGGGTAGGTGAAGAGGGGGCAGAAGTGGCTGTAGCCCAGGCCGACGGTTTCGTAGGAGCAGAGTTGTTGTGCGTAGTTGACGAGTGTGCTATTCCAGGTGAAGCCGTTGCTGAGGGCGTTGAGGCGCGAGACGGTTTCGGTGGTGGATTGCTCGATCCAGGCGGTGCTGGCGTTGTCGCCCGCGGAGGAGCGGAAGTTGTTGTTGTTCTGGGGCGTGAGGGTTAGTTGTGGTGGTGAGGGAGAGGGGTAGGGGGTGGAGGGCGTACGGGGCAGTTTTTGTAGCCGGTGAGGGAGTTGTTGAACCCTTCGTTTTCGAGGATGAAGAGCAACTTCGCGTCGTCGGCGTAGTTGAGGCCGAAGAAGCCGGCGAGGAAGTTCTGCCGTCGTCGTTAGCTGCGGCTCCCCTGCCGCATTGAGGCAGATCTTACCTCAGCGGACTTGCGCATCCTGTCTTGAGTGGTGGTCCTGACTAGGATCTTCTCCGAGCTTTCCGGGTCGTACAGGTGGCCGTATTTGTAGTTGTGGAGGACGCCGGAGTCGTACAGCCTAGTCTGGCCGTTAGAATACCCTTTGTGTGGAACTTTAAAAGCACATCAACTTACTCTTGCCTGCCGACGGGGTTGAGAATGTTGTTCCCCAACACAAATTCCCACTGGTTCAGGAAGCTCAGCTCCCCAGTGAAGCTTGCATTCGAAGCATCAGCAATAGCCTCGCCCAGCGGAATGGCCTCGGTCGGGTATCTCGAACCATGCCTCGACAGCATATTCAGCCAGACAACCTCAGCCCCCTCAGGCAGGGGATACTCGTCCACGCCGAAGCCCGGTGACGGATAGTACGGGTTAATGTTCGCCAGGTGGCGGAAGATGTTGTCATCTTCGGGCTTGTTCTTGATCGGCTGCTGGGTTTCGAGCGGTTGGGGAGGTATGTATGAGATGCCGTCGAAGGGCGCTTCGTTTGTTTGGACGAGGAAGGGCTCAGGGCCTGTGGCGGTGGGGCCTGGGTAGAGCTCCGGTGTGGTTTGGAAATAGTCGGGTGGAGTGGATGTGGTGATGGTGGTGACGATTGTCGAGATCGCCGCTGCGTTTGCTGTGCTCAAGAGAGCAAGAATTGATATGGAAGACGGCATGCTGAGTGGAGAATGCGGGATCGAAGAAACGGGACGACGCTTACCAGACTGAACCACACGATCATAGGCAGGCATGAAGGCAGCTATAAGACAGACAAAAATCTACCCTCCGTTAGATTCACGACGTCATTTCGAAGCGAGGACGGGACATTATTGACCGACTACGACCACGATGAGACCGTCCTCGCCATCCACGTGCTGCTGTGCTAGGTCAAGCGCGGTGTAGCTGAAGCGGGGCTTGGACAGTACGTGCCGCGGGGACAGAAAGAAGGATTGCTCGGATGTCGAGAAGTGGAAGGTGGGATGTGAGATCGACAGGTACGCCGGATAGGTCGGCCTCGAGCGCGGCCATTGAAACTCTAACTTGAATCCATTGCCCTCGCACGTGGCTCGCCTGTTGGCTCTCATGGTTCGCGAACGCCGCGTGAAGGAAGATGACCTGTATTTGTCGTCGCCATCACGGTTCTTCCCGCCAACAGCCTGCATCTCAACAATGGGACGATTGAATCCATACTCGCCCGCATCGGTTCCCGCGGTCAAGCAAAGCCAAGACCGTGTGGGGACAGCTTGGAGCGGGCAAAGCTTTTCCGCTCGTAAAGCTTGTGACGATAGAAAATCCCCGCGGTGCTTTCCCCGACCTTGTTCTCTCGCATCACCCCCGCCTCGGTGCGTGGTGCGTTCAGCGGGCACTTTGAGTGAGCGGACTTGTCGATCAGAACCGCTCAACCCTTTCTTGTCGTCGCTTCATGCATGACATCAACAACGGCGAGATGACTTGTTTGAAGATGTTTCTTTTGCAATAGGGCGCATGGTTTGGACACGACTGTCGCTGATCGGCTCTTTGAGAGTGGTGGTCAAGATATCGATGTCGAGGAACCCGGACAAAGCGAAATGAGCTCTGCGGAGAGTGCTGCAAGGCCTTGCGCAGCAAAGGCGGCTCGAAATCGGATGCCAGAGCATAGTTGTCCAGTGTCCAGATCGCAGTTGATGCAGCGACCGCACATCAAGTGCGCTTTCTTGTCGGCGAGGAGTAGCAACCCTCGCCCCATTCTAACTCGTTTGTCCATTTCTTGCAGCGCTCGCTTTTTCTGACGGTCATGACGCACCGCGCGGCGGGAAAGCACTCTCACTGACAACTCCATTCTTGTCCACCCGGATAAAGCGCAAGTTGCCCAGGCCAAGCCAGTCCCGGTTCCATCCCTCAAACTTCACCAACGTTTCCTCGTCCTGAAGATTCGGCATCCAGAATCCGCTCTCCATCTCTTGCCTCTCAACCTTCATGGCTTGTTCCAACATCGTCTGTCTCGTGCTTGGCGGTCTACCCGCTCTCCTCTCTGCCTTCAATTGCTCCAGCTCTTCGTCGTTCCTAGCCAAGTATTCGGAGATCTTAGACTGCATCTCTTCCACGCTCAGCGGATGCAAAGTCTCCGGAAGGCTCTCCTGGAAGAAAACAACACGGTCGACCCAGGGCTGATTGATTCTTTCGCGCGCCGCATATTTGCTCTTGAGGTGGTCGTCCTTCGCGCCAGCTCGGCGCAGGCGCTGCGCATCTCTGCTGTTTTCGTGCAGAGCTCTCGCGCCGCTGCCCTTCTTTTTCGTCACCGCCTTCTGCACCTTGGAGGCTCGGGAAGGCATCGTGAAATTGGTGATTGGTGATGAACAGGTCGCAAAAGTGCAACGGCGAAATTTCTCAAGCTGGAGCTCGAGAGCGGCTCGTGGTCGGCGTTCGGGCCGGGCAACCGCCGACGCCGGCGGGCGCGAGGGCGCGTCTCTCGTCCCACCCTGCACGCGTTTCGTGCTTCTTAGATGTCCGACTTCAAGACACCACGCGGGAACGCACTTTGCATCTCACCTTGAGGGCATTCCCAGAGGCGGGTACTCAAACATCGCGTTCCTCGTCGATGGTAGAGGACATGCACCACGATTGCTAGCCCGAAAACCAGAGTCCCAAGGCTCTGCGTTGCCGCAGAAATGGGCATTCAAGGTACCTGCTCATATCCACCAAGCTGGCCTGAAGAGTTAAATTTAACACTCTTCCAGGCCTCCTCCCTCTGCTCAAGAGCATCCAAAAGCCCACTCGCCTTCTCAACTTCGCCGGCCAAACCCTCGGCGTCGACGCCTATGGCTGGCTCCACCGCGGGGCCATTGCCTGTGCCATCGAGCTTGCACAGCAGAAGCCCACCCGAAAACATATCGACTTCTGCCTGCATCGCGTGCGTATGCTCCTCCACTTCGGCGTGAAACCCTACGTGGTCTTCGATGGCGCCTACCTCCCGAGCAAGGCGCACACAGAGCGGGAGCGGGCTGCGAGGCGGCAAGAGAGCAGGCGGTTGGGGCTGGAGCTCTTGGCGATGGGCAGGGTGAGCCAGGCGTATGCTGAGCTGCAGAAGGCTGTGGATGTCACGCCGGCCATGGCGAGGGAGTTGATTGAGGAGTTGAAGATCTTGGGGGTGCCGTACGTCGTGGCGCCGTACGAGGCGGATTCGCAGCTGGCGTACTTGGAGAAGACAGGAGCGATTGACGGCGTGATCAGCGAAGACTCGGATCTGCTGGTCTTCGGTGTCAAACGTCTGCTCACCAAGCTGGATCCATACGGGGAGCTCGTGATGATTGATCGAAAGGACTTTACTGCCTGTCGAGAAGTCAGCTTGGTAGGCTGGACTGACCGCGAGTTCCGAATGATGGCAATGTTGAGCGGATGCGACTACCTGCCCGGACTCGAGAAGTTGGGCTTGAAGACCGCATATCGACTGGTACGGCAACACAAGTCCGTTGAGAAAGTTGTGCGGGCCGTGCAGTTCGGAGGCAAAACGAAAGTTCCCGCGAACTACTTAGAGGATTTCACGAAGGCAGAGAGGACGTTTCTATATCAATGGGTATACTGCGAGGAAGCAAAGGGTCTTGTCAACCTCAACAAGTTGCCTTCAGACATTGAGGCGGAGAGCATGCCGTACATTGGAACGGCTGGGGAACCCGAATTGGCCGCTGACGTGGCTGCTGGTGAGCTGGATCCGAACACGAAGGAGCGTCTCGTCTTCAATCACCGACGCGACCATCATCCTGGGGCACGGATGGCGGCAGTGCAAACTCCTTCAGAGAAGCCCGGGAAGCCCATAACCGAGTTCTTCAAAGCCAAGCGCACCCCACTGGCCGAACTGGATCCGAACTCTTTTACGCCTTCACCAAGCCAGCGTCGCCTCCTGGAAGACCAGGCTGGTGGCTCTTGGTCAGCAACGCAAGCACCGCGCACTGGACCAGGCTCACTCGCTCGAGCGCACACAACGAACGGGCCCTCCTCTGCGCCTCAAGCTTCGAGACGCGTGGTCAGCGAACGCTTGTCAGACACTCACCACGCCTCTCCTAAGCGCCAGAGGCTCTGTTCCGAGAGCGTGCTTGCCTCGTCAATGGATGGAACGGTTGGCATGCAGTCCGCGACCAGCCGCTTTTTCTCGAAGCAGGGCACCCAGCAAAGCCCAACCTTGCGCAAGACATGCGCTTCGAGGAAGAAGAAAGACGACTTCGAGCTTTACACGGACGATTCTGTCACTGAGGCTGCATCCATGGTTGCTGGTCCAATCACCGAGGCTGCTGCTGTGATGGGAACGCCGTCGCCGAAAAAGAGAAAGAAGTTGAAAGTGTTTGCCGAAGATACCGAAGGCGATACTCAGGGTATAGAAACAGGGACGCTCGATGAACACAGTCAAAGCCCGGTGGCTTCAAAGGAATCAAATTCACAGGACTCCTCAAGACCCGACATTGACACGCCTGCAACGTCTTTCGAAGCCTCGCAGATCAGCACCAGCCCCTCGCTTTTGGACAGCAGCGTCGACGCCAACTTCGCCGCACTGAAATCGAAATTTGGTTTCAAATCAGATACTACACCAGCTAGTAAGAAGGCGCCACGGACAACATCCGCTCCCATGCGCAGCCGCGGGCTCCTGGACGGTTGCGGCGCACCTACAACCACGGGGCTCAAGCGAACAGAGGCCACCTCCATCACACGGATCAAAGCCACGCCCTCAAAACCAGTCTCGAGAAAATCTGTCGCCTCAGCGTCCCCCGCTCAAGACTCCCCGCTCGCTTTGGGCGCTCCGAGCAACGATGCGGACGTCTTCTCTGATGCCGAGTTGCTCGCGTTCGAGCAACAGGACGTCAGCCCTGAGGTCGCTCGAAATGGCGGCAGTGCTGCAGTCCAGGGGAGTGAAGACCTGCTCGTGCCGAATAGCCCTGAGGTCGGCGATGGCAAGGGGGAGCGTGGAAAATTGAAGTCGAAGTTGAATTTGGGGAGGTTTGCGTTTGGGTCCTGAGGTGCGAGGGGATTGATGAATTTCTACACGTACGATGCTTGAGATGCAAGAGGCGCGATGGCTACTTGTCCATTTTCGTCGGCGCAAAACCACAGATGAGAGGCGGTCTCATTCCTGAACATGACATTGATACTGCGGGGAAGCGAAGGTGCTATCGGAGTACTGTATGTATGCTTTTCCGGACATGCTATTGAGAGCTGAAGAAACAGAAATATTTCCTTTTGACCTATTCTCCTTCGCCGAGGTCGTTGCACTTCATACGAAGGAAAAGGTAGACTCTCTTCAGACTCTCATTACATCAGCACGACGGGGCAGGTCCGTAGCGGATAATTGGGCCTGGTCGCAGATGGCCCACCGCTCCAAGCCTTTACGCTGCAAGCGAAGATGTTCGAATCCTTCGGCTAAGCCTCCCATACATGATGGGAGGAATGCTATAGGAAAAAGTCGGCTGGCCCCCGAGCTCTTTGCAGTGGGGGACACGGCATGACATTATTCCTCGACCCCTGCTGACCCTCCAGATCGTGCATACAGGCTGCTTCGCAGAACGTGGCACCTCGCTCGCTAACCAACCATGACCACCAGATTTTGGCCCCCAAACCGCAACCCTTGCACCGCCTGGATTCACGGGCATTCGAAATCCCCGGCTCAGTAGTGGCTCGTTCGACTTCGTCGTGATGCTTCGCCGTCGCGCTTCTCTCACCCATGGCCAGGGCAAGCGGGAATCTTTGGAAACCACTGACGACGACAACACCGACTGGTCTGGTAGATTGTTCCCAAGAGGATGAGCTGGTGCGCACTCTTGCTGCTGAACGGCCTTGCTGCCTCATGCATTGCGGTGCCAGTGGCTCTGACCTGGACGACTGATGACAGCATTGATGTTCGCACTAACAACTTTGAGGGTGGAACACCAAGGGTTTTTAGCCCTAATGGCCCATAGCAGGCGATTATAGCCACCATCGGCAACTTTCGGGAACAGGTGAGAATATCTCCCTGCCCTCAGATTACCTCGTTGGAACCGACTACCTAGGCCCTCGCGGTGTCCTGTTGCCATTCTATCCAAGCGCGGATAGGACCCGAGAATTAAGCGTGGGAATGGGCGGTACGTACATGTTGGACGACTCCTCATCAAAGGAGCTGGAGGTGGATCAGTCAGTTTACCCCTCGGGCATCGTTCCGCCGTCCTCGCGAGGGACGAGCATGGTTCCAGGCCTTAATGCGCCGTCTCCGCGAAGGACGGGAGTTACGCTAAGTGATCTCTTCAATACAGGACTTATGTATTACGGCACTGGTGATGGTGGGATTGCTCGAGGGGAATTCGACCTCATAGTGGACTTGATCCATGGCGAACGGTACAGAGTACAACCGCACAGTGGGTTCGCTGTGTATTGAGAGAGAAACTATGAGGCCGTGGATGCAGTACAAGGCCAACGGAACAACCTCGTCTGAGTCCTTTGCCTTGCACATGGGCAGCGTTTCACTCGACCTGTCGGGTTCTTGCACCGTTGGTGGATAGGACAAATACCGCGCGCTTGGGACCTTGGGCAAAAGTCGCGCAGCTGGAGCGCTCTCAAATTTCGTGCTGTTGGACATCCACCTCGACGTCGCCGAAGGCTGATCTGCATTTCCGAAGCGACACGAGCAGAAGATTTACCGCGCCAGCCAGGGGGAATACGCAGCAACTATTCGCGATGCCTACGCAGCAGGCGACGAGGCAACACCAGTCCTTGTAGATGCGTCGGAGCGCTATATTCTCCTTCCGGAGGGTAACTGTGAGGCGCTCGCAGAACTGTTGCCGATCCATTTTGACGACGACATTGGACTCTATCGGTGGAACACCAACGATTCCGAGTACTCCAGGCTAGTACGATCACCTGCCTACTTGGACTTCACTTTCAGCGACAGTGATGCTACGAACGTGAGCATCAAGGTGCCTCTTGCGCTGCTGAATCTGACTCTCGAGGCCCCTATCGTTACCGAACCGACACATTATTTCCCATGCAAGTCATTCGAAAACACATCCGGCCGGTGGTTGTTTGGGCGGGCTTTCATGCAGGCGGCGTTTTACGCCATCAACTACGATATGAATGTCACCTGGCTAGCACAGGCGCCAGGGCCCTCAGTCGGTCAAGGCGTGCTTACTGACATTGCGCCGGACGACGAAGAAATCGAAACAGGCGACATCGACGGTTGGGTGCGTTCCTGGCAGAGTCACTGGAAAGTGCTCGAAGATCCAAACGCAGAGCCAAACGACGGCTCGGAGGTTCCGCCTGACTCTGGGAACAACTCTGGAAGCAACGTCTCCGGCGGGGCTATCGGGGGCGTCGTCGTGGGCATCATTGCTGGTCTCGCGCTCGTTGCTGGATCGTTTTACATCTGGCGACGCAAATCCCACGCGAGGCAAGAGAAGACTAAGGCTTCGCTGGAATCCCCCCAGAACGACGATGCTACCATTTACAAGAACGAGAGCGACGCAGCGCAAATCAACGAGATGGATGGGCGCGAACGTGCCTTGGAGGCAGACGGAGAACACGCAAAGCACGAGCTGGACGCACGCGATGCGCCACGAGAAGCAGACGCGTCTCATGCGCTCTACGAGTTTGATGCCAGTGACGAGGCCAGAACACGAGGGTAAAGGAGGCGACCGACGGTGCATGGACGAGCGAAAACGGCCTCGGACACGTGTGTCACAAGTCTCAAGCCACCACAGAAGCTTCCGTCCGAGACGAAGACTCGGGCCTCCATTTGCGTACAAAAACACCCAATTGCTGCAGACCTTCCTCTTGCTGTCACAGTCTATTCAAGGATGGCAAATTGAAGTCGAAGTTGAATCTGGGAGGGTCTGCGTTGAAGTGCCACGGCCGACGAAAACGAGTCAGCATTTTGGACACGTCGACTGCTGGCTCACGAAGTCATTCTCGGACTTGAGTGTACCAAGTGTGATGTGTTTTGGAAGTTCATGTGTTTTGGTAGATCATGTGTCTTGGTAGATCATGTGTCTTGGAGGCCTTTTGCTGTCGAGCGTGATCAGGCGCAAGAACTTCCATGGAACACGGCCCCGGTTTCAACACATTGTGCAAAGGCCAGGGTCTCGAGGAATTCTTTCCAGGTATAGTATGCCACCTTGAGACGCATCGCTCGTTCAAATTGGAAACAGATGCGGACAGATGGCGATTGGCAAGGTGAGGTACAGCAGCAGCGTTATGTCAATGGCTGTAGCCAAGCCTCGAGCACTCTGCTCGCCTGCAAGACGTAGGGGAAAGACTATCCGCGGTGGTTCCGAACCACCGCTTGTATATTCGTGGCTTTGAAGAATCCTTCACCACTTCCAATCATCTCCTACCGCTTTTCTTCGTGCCCGCAGTGGTCACTGGTATCTGCTGGTGCCTTCTATATCAGAGAAGGCAAGAGGTGTGAACCACGGGGTCCGCAAGGATGACAGTTGACTATCAACGAGAATACATTCCTTGTTCTAGATCCCTCATGCTGAGCCCCTCAAGCCGATCGCCCAGACAGACATTCCCTTTGTCCCCGCTCACCGCGTTCGTTCTTCTTTCACATTCAATCAGATCACTCCTTTGCACAGCTCTGCGATTCCCGGCGACGGGAAACATGGCGATCTGGCGCCCAATCCTGCTTGTTCGGCTATCTCGCTGCCGCCGCCGATCCGGGCGAACGCTTTGCGGATCACTGCGATGTGCAGCAGCGGCGCTTGTGAGCTTCCCTGGACGCGAAGGGGAACCACAATCAGTAGAGGCTCGATGCGACGGACGCGCCGCGAGACGCGGAGGCGTCACGTGCGTTCCGTGAGCTCCATATTGGTGACAGTGAAAGAGCACGAGAAAGGCCGAGAACAAGAGCGGAAGAGCACAAACGAGCACCAGGAATACTGATCAGGCATTCTCGGACGTGAATACCTCTTTCAGACCCGTCATTGCAGATGTTATGTTCATATCAACGACCTGCTTACTGCCCTCCCACTGCATGTGTACACATCGAGTCATCCCAGCACATGCCCAAGTCGACCACCCGAGTCCCACCAACCGCCCCCAGCAGATTTCCAATCCCCTCACTCGCCCCCCATCCCCCCCCTCAAATTATCAAACTTACTATTCGGATACTCCAACACATTATGCCTCCTTTCCATGTTCCTGCCCTCAAACCCCCCCAACCCCTGCACGGTCAAATTAATCAGACTCTCGCCCTTGCCGGCGGGGAAATCCCCGCTCGTCTCCCACCACATGGCGCCGCCCAGGCCGTGCGATTTGATGTACTGCACTTTCTCCGTCGCGACCTGCGGCGTGTCGTAGGTGACCATGGTTTTGGTTTTGGAGTCGTAGCACCAGCTGGCGATGGCTTGGGGGTCGTATTCCAGTTTGGCGTTGGGTCGGGGCAGGGCCTGAGGAGGGTGGGATGTGTTAGTTGGGGGGGTCGAAGGGACTGGGGGAAGGTGGCGGGGTATGCGTGTGTTAAAGGGAGGGAAAGGGTCAGATTGGATCAAGTGTTTTCATCGCACATGGGCCGAGTGCCGCGGATCTCGTGCCCGCAGGCCGTGAGATACAGCGACGAGCCTCAGCGACCACACGAGCCGTGGCGACTCCGGGCTGCTCGAGGCCAAGGCTTGGGCGTCTTGCTCTTGTCATCACGAAAAACGAGCAACGCATTTTCCAACGAGAAAAGTGGAATCGCACTGACCTTATAGTCCCAGGTTCCGGCTTCCCAGGAGCCCTCGCCAACACCCTTGAAACTGTGACCAGGGCCCTTGGTGCCCTCAAACGCACGCCCGTACAGCGGCATGCCGAGCACGATCTTGCTGGGGTGGACGCCGTGGTTCATGTAGTAGTTCACGGAGAAATCGATGCTGAAGGGCGTGCTCTTGGGGTCCTTCTTGGAGGGGTAGATGTTGGCTTGGTGACCCGCCTTGGAGTCCCAGGACCCGGCAAAATCGTACGTCATCATGTTCCAGAAGTCGAGGAACTGGTCCATTTCTTTGAGGCGGAGGTACTCGCAGTTGGAGGGGCCGGCGGGCGAGGCGACGGTGAGGAGGAAGCGCGGGCGCGCGGGGAGCGAGTCCGAGTAGCGCTGCAGTTCGTAGCGGACGCAGTGGAGGAGTTTCACAAAGTCGTGCGCTTCGCGGTCGGTCTTGGGGTACTCCCAGTCGATGTCGAGGCCATCGAATCCGAGGTCTTTGAGCAGGTGCACGGCGCTCTGCGCGAAGCTCCGGCGGCCGGATTCGCTCGAGGCTGGAGCGGCGAAGTTGGAGCTGTAGGTCCAACCGCCGATGCTGAGGATGTTTTTCAAGTTGCGGTTGCGCTTCTTGAGCAGGTAGAGTTGCTTCGCGCACCCGTAGACGTTGGTGCCGGCATCGTTCCAGGAGTCGGTCGGGTAGTGCTTGTCCTTGTCGGACCACGGGTCGGACAGGTAGACTTCGCCAGTTTCCGGCCGGACGTTTGCAAAGGCGTAGAGGACGTGGGTGAGCTTTTCTGCCGGGATGTCCTGCGGCTGGTGCTCGCGGCCGTAGATGGCCCAGTTGACGTAGTAGGCCACCGCACGGTATCCGGGATGTTGCTGCGACATGTTGCTCGAGATTTCGAACGACTGTGACGAATCTTCTGGTGATAGAGCTTCCTGTGATTTCCAAATGGAGCCAAAGGTAGTAAATGTCAAGAGTCCAGCGATGGCGAGAAAGAGGGCTGTGCACGGGATCAAGTAGCGTGCTCTGGATAGTGCGTCAGCGGTATGGCGCAGCAAACCTGGCTGTGCGATGGTATGCAATGCTGTCTTCGACTGTTCCAAGTATTCACCGAATGGAATCGCGTGAATTAAGTATGAAATGGTCGCGGTCTTACGCTGTGTGGTTGCCTGCGTTACGTGGCTTCATGAGCTTGTCTCGGGAAAACGCTTACGGGTGGATACCGGAGAAGCTCCTTTGCTGCACTTCGGTCGAGGCCGAGTGACTTGCCAAAATGTGGAGGGTTGCAAAGAGGATTTCCCTACGCAGCTTGACGGCGCAAATGCTGTAGAGTTACACAGAGCGGGAGGATAGCATCAGCGTCTCAAGGCCAGAAGAGGTTACCAGAGATGCCAGAAGTCGTGGCGAGTCGCTCCTTCCGTATTGGGCAGGATCAATAAATATCATGCGAATAGATGCCACGACGGTGAAAACACCCCTGGACTCCCAATGAATTGCTTGGAGGGAATTAAAGTTCTCCGGTATTTTTTCGACCGTCTGCAAGCTTTCGAGAGCGCTCTGTTCGTTTGGTGAGATCGATTCTTGAGATTTTTGATTTTCGAGCATTCTACAAAAAGACAAAGTATTCACATGTGCACCAAATGTGCGTCAGATCTGCGCGTGCTTGTGAGCCCGTGATTATCGAAACGTCAAGTTCACCAAAAAGTTGATTAGAGGAAAGACCGAATGATCATGCAAGTCGTTAAAGCCTATCTTCAAGGAAATACAAAGAGCGACCATGCAACCACCACCCAAAGCCCGCCCATACTCCGCCAATAAAACCGGGGCACCAACAAAGGAAACCTCTTCTCTCCCCTGTCCTCTCTCCCCTCTCCCTCCACCACTTCACTCCGCATCCACCAGCGCCCTAGGCGGCGTATCATCCACCTGCACGCCCCCCCTCTTCCGATGTCCGCTATCAGCAAAAGGCAACCGCCACCCGCCCTCGCCCTCCGGCGTCGCCAACCACAAGCGCATCAAATGTCTCCTTGGCGCGGGCGGAGGGAAATCCTTATACGCCGTGCGCGAATGCAGCACGTGCGCGTTGGACACAAACTGGATATCGCCGACGTCGAGCACCATGTGCAGGGCCAGTTGCTGACACGTCTCCTCCAGCACGGCGGCGGCGTGCTGCTGCTGCGGCGAGAGAGGCGGGATCAGGCCGGCGTCGCTGAAGCGTGAGAGCGACGTTACGTAGTAGGGGTCCCACTTGGTGTAGACGCGGGCGGCGGGGGAGGTTTCGCGGTAGAAGACGGGCTGGCGCATGTAGGGTTCCTGGCCGGCGGAGATTTCGCCTTTGCGGTCCCAGTACCAGATGGGTTCGCAGAGGGTGCGGGCGACGTCCGGGTGGTGGCGTTGGAGGTGGTTGAAGACGGCGTGAGAGGAGACGAGGTCCGATTCGCCGCCCTCGAGGGCTTTGGCGACGCAGAGGAGGCCGACGATGTCGCAATCGTCGGCGTGGAAGTATTGGCGGGCTGTGGTGCGGTAGATGCGGACTTTGTCGGTCTGGCTGGCGTCGCCGCCGACGTCCTTCACGTGGCCGAGGACGTGGCCGAGGCCGTTTTGCGAGGTGAAGTAGCCGAGGTGCGTGCCCAGGCCCATGTAGGCGACTGCGGTCTTGTGGAGACCCCATGCGTGGACGGGAAGGCCTTTGAACTAATGGAAATGTCAGACACACGCGGCAACCGGTTCACTGGTGGGTTGACTAACCAGGATGAAGCCCTTGCCGTCAAGGATCTCCTTCCTCATCGCACTCAGAAACTTGGACATGATGGGCAATGTGAAATTGGACTGTCATGATGTTAGGATGGCCGAGTGACAGGAGGATGTGGGATGGGGCTACCTTGCTGATGCCCGTCAAAGGGGTGTCAGTAGCCATGAATGCATCAGCTACATTGCTCAACTCCCGCAATTCGTCGGGACTGAGATGATGAATCCACCTCTCCGGATGCTCCGCGTAGTCTCCACCGTCCCAGACAGTCGATCCTTTGACCTCAGCTGGGAAGCTTTCGTACGGCTGGATCTGGTCATAGTTCGGGGGCCATTGGCCACTGGTCTTGATACCATCTGGAAAGATGGCCTTGGAGGGTTTGTTGTAGGTGAACACCGGAGGCGGCATTTCCATAGGCGATACTTCACGTGCAGGAGCCATGTTTGTCCTCAATTGATGGGGGATTGATCGTTTCAGAGCCTGGGCGCCGAGTGGGTTACGGGATGCATTCAGAACGAGATGTCGCTCGACTTTGAGAGCAGCCGAGCGAAGTAGAACAGAAGCTGACATTCTTCGGACGGGACTGTCGTCATATGCTCGTTTTGAGGTGATTCGGAGAGGAAAAAGCCAGGCCTTGTCTGAACCAGCGGAGAACAATAGCGGGAGATTGGTAAGTTGAAAGCTGAAAGCGCGATGGACCTACAGCTCATCCCACGAGGCGCGCACGCCGTCCCCTTTTATGCCCACGACGCCTACAGAACGGAGGACAGTGCTATCGCTGTGCCACGTCGTCCGACCCTCGCTTACGAATGGATCTCCCTGGCCGAGTCCAGCGGTCAGACGGCACGACCGCTCGTCTGGATAAAACATCCGAAAGCAGCAAGCCATGGTGTAAAACGAGAGTAATGGCATGGCCCGGGCCCGATTGCGTTGGAATCGTTGGGACGGCCAAAGTCATGGCGGCAGGGGGTGGGGGGGGTTCTTGCCCGGCGGCGGCGGCGGCGGCGGCGTGCTCGCACCCAGTGTTCCGCCCGATGGCGTCCAGGGTATGCGTCCAGGCGGAAGCAAGAAGGGGCGGAAGGTGGAAGGGCACAGAGGTATGGTGTGCTATCAGTGCAAATGGTGAGGGGCCACAGCCAATAGGCGGCGAGGTTGCGGTTCTTGGAGATCCGTGGTGATAAGTTGCGACATCGGGTGTGTGGATGACGAATTCGAGCGGTACGCGTCCGTGGCGCTGGGGGCCGGATGGCAGAGGACGAGACATAAGAAGAGGGATGGAAGGGGATGAATATTCGAGGGCAGGAGGGAGAGGCAGACAAGAGGTGAGGTTGACGACATGTCGTCGCTCGAGGCAATTAGCAGGAGTGGAGGCGCCGGGGGGGGCACCTGTGAGGCAGCAAGGCAGCCAAGCGTCGTGCGAGCAAGGCTCGAGAAGGCGGTGCCCCCGCCCGGTGCGCCTCGTCCGCCGCCTCCACCTATCACACCCCTCCCTGCCCGCCCGCTACACGCCTTACCTCACTACAACACCACCACACAACATGCCATCCCGCGTCTGGTCCACGCCGGTCCTGCTGCCACTCACGCCACCCCCCCCATGCTCGCTTCCCTCACGTGCCCCCCGCCGGCGTGAGGTTGGGGCCTGCATATTCTCTGCCCAGAAGAGCGAGTCCGCCGCCTCGAGAGCTGGCTGATAGCTGCGCCGTCCAGTACCCTTTTATACAGTAGCACACACGGTTCCTCGAGCTGACAGTTCCGCCACCTCCCATCTTGTCGCCACCCCCGAGCCCCCCGTCCAAGGCCTTGCAGGATGCGCTGGCACCCCGGACCTCTAGCGCTCGCTCCCCAACCCGACAACCCATCTTTGCTGTACCTCCGACAGTAGTAGCGGCAGCAGCGTCACCGTCTCCATCTGGCCGCCCTCGTTGAATGCATCTTTGCCCGTCTTGACACTGATTTACCTCATCGCCCGCGTGTTCGGCCCTCGCGGCAAACCTAGCGCCAGACGGCAGTCGAAAGACACAGCCGCACCAATCAATGTCCGTGGTCGGTGAGGTCGTGGGGACCATCGTGAGTCTGCCGCCATCCGTGTGGGTGTGTGTTTGTGTGTCAGGCTTCGAGCTTCGGTCGTGCCGATCGCCTGGGAGCCGTCGTCGAGACCATGCCCGGCTGACCGACATTGTGTCGTGCGTAGGCGTGCGTGGCTGCCATTGTCAGCGCGTATAGGGATGGCGGGATCATCATCGACCGCATCAAACGCAAGCGGGCGGCCAAGCGAGCCTTGCCTCCGCCTCGCTTGCTCGAGGAGAGTGCCCACCTTGCGCCGAGCGCCATCGAGCAAGAGCAACACAGGGGCGTCGCACGCTTCGGCATAGCCTTCGAGCACGGCGACCATGTGGCCGTCATCGCGCTGCAGCAGATCACGATTCAGTTGCAAGAGAGCTTGTTACACCGGCTGCAGACGTCGGCCTTTGACGATGAAGAGGTGACCAACTTCACATATCTGATCGATGCTGCAGACGATGGCAGGGACAAGACCATCTCAACGCTGCTCGATCTCAGGCAGAGATTGTTGCAAGGAGCACCGATCACCGAAGTACGACCCCGAGAAACAAGACGGGTTCAGTCCCCCGAAGCACAAACCCAGGCACCAGGACGAGCTCAGTCCCCCGTGTCAAGATCAAAGCAAACACCGCCGTTGAGCAAAGAACTACCGGTGCGTCCTCGCCCCAGAGCTCTGACCAGCGAGACCAACGAGCCCAAGGAGAAGAGCTACTCGCATAACAAGACACTCTCCCATGACGCCGCCAATACCAGCTTGACACACCAACGCACACCGTCCCATCGGTCTTCGCAATCACATGTTGGCGCCGACCAGGGGAACGCCTCAGCAGGAGCGGAACAACAAAGAGGGCGCCGCTGGCGCGCTAAAATCCTTGACAAGCTGACCCCTGCCCGAAGCCGCAGCCCCTCCGGTCGAAAAATCTACTACGTCGACGGCAAGGAGTGGCGCCCAACCAAAGTCAAAAATGGTGGTGTCTCATTCTGGGGACCTCCCAAGTACGAGCCTCACAAGTACGAGACCAAGCCCATTCCCAGCGACGAGGATGACTCGGTTTCGATCAGGACCGTCGATACTCAAGAGCTGCCGGACACCACCGGCTTTGTCTACGGCGAAGGTGAAGACAACCCGTTCGAGATCTGGGGCTCGAAGGATCCTGCCAAGCAACGCTCGGGGAAGCGACGCATTTCGAGCTCCGTCGGTCCCGACGTCCAGCCGGGAACGTCGTCTCTGGGCTCGTCACCAGCCTCTTCGACAAGCTTCATGGCGACTGCGGCCACAGGGGGTCCACGCAGATCCACCACCGGAGCCGCGTCGATCTCGGTACCGCAGCCGAACCAAGAGAACAATTATCTTGGCTTCTGCAAAGGCGCCTGGAAGCTCCAGAACGGCGACAAGGCAGCTTTCAACCAGTGCAAGGACTGGTCGCAGTCCAACTACTCGACCGTGCACTTCGCCATCTGCAGCCACACCGGCTGCAAGTTCACCGGCCACATGGACGTCGAGACCATCTGGACGAGATCTTTTACGGACACCCGGCGCGGTCTCAAGATCCGTTGGAAATTCCTAGCCATGAGCCATGTCTCCCAGCCTCGCGCTGCGGGAGACGCGCTCTACAACTTCCAGTGCCTCTTCTGCGCATTCCTCGGCCACGAAACACCCCTGATGAAGGGGCAGTCAGAGTATCTCGACCACGTCAGTCAGGCCCACCGCGGTACGGCCTTGGGCGATGTGATCCTGTACAAGACCGGATGCGTCAACGATCGGGTCTGCGACGACACTGAAGACTTCGTCATCAACATGTTCCCTCTCACGCCCAAAGAGCTCGCCATGCAAGCGCGGAAAGAAAGCGATCTCCGCAAGCTCAGCCTGAAGAAGAGGAGCACCGATGCGAAGGACTCGCTCTTCACGGCGAGCGAGCCTTGGAACGAAGGGCTGTCCGACTTCCATTACGCCGACAATTTCGAGCGCGCGCATCTGGACAATGACACCATGTCCATTCGCGGCAGCTGGGTCCGGAAGCCGTCGTTGGCGCCCCGATCGGAGTGATCCCCCTTCCGCCACTGGGAACGCCCCTCTCACGGGCTTGCTTCAACACGCCCGATCCGAATCACGCACAACCTCTCCCAACCCGCCTTCATCCCGCTCGTACCCACCTTCTCGGCCGACCATCCCCCAGGCCACGTCCGGATTCTCGCCATAATCTCATCCGGTTTGTTCTGCGCGCAGAGCAAAACATAAGCAACGCCTCGTCGACTCAGCACGACCTGCATGTCGTCGAGCAAGCGATTCGTAATCTCCATCCCCTCCGCGCCTCCATCGGTGGACAGCGCAAGCAGACTGAAATCGCGCGACGTCGCGTCGAGGGACGAAAGCGCGCCGGACGTGCCGTCGTTTCCGGACACCAGGGGGACGTCTTCGGAGGGGACGTAGGGAGGGTTGAAGACCAGAACGTCAACGGATTGCGGCCGGAAGCACGATACCAGGTGCGCGGTGGAGCTGGCGAGGAAGGTGGCGGGTCTGGCTTCAGGTGTGGAGGACTCTTGCACGGCCAGCGCGACGGTTTGTGTCGTGGCTTCGCATGCGAAGGGGTTGACGTCTGTGCCGAAGGTCGCGACGTCTGGACGGCCGAAGATGTGGCCGGCGTGCGCGGTGAGGAAAGCTAACACGACGCCGGATCCTGTACCGACTTCGAGGACCGTTGGCGTGGATGTGGTGGGCGGGAACTGTCTCTGCAGTAATGCTGTCTCTGAGGGGGAAGAAAGGGTGTCGAGGAGTAGGTACGAGTCTTCGGCGGGCTCGTAGATGCGGTCGTAGTTTACGTGGGAAGTCGATGGGGTTGGCAGCATTTTGACGTTTGGAAGCGTCCGAGGGAGAATGTCGTGTCCGGGAGGTTTAGTGGAGGAGAGCATGCAGATTCAACACCAGCGGCGAATTATTCAAAGCTCATCGTCTCGAAACTAGCTAAGGTCTTGTTCAGGCATTCTCAAGCACGCCACTGTGCGATGTGACTGATCATTGTCAAAAGAATGGATCTTGAAGTCTCGACGCGCGACGCGACTTTCAATTCCCCTCGGCCCAGCCCGCCGATGACATCATTCGAAGAAGCACAGGCGCCATGCGGTTCTCGAGACGACCTCTCCGAAGACCACCCATCACCTCGCACCATCACTCTCCCCATTCCCCCCAACGATAACCCCCTATCGAGACCCCCCTGACCATGTTCCGTGCGACCTCCCGCCTCCTCGCCGTCCCCTCCTCCGTCGGCACCCAATCCTCCGGCCTGAAACCGACCCCCCCCGCCCTCCTCCCCCCCATCCCCCTCTACCGTCGCATCCTGCGCTCGCACCGCAAACACCTGCCCGCGCAGATGCGGTTGCTGGGCGATGAGTACGTCAAGGCCGAGTTCCGGGCGCACCGCGAGACGGAGAACCCGGTGCATATCATCGGGTTTCTGAGCGAGTGGCAGGGGTATGCGCAGCAGATTGAGGGGGAGAGGTGGAGGGGGGAGCGGATGGAGAAGGGGAAGATTGATAAGATGAGTGGTATGTTCGTCTTGATTTTGGAGTGTTTTGCCTGGGGGAGTGAGCGCTGTGACGTCGGGATGGTCACGAGGGTCGGGTGAGGTTGTGAAGTTGAGAGTGATTGCTGATGGGGGCAATGCAGACCAGCAGCTTGGGCAGCTTTATGAGCTTATGAATGCGATTCGTGAGAAGGAGCTGGCGGAGAATGATCCGGAGTACCAGCCACCTTCGCAGAAATAAGAGATTCGAATCGATCATACACAAGCGACCTCTTCGCTCTTCTACCACCATTCACGCCACACTCGGCGAGTCGCTGCAAGCCAGCAGCATAGAGCGGCGGCAAGGTTCACAGTGAAGCGGCAGCATGTGCAAGACACGATTCTGGAAGTCATGTTCATGCGAGCATTCATGGTACACGCTCAACCCGCATTCCCCTCAATCCACTAAGCTTACACCCACCCTCTAGGATCGAGCTCGCCCGCCCCTGCGCACGAGGCATAAACCTGCTCACCCGTCCCGACTTCCGCACGCAACAGAGCTACGGCCCGGCACCGATACCACTCATCCGGGGCTCCTGGGCTCTTGAAGGCGAGTGCCCACGCTGTGACTTCGAGACGTACGACATACGGCGGCACGGAATTGTTGTGGTCGGCGGCATGGGCTTGAGGTGTGGAGCGGGGCCGCTGAGGAGGAAGAGGCCTGCGTTGGAGTGTGGGGTGTGCTGCGCGGTCATTTTGGCGCTGTTACTGGTGAATTTACATCACGAAAGATACAAGAGCCGTGGAAAAGAAAAAATGCGATTCGTCTGCTCATAAGCTCGTAAACCATCTCCCCGTACCCTAGTCATAGAAAACCAAACACCTCACCTCAATACTCTGCCTTCCCGGCGCGTCCTCGGGCGTATCCGGGTCGACAAACGCGGTATGCGGCGTCCTGACCGCCAACCCGTCCCTCCCCCCGGGCATCCCCTCCCCCCTCGAATCAAAGCACTTCAGCATCATCACCTCCTCCGGCGTCATATCCTTCATATAATAGAACCGATGCTTCTCACTCTCCGCCACCCCCATCGTCTCGCCCCTCACCTCATACCCCTCACTACTCGCATACGTCGACGCATCGGGCAATTTCTCCTTGCCGCGATCATCGTGATCCATAGCCGAGTCCGGCCGCACGGGGTACATGAGATCCACGTGGACGAAGTCCTCCGGCTTCGTGGAGCGCCAGTCGATAACCGCGAGCGGCATATCGGATGCCGCGTGCTCGATCGGCCGCCAGACGTTGATGATCTGGTAGCGGCCCTGGAGGAGCTTCTCCGCTTCGTCGGCGGGCAGGTGGCGGCGCACGCGTGCGGCGGCGGCGGCGGGTGTTTGGTCGACGTGCACTTGTTGGACCGGTTGGCGGGGGGAGTTTTTGGTGCGGCGCCGGATCGTGTGGTCGAAGGTTACGACTTTGCTGATGCCTGGGTGGGTTTGGCGGAGGAGCGTTTCGACTTCGGGGTAGTAGTTGGTGCGCACGGTGGCGTCGTCGTTGAAGAGTTTCTCGCGTGCCGGGGAGTTGTAGACGGCGAAGCCGGATTTGTCCGTGGAGAAGTCGTGCTCGTGGCCGCGGATGTTGGTGACGGGGCGTTGGTAGTCGATTTGCTTGTAGGATTTGCCGGGGCCGTCGACTTTGGTCCAGGGCTTTTGGCCGTTGAAGGAGGTGGTATCGATGTGCTTGAAGTAGCCGGTCGTCATGGTTGCGTTGGGTGTGTGGTGGAGTTGTCTGGTGGGGAGAGAGTGGAAGCGAGAAGATGTCTGTAGTAGTGTTTGGCGATACCGAGGTAGAGTGGCGAGCATGTGGGAGAGGGTAAGACAAAGTAACTTTGGCGATGCAACTCGGGCAAGCTAGAATGTGTTTGATGAATGATGAGAGGGAGAGGTAACTAGGCTGCGAACGCTCGTCACAATTATATGAACGAGACAAGTCGAGATCAGTAAGCTGCGTCATCCCATCGGCATGGGAGAAATGGCGCAATCGAGGGAAACTACCTGTTGTTGCTGACATACTCATGAGGCGAGACGAGGGGAGATTGATTGATAATCAGACTTGCGGTACATCTGAGCATGGCATCAACGAGCTCCCTTGGTCCGAGAATTGTCCGGTCGACACAGATCGTTGACCAAAAAATCACCCTTCTCCCTCATCACCCTCATCACAAGAGAGATGTCCGGACATCAAAACATTTGCGCTGCGAACAGGATTCGAACCTGCGCGCCCGAAGGCATCAGATAGCTCGAAAGAAGAGAAATTCAAGTCTGACTCGTTAACCACTCCGACATCGCAGCGCCGTTGCAGGTCAAAGATTGTATATATCGCAGAGCAAATGGTACCCTCTCGAGCTGTGAGAATCAACTGCGCCGTTTTTGTCCACGCGATGTCGTCCACTAGGTACCAAGGGGATGAAGGTCTCTTTCAAACGCACACTGACTTTGTGAGTGTGCGGTATCACTTTGGCCTCCTACGTAGAGCGTAGGTCTCCTTTGCAAGACGCATCTTAGAGCCACGGGCGAATACAAGACTTTGCCAACGCGCCTTGACGCATCAACCAATTTACATTGACTTTTGCGTCAGACTCAAAACCTCGATCAGCTATCACAGCGCCAGAACCCATCGCTATCTATGCTCGCTAACGGGAAACCTACGTACAACAAGGTCAAGGTCAAACCATCCGGTAACGACTGAACACTGAACGACTTCCTATCCGATCCCTTGCAGCTCGTGCAGTAGCTCACATGCGACCTGCAGGGATAGGTTGTGTAACGGTTTCAAGAGTGTTGTGCGACAGCAGGAGATGGGCCCGATTAATCAAGCAAATGCGGTGTGACCAGGTAGAATGACTTCAGACACATCGGGGAATGGAGGGATTGAGGGAGCTGCACTTCATGTTGTTGTCCCTTTTATGTGCTGGGCAAGCGGGAGAACTGCAGTGGAGGTGCCCAGCAGCATCGTTCTGGAACACATCAGCACTGTGGGGGTCAAGCCACATCTTGGGCTTCGGTGAGATTCTACCAGGCGTATCCTGGCCTGCCAGCGCACTCGAGACGTTTGCTCCCCGCAGCCCGCGCAGGGTAGTGCACGTGCGGGAGATGGAGTGTGGAATGCTTCACCATCATCTCCCGACTGAAACCGCCCAGCACTTCCGGCTTCGCGTCCGACGCGTCTGTAGAAACATTGCGGAATCATACCTGTACCTACGTCCGAGAGTCTTGTTCGTCTCCTTCGTCTCGAGAGGTGATTCTTATCCCTCCCCCAGTACAACAATACTACCTCTCTCTTGTCAGATCGTGTGTTGGCGCGCGACTAAAGTATATACCTCGATCATACTCGTCTGGATAGCGAAGGCCGTTTAGCTATTGCATGCGCCACACCCGCTTTACCCCTGAAGCTTGCCTCGCCCTGAACCCCCGGAAAACCCGAATCCCGCGTTCAGCAGGCCCGGGCCCTATTACTATTGCCGCCCGCGGTACCTCTCGGCCACGGCCTTGAAGATTACCTACTTGGAGCCTCAGCGAAGTCTGCTGGCCCTGCCCGCCGCTCGTGATTCGCGTGCTGGAGAAACGCCCGTCACACCGCGCTGTCGCCGCCGCAGCAAGTGAGAGCCCCCCAATGGCCGGCTAGCACCCCCCCCATCCTCCAGACACCACCTACATCGCCTGCACATTGGCGTCGGCGCCCTACTCGCTCGTCAGCCCAACAAGCAGCTGTACGGCGTGTCGCGTTGGTCTGCGCCTCCTCGACCATGGACCGTCATGCGACTAATACATTAAACTCGGCGCGATCACACTCCCGCAGCGCGCTCCGCGAAGGCTACCACAACAACACCACCGCCGCCCAGCCGCCCTCGACACCTCCAAACCAACGTAGCAAGAGGAAAGGGAAGCAGCCGCTGCGCGCACATGCGAGTCGCGACGAAGGAACCATTGCAGAAGAGAGCAGGGAGGATGCCAACAACCGCCATTCGCATGGCTTGAGCTGGTCATCGACCACACGGGACAGCGTGGTGGATAATCTCCTCTTCTCGCTGGACAATCTCTCGAGGCCGCCCATCTTGGAACGAGACGACGCCGACGCCGACATGTCGAAGTCCTCTTTCCCCCCGAGCATCCCCATGGGGAAGCCCGCTGACCGCAAACACATGCACACCTACTCCTCGTCCATGTCATCCGAATACGAAGCGCGCGCAGGCACGTCCGACTCCCCCTCGAGCTATTCGGCATCTCCGAAAGGACGTAGGAGCGCAAGTGGCTCCAACATTGGCAATTACCCAACCCCGAGCGCTCGAATGCGGCCTTCAACAAGAGCGAGCGGCGCTGGTAAGGGAAGCACCGATACGAGCAGGACCGCCTTCAACAGCTCGGGGCAAAAAGAAGGGGACAATGGCAGGAATGGCGGTGAGAACACGGTCCCAGGAGAGGGCCATTCTGGAGGCGCGGGGAAGAACAAGCCCGCCTGGGGGCGACGGTCGATGAGCATGGACCAGATATACGCGGAGAACCCGAACAATTCAATCCTGCACCGTGGCCGGCCGGTTCCTTCGGTGCATAGTAGCTACGAGGGCGTCTGGGACGCATCAGCCCCAGAGCCAATGATTCCAGCCGGGCCGCGCAAAATGCAGAACCCGTCCGCGACAGGACCTGTCTACGTCAATCAACCCCAGCCCAAATCCGGCAACCTGCGCAAGATGAACACCCAGTCCGATCTAAGAGGCCCGACTCTGTCGACCCCCCAGATATCCCAGGACATTCGAAACCAAGCTAGCGACTTTGTGCGCGCGAGTACAATTCGAGGCGCGCCTTCTTCATCTCCCACGCCTGATCATCCCCAGCAAACATCTGGCTTGGCGCCACCAAATGCCAACTCCAAAGACGCCTCGCCCGCCCAGCGCGAGCGACCCGGCTTCTTTAAGCGTGTCTTTGGCGGCCGCGCTGTTTCTGGACTGGTCGACCGCTCGAATCTTGAGTACGGCGATCTGGTCGGTGGGGGACCACCGCGCAACAGCACGTCAGGAGCTGCGCAGCCGCCCAAGACCTCATCACGCCAAGTGTCCCGGGAAGATCAGCCCGCTGTCTCACAACCGCCATCGTCTCTGAGCAAGAAGCCTTCTTCCTTCTTCCGAAGACGGAAAAAGTCTACTTCGGAATTCACTGCTCCCGCAGTTCCATCGAATCCAAACGCGAATACCAGATTGCAAGATACGGAACAAAGTCCATCGCTCAGCAGCCTGCGAAAAGTGATGGACCCATACTTGAATCACGAGGACAAGGCCGCTGCCGGTCCGGCACCCAGCAAACTCACGGAGTTTGAGCGACCCGAAACTCACGGGTCATCTACGGAAGATTCGGATACGTTGGATATGTTTCACTCGGGTTACACGCCACCTCCTGATGCTTCACTTGGACGCAGGAACCCTCTCAGCCGTGAACCATCAACCCGACCAAATGCGGGCAATACCCTTGATGACAGTCCCCGGGGGAAGCTGAAGATCAGAAAGCGCAAGCCCGAGATCACTGCGCCACCAGCAGCGGAATTTGTTGACACCCGGGGTCCTTCACTGGCTAGTGATTCTCTCCAGGAAGTGGCGCAGAGAGGACCTTCGGAATCCACCATGCGAGACCTGCATGTCACACCCAAGGTCTCGCCCCTGACAGAAAGCGCGCCTGACTTCAAGGAGAATCGCAGCCCGGTCAGCCGGGCAAGCCTGCACGACATGAATATCAGCGCAGGGAGCAGGACAGCAAGCCAAGGCGAAGGCCAGAGGAACGAGGACTACGGAGTGCGCTCGAACGGGCAAGAGCGTCCGGCTTCGAAACGATCAACGCGCCTGATATTGCAGCCTTCATCCTCCGACGAGCATCTAGGACTGGGCGGCCGAGATCCGAAAAGCACCAATCGCCTAGTGGTGCAGCCTTCTTTGTCGGAGCTGGAACGTCAACCAGACTCGGAGATGCATTCGCCTGTCTCGCCCGACAACCTCTTCTACCCAGCCAACAGCCTGCCGCTCCCTAGCGTGCAAGTCGAGGGCGAGGAGCCGAGGAAATCCGTGGAAGCTAACGGGATGTTGCCTTCAGAGCTCGTGCAAGAAGACACCGAGTACCTGGAGCGTGCTCGCAAGATCTTCGAAGGAGATGAAGAAGACGTCGGAAAAGGCGAAGCCGCGTCATGGCTAGGCGAACGCAACGTGCTGAGCATGAAGACGCTGCAAGCGTACATGCAGATGTTCGACATTGCTGGCCTGGACGTCCTGTCTGCGCTCCGCTCTCTGTCCAGTAAGCTTGTGCTGAAGGGTGAGACGCAGCAGTTTGACCGTATCATCACGGCGCTCTCGTCGAGGTGGTGCGAATGCAACCCAAATCACGGATTCAAGGCGCAGGATGTGGTGCATACAATAACCTACTCACTCATTCTTCTCAACACCGACTTGCATTTGGCAGATATTGGCGAGAAGATGTCGCGGAGCGCTTACGTGAAGAATACTCTGCCCACCATCAAGCGCGTGGTAACCGACGCCGCGCCAAATGCTTTTGATGACACGGTGAGACCAGCCGCAAACAACCAACGCCCGACACTGCCCTGGACGGACACAAGCTCGTCGATACCTCAGACGTCATCATCAGGCCCGACCCCTTCGATGAACGAGCGGTCGTCCTTTGAAGGAAACAGACCTCCCTTGACGAAACGACTGTCCCTTCGTCCTGCGTTCGATCGCAAGGACTCCGACCAGTCGGGTCAGATTTTGACTGGAGAGAAGTCCTCCAATGCGCTCGTCTCGCAACAATGGACAGGCTCAATCCGTAACTGGGAGCTTGAGATTGAGAATATTCTCAAGACGTTCTACGCCTCCATTCGGAACGAGCCACTGCCACTACATGGGGCACCGGTCTCTGAACTCTTGCCTGTGGATCGGAATCAATCAACCAGCAACTTTGGTCTTAAGCGGTCCGGCTCGGTGGTCAGCAAAGCGCCGTCAGACAACGCCTCTTTCCGCTCGAAACCTGGCCTTCGGACCATGACGGCCGGTTTCCAGAATAAGTACAATCGCTCACGCTCCAAGGTCTACCCTGGCAGCATCATGACGTCGTCGCGGACAAGTTTCGATGACGGCAACAGTATCTGGTCGCCCGTGCAGAGCAGCAACATGAGCAAATACTCCATGGGCAAGACGTTCACTACCGGCTCGATGCAGAGCTTGGGTACTTTGGGTGCACAAGGTGCAGACTTCAAGCACTCGATTGGGTTCGCGAATGCGCTCTCTCAAGCCATCATCCGCGAGGAAGGCGCAGGGAATGATCAAGGGAGCATCGATGGAGCTGATAATGAATCGGTGTCGATGTCTGTGCCTGTTGGACTGCTCGAAGATGACTCGCTTGCATTGGAGGGCGCTCCTTGGGCGAAGGAGGGCTTGGTGAAGCACAAGCATCACCTGGAGACTCCAGGAAAGAAGGCCAAAGAAAGGAACTGGCACGACATATTTGCCGTCATCAACAAGGGCACCCTCTCCCTCTTCAACTTCAACACCTCGGGCAAATCGCACACCATGAGCCGCAAAGCCATGAGCAAGCCCACGCCCAGCGGCCGCGCCTCGAGCGCCTCCACCACGCGCCAGGTCGGCGGTGGCGACTGGATGGACAACGCGCAAGAACTCGAAACCTTCACGCTCCGCCAAACCATCGCCTCCACCCTCCCGCCCCCGGGCTACAGCAAAACGCGCCCCCACGTCTGGGCCCTCTCCCTCCCCTCAGGTGCCGTCCACCTCTTCCAAGTCGGCACCCCCGAAATCGCGGCCGAGTTCATGACCACCGCCAACTACTGGTCTGCGCGCCTGAGCAAAGAACCCCTCACCGGCGGCGTCAGCAACATCGAGTACGGCTGGAGCGACGCCGTCATCAACACCTCCCTCATCGACCCCAACCCCCGCGGCGACAGCTCCCACGGCTCCATCTCCGGCCCCCCCACCCAACCCCCCGCCCGCATCTCCCCGCCCCCCTCCAGCATGGCCAACCGCCCCATGCACACGCACACACGCTCTGGCTCCGGCTCGGGCGGCGGCACCACCACACTCGGCCACCACCCACGCCCGAGCATCCAATCCTCGCTCCGGGGCAGTTTCGACACAGGCTTCGGCGGCACGCGCACCAAACTCCCCGGCGACAAAATCTCGCTCGCCGAGTGGAAACCTCCGCAGCAGAGCCCGATGAACTCGCGCCTGATGGAAGTTGACCAGCTGCGCGCGCTGCGCGCTTACGTGGGGAGTCTGGAGGAGGAGCTGGGCGGACACAATGAGTTGAAGGGCGCTATCGAGTTGGCGGTAAGTTTGCTGCACTTTTCCCTTCAAATACCCCATCACCATCGGTGTTGCGGTATATGAATGTTGGGGGGGGGGGTTTTGAGCTGACGTGACCTGTGTGTTGCAGTACTCCCCCCGCGCGCAGAATTTCACCCGCGCGCTCGCCAACTGGCAGCGCAAATCCGACCATTTGCTGCGCGAAATCGTCAAGTTCCAGACGTACATCGACAGCCTGGTCGCGTCGCAGAGCGCCAAGGAAGCTTTCTATGCGCGGAAAGCTGGCGCTGAAGGGGAAGTGGGTGCCGGTGTGTCGCCGGCGGCGGGAGAGGAGGGGGAGGAGGGGGAGGAGGGATTGAGCGAGGCGATGGAGGCGGTGAGGGCGCGTGAGGCGCTTGAGGCGGCTGAGGCGAGGGTTTAGGTTGCTTCGTTTTAGGGCTGAGGGTGCCGTAACGGTGTGTGTGTGTGTATGTTGGGTAGGGGGGCTGGGTGGTGGTGGTGTGATGGTGATGGCGGGGTGTGGGGTTGGGTCCTTTTTTTGATTCTTCTTTCTCTTCTTTCTTTTTTTTTTTTTTTTTTTTTTTAATTTTTTTTTTTTTACCCAAA